>NW_021024508.1:1350079-1360702 GCF_004153795.1 Camellia sinensis | reverse complement strand
AAGAGACTCTCTCTTATAGAGCTCTCTCTTGTAAAGCTTGTCTGCAATATGACCGGGTAGGGAAATCCCTCCATACACGTGTATGGAGGGGAACAGAGTGGGTGCCAGCTATCACAGCTGGCACAAAATATCTACATAAAGTAGATGAACAGTAGTCGGCTCCTCAAAATTGCCATTTTGACCAAAAGGAGTGCCGACCGGCAACAAAGAATGCCGACCGGCAATACACATTGCCGATGGCAACAAAACACCAGTTGGTGGCCTCTAGCCATGGCCGGTGATGTGTGGGGATGCCTCACAAGGCATTCCCTGCTCCTCCAAGACAAAACACAAGTGTTTGGTGCAAAACCAGACACTAAACAGTCGAGTCGAGAGATCCTGAGGCAAGGCGCGCAACCAAGACCTCCGGGAACTCCAAACGAACACAAACAGGGATGATCACTGGGTGTTCAAACGGTGATGTCCAAGTCTTGAGGACGGTCAAAAATGGGGTGTCTACAGTTGCCCCACTTTGACAGAACTCGAAAGTCATAACAATGACGGGAGTGAATGTCAAAGCCCAGAGACGACCCATTTTCTACAAGGCCGAAGACTTAGACCAACATGCAAGACAAACAAGGTATGCGCCCGAAGGCAGTGGCAAAATGCAAGACAATGCACAGTGCCGAACATAACTTATGATCATGCAAAGAAAGCCGTAATGAAGCATACATGCGACAATTTTAAGCTAGCATACACCAAACTACACTGCAATGCAGAAAGGATGTAAGAGAATTATGCAATTCTCAATACGTCTCACTCGGAGGATACAATACCTGTGCGGCTCGTCTGGTTGCACCAACCTCAAATGAACCGTACATACAATATCGTGCATGCAAAGAAAACAAACTTAACAGGTACAATACTGTTAGCAACATGCATAATAGTGTCCTTGAAATACGTGACAACGCAAAGAAAGTGGGAAGCATAACAATGTTGTGAAGGTACGGACATGTAAGTGGAGCGCGCGGTCTGCGCAGGCAACAAAATTGATCACGAGCATGCGGTCTACGCAAGTAATGAAATTGAACGAACATGCGGTCTACGCAAGCAAAACATGTGGTCTACGCAAGTAATAAAATTGGTTTCAAGCATGCGGTCTACGCAAGCGAAATATGCGGTCTACGCAAGGAAAACATGTGGTCTACGCAAGCAGAACATGCAGTCTACGCAAGTGATGAAATTTAACAAACATGCGGTCTACGCAATCAAAACATGCGGTCTACGCAAGTAATGAAATTGGTTTCAAGCATGCGGTCTACGCAAGCGAAATATGCGGTCTACGCAAGGAAAACATGCGGTCTACGCAAGCAGAACATGCGGTCTACGCAAGTGATGAAATTTAACAAACATGCGGTCTACGCAATCAAAACATGCGGTCTACGCAAGCAGAACATGCGGTCTACGCAAGTGGTGAAATTTAACAAACATGCGGTCTATGCAATCAAAACATGCGGCCTACGCAAGTAATGAAATTTAACAAACATGTGGTCTACGCAATCAAAACATGCGGTCTACGCAAGTAATGAAATTTAACAAACATGCGGTCTACGCAATCAAAACATGCGGTCTACGCAAGTAATGAAATTTAACAAACATGCGGTCTACACAATCAAAACATGCGGTCTACGCAAGTAATGAAGTTGATAAGAGTTGAATGTACACATGTAAGTAAAACATGTTATTCACGATGCTGGAATGTAAAGTGCTGTAACACAGCATAATTGAAACGATTTTGTGGAATTAACAAGCTATGAAAAGGATACGGGACCGGACGTTCTCCGTATGCATCGAGCATCGTCCGTAGAAGTTGTGGCCTAAGGTCAACTCGAAAGTCCACGTTTCAAAAGTGTGCTTTCCCGCATTGTCTCGAGTGACGAAGGTGCCAAACCGTGTAGTTGACCCGAACAAAGGTGCGGAAGGCGCGTTGACCACAAGGGGAGTTTTACCGGTATCAATTCCGACACTTTGCTACCCTGCCATTCTATGCTTTACTTTCTTTTTTACTGGTAGTTCAAGCACATTGCACTGCCTCGGATAGGTTTTATTTTTTTCAAAATTACATATTTTGCAAAACACGTGACGGGAATGAAACAACCATTTTGTTCAAAAGGTGTTGCGTTTGTAAATGTTCTATGCATCGCATCGCATCGCAAGGTATCACACCACAATGTGAACAAAATTGAACCTATTTTGAACACTAAATATTTGCATCGTAATAATCAGGTAGTGAACCGACTTACAACTCGATAAGCAAAACAAAGACATGATATAACCAAACAAGTGCGAGTACAACTCGATAAACAAATCAAAAGCTCAAAGAGAGTGAAATACAACTCGATAAGCAAATGTACAATGACTTGACAAGCAGACAGGTGTGACTCCGAAAGAATCAATCACCGGGGGAGGGATCGAAGGTAGTGGAGTTCCCCAATCCCTAGCATAAACAGCCCAGGGAACCAAGAGGAAGCCCATCGGCCAGGGGTAGAGGCCATCGGCCGCAAGGAATGGCCATCGGCCAGAAATTTGTTCGGTCGGCAAAAGATAATGGCCGGTCGGCATAATTTTTGGCCGGCCGGCTATGAACGAGGTAATCACCAGAATGTTGACACCTGTCCTCCACTCAACCTTATCTCCTACAAAAGACCCCAGCTTCGTAGTTTTTCTCAATTCCACACTGATTTGCTCTAATGGAAGAGTTTCTTGCTCAAAATCTCACAGCTTGGATTGCTAGCTTGGATGGCTCGAAAAAGTTCAATTTCCGGGGTTTTGGCATAAATGCACTATTCACTCTGGGTCGTACCACATTGCACCTCCCGTTTCTCCATGCCGCGGCAAGGTTTTGGAATCCGGTGACACATGTCTTTAGCTTTGCTGGGCAAGAAATATGTCCTACCTTTGAAGATTTCCGAGCCTTAATGGAGTCTGAGCGCGACGAGGAGCTCCTGCCCCAACTTAATTTTGGCCATGCCCAATCCTTAGGGCGAATGTGTGGACTCAGTATGCGTGACGCTCGGTCTCTGATTTGTGACGGGATGCTGGACATTCCGAGTTTGACCGATCGATTTTCTGATGCTGGTGATCGCAACAACCATCACTGGCAAGGCTTCCGGCGGCACGCCCTCTGTTTGTGCATGCTATCTCATTTTGTATTTGTCTCAGGCTTCGAAGGGTCTAATGTCGGCTGATCGAGGTTGCCCAAGGCTTGAAGGAGGGCAAGAGCTGTATTGCCATGACTCTAGCTGAGACGTTGATGGGCTTAGACGCCTTTTATTGTCATGAGACGACCAGATTAGCAGGGAGTCCACTACTGCTACAGGTAATGTCTCCCACCCGATCTCACATTTGCATTGCTCACATCACTCGGCCCTCAAGCTCGGTCTTTTCTCACAAAACCCTATTCTTGCTTTTCTCTCCTTGTACATCTCTCTATTCTTTATCCTCTCATTTTTCATCCCTTCCCAGGTATGGTTGATGGACAAACTGCAGGTCGTGGACTCTTGCCCAACATATTCAGCTTGCGGCTACTTCTTTCAGTACCGTCTAGTCAACGCCCTGGATGAGGGATGGTGGTTTGCTTGGATGTGCCGCTTGTCCGCAGACCGTATTGCTTGGCGGTGCCCTTGGCTGAGCCTTCTGGCAATGAGTTACAATAAGCCCCAGCAGACTGGGATTCAATTGATTGGTCTTACTCACTGTGTATTCTACTTTCCATTCCGGATTCGATGCCAATTCGGCCATGATCAGACCTGCCCGCCAGAGGGGATAGAGTATCCTGCTGCATTCCCCGCCCGAGGCGCACAACTTGCTTGGCAGGCCACCGCGTGGAGGACGAGAGAACTCCTGGTCCCCGCTCCTACTTTCAGTTGCACTTTGTCTGATGAGTGCTTGGATTGGCTTAATGAGGAGGCACAGGTGGGGCCCACCTTAGCATCAGAGGCTTCGACCAGCTCTGGGAGGGGGCGCAGGAGCACCTGATTCGACTATGCCCCAGATTAATTGCTTTATTAGTACTTTCAAGTTTTCTTTATGAATGTAATAAAAAGCAACTTCGATTGTATGCAAGAGCAGGAGGACTCTGCTTTGAAATCAATGAAATTGAAGGTTGTGGTACTGAAAATTTTCCGTTTGGTCCAAAAATGGTCAAAGTTGTAAAAAGATTATTTTGAGGAAAGTCAGCTTTTATTAAAACTTCTCAAAATCATTTTCAATGTGGATCAGAACTGGACACGCCTGAAATCTGTCACTGAGATGCACGACCCCGGATCTTTGTAACTGGAAAGTTGCCCCTAGTCTGAAGAGTACCGCGGCACTGCATGGCAACGGAAAGTTGCCCCTAGTCTGAAGAGCACTGCACCGGAGATCATAACCGAACCCTTGAATGCTGAATAGACACAGATGGCCGAGACGATCAAATGGACAAAGTTGATCGGGGAAGTGTTTATGGCTGAACTCCAGGACGGAGTTGCCTACGTATCCCAAAGATGGGAATCAAGCCTTACGTAGTTCAGGCTTAGGTTCACTCGAGTATTTTCACTCTCCTTTTACGCTCTAACTTTTGCCAAGGTTGCCCTTTGCGGGTTTTCAACCTTGCGAGCTCAGTTTTTGTATTCTTCAATTTTTTTATCCTCTAACTTTTGCCTAGGTCGCCCTTTCGGGTTTTCGGCCTAGCGAGCCTCTCAAGGGTAATATTTCTTCAACTTGTCCATGTTGATCGGTTGGGAAAATTCTAGGCCATCTAGGTCCATCAGAACCACAGCTCCACCTGACCAGATAGCTTTGATGATGTAGGGACCAGTCCAATTAGGTCTGAACTTGCCCCTTGGGTTGTGGATGGGAGCTCGGTTGTCCTTGAGCACCAAATCTCCTTCCTTTAGATTCCTGGACTTAACTTTCTTGTCGAAAGCCCGGGCAATTCTGTGCTGATAACCTTGAACATGGTACAGTGCTTTCAGTCTTCTCTCATCAAAGAGCATGAGTTCCTCAAACCTGCTCTGCTGTCAATATGCTTTGGCTATTTGACACTCAGCCAATACTCGTAATGACGGAACCTCAACTTCGATAGGTAGAACGGCCTCCATCCCATAAACCAATGAATACGGAGTCGCTCCGGTAGAAGTTCTAATTGAAGTCCTGTAGCCCCACAGAGCAAACGGCAGCTTATCTGGCCAATCACGGTAGGTTTCCACCATCTTCCGCAGTATATGCTTGATGTTCTTGTTGGCGGCCTCAACTGCTCCATTGGTTTGCGGCCGGTATGTGGATGACTTATGAAAAGCCACGTTATATTTCTCCAACAAGTCAATTACTTCCTTCTTAAAGTGGGAACCATTATCCGAAATGATCTCGTTTGGTACCCCGTAGCGACAGATGATGTTGTTCCTGATAAACTTTGCAACGTGCGACGCCTTCAACACCGCGTATGATTGGGCCTCGACCCACTTCGTGAAGTAATCTATCACGACTAGGATGAACTCATGCCTATTCGACCCCTTCGGAGTGACAGCCCCGATCACATCAATTCCCCAAACTGAAAATGGCCATGGCGAAGTCATGTTATATAGTTTCGACGGCGGGATATTCATGTGGTTCGCATGGATTTTACACTTGTGGCATCGCCGAACAAAACTGATGCAATCCTCCTCCATGGTGGACTAGTAGTAACCCTGTCTGAGGATTTTTCGTGCTAGCATTACTCCGTTCATGTGCGCACCGCACTCTCCTCCATGGATGGCCTCCATCAGGCGCTTCGATTCTTCGGCTTCGACACATAGCTTGTGCATTCCCAGATGGCCTCTCTTATATAGCTTACCCCCACAGATGATGAACTGGACGGCCATTCTTCTGATTGCCCTTTTATCCTTGGCATTTGCCCCTGGTGGATACATCTCTTTCTCCAAGAAGTTCCAAATGTCGTAATACCAGGGGTTGTCGTCCTGAGCCTCGTCTATGGCAGAAATTGACTCGTATGCTGGCGCAAACTTCTGGTCAATAATGACTGGACGCATCCGGACTCTGGACGGGATGTCTATCATGGAAGATAGAGTTACTAGTGAATCTGTGAACCTGTTGCTCTCTTACTAGGTAGGTGAAATTTAGCTTCTCAAACCGAGGAATTAGCAAATCCAAGGTCTGGTGGTAAATTATCATCTTCTCCTCTTTGACTTTCCAGTCTCCTTTTGCATGAGACACAACAAGGTTCGAGTCCCCAATGACGTCCAACCGCCTTGCCCCTAGTTCTAGGGCTGCTTCTAGGCCAACAATGCATGCCTCATATTCTGCTTCATTGTTCGAGACTTTGAACCAGTGCTTGAACGCTAAAGGGATACGGGAACCGTTAGGCGCTATCAACAACACTCCTATCTCGTACCCGTACTGGTTTGATGCTCCGTCAAAGTACATCGTCCAAGTTTCATCTTCGACGTGCAGAATGGCTTCATCTGGGAATAGGTACTCAACCACCTCATCCCCTTCAACCGGGTGGTCGGCAAGGAACTCCGCTACCGCTCTTCCTTTCACTGACTTGCGTGTCACATACTTCAGATCAAATTCAGAAAGCAACAACAGCCAACGAGCTAGCCTACCCGTAAGTGCCGGTTTCTCGAAAAGATATTTGATGGGATCCAAGCGTGAAACCAACATTACGGAGTGAGCTAACAGGTAGTGCTGCAGTTTCCTGGTAGCCCATACCAAGGCCAAACAAGCCTTCTCCAGCGGAGTGTAGCAGGTCTCGTAATCCAGCATCCTCTTGCTTAGATAGTAGATGGCCCTTTCCACTTTATCCTCTGACTCTTGTGCGATCATGCAGCCCATGGTAGTCTCAGTTACTGAAAGGTACAATATCAATGATTTCCCCGGCTCTGGTGGTGACAACACGGGCGGGTTCTGTAAATATTCTTTGATTTGTTCGAAAGCTGCTTGACATCAGCCGTCCCATTGGAATTTTTTTCCTTTCTTCAGGAGACCAAAAAGTGGTTCACAAGTCAAGGTTAGTTTTGAAATAAACCGTCTTATGAATTGCACTTTACCTAGAAAGCCTCACACCTCCTTTTCAGTCCTTGGTGGTGGCATTTCTAGGATGGCCTTGATTTTTGAAGGGTTGACCTCGATGCCCCTTTGTGTAATCAGAAACCCCAGCATTTTTCCCGCTGTAACGCCAAACGTACACTTCTAAGGATTCAGCCGCAACCGAAATTCTCTGATCCTTTGGAAAAACTTTTGCAAGGTGGTGTAGTGGCCTTCTCTTTCTTTGGACTTGACAATCATGTCATCCACGTACACCTCAACCTCTTTGTGGATCATATCATGCAGTACTGTGGTCACAGCCCGTTGATACGTGGCTCCAGCATTCTTCAACCCAAACGGCATCACTCTGTAACAGTATGTCCCCCACGGGGTGGTGAAAGCAGTCTTCTCCCGGTCTTCGGGTGCCATCACTATCTGATTGTAACCCGAGAGGCCATCCATGAACGAAAGCAAAGCATGCCCCGCTGTAAAATCCACCAACTCATCAATATGCGGCAAGGGAAAGTCGTCCTTCGGATTAGCTCTATTCAAATCCCTGAAATCCACACATACTCGGATCTTGCCATCCTTCTTTGGCACTGGAACAATGTTGGCCAACCAAGTCGGGTATTCGGATACCAACAAGAAGCCTGCATCAATTTGTTTGGTGACCTCTTCCTTAATTTTGATGGCCCAGTCCGGACGAATCCTTCTGAGCTTCTGTTTGATCGGTCGGGCCTCGGGGTCAAGAGGGATCCGGTGCTGTACAATCTCAGGATCGATTCCAGGCATGTCTTCGTAGGACCACGCGAAAACGTCTTTGAAATCTTTTAATAAAACGACTAAGCGCTCGCGTTCCTCCAAAGACAACGTGGACCCGATCTGGACCAACTGCGGGTCCTTCTTAGTACCAACATTCACAGTAGTGATTTCATCCATTAAGGGTTTAACAAATCTTTCCTGCTCTTGATCAATTAATCGTCGCAAAACCGGAGGAATTTCTTCCTCGTCGTTTTCATCAAAATTTTGAAAATCCTGATTTAAGCAATAAATCAAAGGCACAGAAAAATACTCAGAAACCACATCCACATCATTCTCATTAAATACTTCCAAGCCATCAGATTCTTCTGTTACAACAGACTCAAAAGAGAAAGAAAATGACGACCTAGATAGGACTGTGGCATCCGGGTTATCACCCCCAGGAATACCGGACTCAGACTCAGTTGAGCTGGAACCTGATTCCGACTCACAAGACTCGGTAGAATCAGATTCTGGCTCACTACCTGACCCAGTGCTGCTTGATAAAAAACCTTCTTCATATTGCCAGACGAGAGAGGGTGCGATGAATGCATCCAAAATAGTTGATGGTAGGCCTGCAGCCGTTTCATTCCCGATCATGTATACCGAGGAGTTGTCCCCCAAGCACTTCTGTTCGATCGGAGGATCTGAAAATAGACATGCCAGTGCTACCCCCATTTCATTCTCGGCGTCCTCAGACTGCACTTCCTTACTTTGCTCAGCCTCGGCTAATGGGTCTGTCTGCTCTACGACAATGTCATTCTCATGTAGCTGCAGGTCAAAGAAAATCTCAAACCCTGGTACGCGCTTCCTCTCCGCGTTCAGCCACGGCTCCGGGAAGCCACAGAACGGAAAGTCCTCCACCTCCCGGATGAAGCGTCCGTTTAGGGTACCCTGAATGGGCCGGTGCATTAAGTCAAAGGGCTTCCCCATCTGTTTCACTCTGGCTCTTCCGGCCATTTCCTTTCCTTTCCTTATCCAGTCCTCTTTGGTGGGTATATAACCCAATCCGAAGGTATGAGGGTTATGTGGCACTTCGGCCAATGCTGCGACGCCTTTCCAGCCGCCCTTTCCCAATCCCATCCCAGGGATGTGCTGGAGCTTGTTCATGAGGTAGACTGCTTGAGCGCTGACATATACCCCTTTATTAGCCACCATGATGTCCTGTACAACCCGAGCCTCAGCCAAGGTAAAACTTGATATGAACACATCTTCCATACCGTGCTCGATTTCTAGAACAGGCGTAGATACCTCCGGCGGCGGATGAATTGATGAGTTTCCAAAAACAATGGCTACTCCCTTCCCATAGGGGTATTTCACCACCTGATGTAGGGTGGAGGACACCGCTTTTACCTGATGCAGCCACGGCTGCCCCAAAAGCTGGTTGAAAGTTGCAGGAACCTCCAAGACAAGGAAATCTATCTCATGCTGTCCCGGCCCAACCTTTGTTTGAATCTTAACTGTTCCCATTACTTCCCGGCTCGTGTTATCATATGCCCGAATCACTTGGGCCGTTGGCACAAAATCCGCGATTTTCAAACCGATCGCGTAGGATGTCCTTGCTGGACAGACATTGATGGCGGACCCTGTGTCGACAAGCACCACGGGTATCCATTTGTCTCTGCACTCCACGGAGATGTAGAGTGGCTTGTTATGGTTCGCACCCTCAGGTAGTAGTTCTTTGTCAGAAAATGTCAACATCGGGGTAGCTCCTCCCGAGAAAACTAGGCCCACCAGTTGTTCGGACGTGGTGTCTATAGAAAGCTTGGCTTTGTCCATGGCTGAAAGGACAGCCTGTCTATGTACTCGAGAAGCCATAAGCAGCCCCCAGATGGTGATGTCTGCTTGTATCTTTTTCAATTGTCTCAATACGGCCTCATCTTCGAGTTGCTTTTCTTTTTGCTTCTCTGCCTCCCTATCTTTTCCAGACGCCTCTGGTTGATCTAGGTGTGGAGGCTTGAAATACCGTCCACTCCTACTCATGTGATCGACTTCGCCGATATACCAGGTATCATCTGGTTGGTTACTCCCCCAATCTTCGTCTGTGTGGGCAAGACATAGATCATCATCCTCCCACCACATTCCGTCTGCTGCTGACAGGCACCTGTCCGGTTCTGGCATGACTGTTCTCATACTCGCAGCACCTTCTATTCCTATGCTCGCGGTATTCTCCCTTTCTGTACTCGCAGCAGTCTCAATCCCCACATGGGCTTTTGCCTTCCTGATTCTCTCAGAATCTTTGAATCTTCCCTGTTTTGACTGTGTCAATGCAGCCAACTGTTCAATAATCCCCATACTTGAAATGCTCCAATCCCGAGCGAAATTCTTGACACCGGCGCTCTCCGGCGATGCACTCTGTTCTACAACCCTTCCGGTTGTCACTGATATTCTTGCCCCTGCCGGGCCTTGTTGTGGCTGAAGCTCCTCCACCACATCTGGTTGATCGTCTAACCATCCCGTAGCCTCTGTTGATTCCTGATAATCGAACCAGTTGAAGGCTAAATCCCTTGGATCTTGGTTACTGTAAAACTGGAGCTTGGCAAGGTCCTCTTCCACAGTCGTTACATCATCCGTTCCCTGTCCCAGACTGTCCCCTTGGATCACACACAACTCCCCCTCTGTTGGTAGTTCCAAATCTGGCCTATCCTGGCCTATTGACAAAATGTAGTCACCTGGACTATAAGCTTTATCAACACTACTCCCAAATTCCGCAGACTCTGGCTCAACAACCCCCTTCTCCTTTGGAGTCTTCTCTCTCCTGTTCTCGATAGTCACCACCGC
>NW_021024508.1:1275100-1339398 GCF_004153795.1 Camellia sinensis | reverse complement strand
TTCGGACATGATCAGACTTGCCCGGCGGAAGGGATAGAGTACCCTGCTGCATTTCCGGTCCGAGGCACTCAGCTAGCTCGGTATGCCATGGCATGGAGGACTAGAGAGCTTCTGGCCCCCGCTCCCACTTTCAGCTGCACCCTCTCTGATGAGTGCATAGATTGGCGCAATGAAGAGGCACAGGTAGGGCCCACTTTGGCATCAGAGGCTTCCACAAGCTTTGGGAGGGGACGCAAAAACACCTGACTATGCCCCGAGTTTATTTGCTTTAATCAGTACTTTTAAGTTTTCTTTATGAATGTAATAAAAGGCAAATTCAATTTGTATTCAAGAGTAGGAGAATTCTGTGTTGTTGAAATCAATGAAATTGAAGATTGTGGGTACTGAAAATTTTCCCGTTTGGTCCAAAAATGGTCTAAGTTGTAAAAAGATTAATTTGAACAAAATCAACTTTTATTAAAACTTTTCAAAACCATTTTCGATATGAACCAGAACTGGACACGCCTGAGATTTGTCACTAAGATGCACAACCCCGGATTCCAACAACTGGAAGGTTGCCCCTAGTTTGAATAGCACTACACCGGAGATCACAACCGAGCTCTTGAACGCAAAATAAACAAAGATAACCAAACATGATCACATGGACAAAGTTGATCAGGGAAGTGTTTATGGCTGGACTTCAGGACGAACTTGCCTACGTATCCCGAAGATGGGAATCAAGCCTTACGTAGTTCGGCTTGGGTTCACTCGTGTATTAGCACTCTCCTCTTGCACTCTAACTTTTGCCAAGGCCGCCCTTTGCGGGTTTTCAACCTTGCGAGCTCAGTTTTTATAATTTCAAATTTTCTGTGCTCTAACTTTTGCCTAGGTCGCCCTTTCGGGTTTTCAGCCTAGCGAGCCACTCAGGGATAATATTTCTTCAACTTGTCCATGTTGATAGGCTGGGAGAACTCAAGGCCATCTAGGTCCATTAGAATGACAACTCCACCCAACCAGATTGACTTGATGATGTGAGGACTAGTCCAATTGGGTCTGAACTTGCCCCTAGGGTCGTGAATGGGAGCTCGGTTGTCTTTGAGCACTAGATCCCCTTCTTTCAAATTCCTGGACTTAACCTTCTTGTTGAAAGCCCTGGCAATTCTTCGTTGATAACCCTGAACATGGTACATTACTTTCAGCCTTCTTTCATCAAATAGCATGAGTTTTTTGAACTTGCTCTGCTGCCAATCTGCCTCAGCTATCTAACACTCAGCCAGTACCCGTAATAACGAAACCTCAACTTCGATAGGGAGAACATCCTCCATCCCATAAGCCAAGGAATACAGAGTCGCCCCAGTAGAAGTTCAAATTGATGTCCGATAGCCCCACAAAGCAAATGGCAACTTATCTGGCCAGTCCCGGTAGGTTTCCACCATCTTCTGCAGAATGTGCTTGATGTTCTTGTTGGCGGCCTCAACTGCTCCATTGGTCTGCGACTGATATGTGGATGACTTGTGAAAAGCCACGTTACACTTATCCAACAAGTCGATCACCTCCTTCTTGAAGTGGGAACCATTATCTGAAATGATCTCGTTCGGGACCCCGTAGCGACAGATGATGTTGTTCCCGATGAACTTAGCGACATGCGAAGCCTTCATCACCTCATAAGATTGGGCCTCAACCCACTTCGTGAAGTTGTCTATCATTACCAAAATGTACTCATGCCCGTTGGACCCCTTTGGAGTGACAGCCCCAATCACATCAATCCCCCAGACTGAGAATGGCCATGGCGAAGTCATGTTGTACAGCTTTGACGAAATGTTCATGTGGTTGGCGTGAATCTGACATTTGTGGCATCGCCAGACAAAGCCAATACAATCCTCCTCCATGGTGGACTAGTAATAACCCTGTCTAAGGATCTTCTGGGCTAGCATTACCCCGTTCATGTGCGCTCCGCACTCTCCTCCACGGATGGCCTCCATCAGGCGCTTCGATTCTTCGGCATCAACACACAGCTTATACATCCCGAGATGACCTCTCTTGTACAGTTTACCCCCGCAGATGATGAACTGAGCAGCTATTCTTCGAATTGCCCTCTTATCTTTGGCATTTGCCCCTAGTGGATATGTCTCTTTTTCCAAGAAGTTCCAGACATCGTAATACTAAGGGTTCCCATCTTGTACCCCATCTATGGCGGCAATCAACTCGTAGGTCGGCACGAATTTTTGGTCAATGATGATAGAACACATCCGGACTCCGAAAGGAATGTCTATCATAGAAGATAGAGGTGCTAGTGAATCTGCAAACCTGTTGTTCTCTCTTAACAGATGAGCGAAATTCAGCTTCTCAAATCGACGAATCAGCAAGTCCAAGGTCTGGTGGTCGATTCTCATCTTTTCTTCTTTGACTTTCCAATCTCCTTTAGCTTGAGATACAACAAGGTTCGAGTCCCCGATGACGTCCAACTGTTTTGTCCCTAGTTCTAGGGCGGCTTTTAAGCTAGCAATACATGCCTCATACTCTGCTTCGTTGTTCGATACTTTGAACTGGAGTTTGAATGCTAGAGGGATACAGGAATTCTCAGGTGCTATCAGCAACACCCCTATCCCATACCCGTATTGGTTTGACACTCCGTCAAAATACATCGTCCAAGTTTCGTCTTCGATATGCAAAATGGCCTCACCTGGGAATAGGTACTCAACTGCTTCATTCCCTTCAACTGGGTGATCGGCTAGGAACTCCGCTACCGCTCTCCCTTTTACTGACTTACGCATCACATACTTCAGATCGAATTCAGAAAGCAAAAGCAACCAACGGGCTAGCCTACCCGTAAGTGCCGATTTCTCGAAGAGATATTTGATGGGATCTAATCTCGAAACCAGTGTTACGGAGTGAGCTAACAGGTAATGTCGCAGCTTTCTAGTACCCCATACCAAGGCCAGACAAGCCTTCTCCAGCGGAGTTTAGCGGGTCTCATAATCCAGCATCTTCTTGCTCAGATAGTAGATAGCCCTCTCCACTTTGTCCTCAGACTCTTGCGCAAGCATCCAGCCCATTGTAGTTTCAGTCACCGAAAGGTACAGAATCAACGGTTTCCCCAGCTCAGGCGGTGACAACACAAGTGGGTTCTGTAAATATTGTTTGATCTATTCAAAAGCAACGTGGCATCGGTCATCCCATTGGAATTTCTTTTCTTTCTTCAGGAGACCAAAGAGTGGTTCACAAGTCAAGGTTAATTTAGAAATAAACCGTCTTATTAATTGCACTTTACCCAGAAAACCTCACACCTCCTTTTCAGTCTTTGGTGGTGGCATTTCTAAGATGGCCTTGATTTTAGAAGCATCGACCTCGATACCTCTCTGTGTGATCAAGAATCCTAGCATTTTCCCTACTGTAACACCAAACGTACACTTCTGAGGATTCAGCCGCAACCGATATTCCCTGATCCATTGAAAGAATTTCTGCAGGGCGGTGTAGTAGCCCTCTCTTTCCTTGGACTTGACAATCATGTCGTCCATGTACACCTCAACCTCTTTATGGATCATATCATGCAAAATCGTGGTCGCAGCCCGTTGATATGTAGCCCCAGCATTCTTTAGCCCAAACGGCGTCACCCTATAACAATAGGCCCCCCACGGGGTGGTGAAAACAGTCTTCTCCCGATCTTCGGGTGCCATCAGAATCTGATTGTAGCCAGAAAACCCATCCATGAATGAGAGCAACGCATGACCCATAGTAAAATCCACTAATTCGTCGATATGCGGCAGAGGAAAGTCGTCCTTCGGACTGGCTTTTTTCAAATCGCTGAAGTCCACACATACCCAAATTCTGCTGTCATTCTTCGGCACTGGAACTATATTGGCCAACCAAGTTGGGTATTCAGATACCAGCAGGAACCTGTGTCAATTTTCTTAGTGACCTCTTCTTTGATCTTCAGAGCCCAGTTTGGGCGGATCCTTCTGAGCTTCTTCTTAACAGGTCGGGCCTCTGGGTCAAATGGGATCCGGTGCTGTACAATCTCAGGATCGACTTTAGGCATGTCTTCGTAAGACCACGCGAAAACATCTTTGAAATCTTTTAACAAAGCGACTAAGTGCTCGCGCTCCTCCGAAGACAACGTGGACCCAATCTAGACCAGCCGCGGGTCCTTCTTAGTACCAACGTTAATTTGGGTGATTTCATCAACCAAGGGTTTAACAATCCTCTCCTACTCTTGATCAAGCAAATATTGCAAAACTGGAGGAATTTCTTCCTTATCGTTTTCATCAAAATTTTGAAAATCCTGATTAATGCAAATAAATTAAGGGCACAGAAAAGTATTCGAAGGCCACAGCCGCACAATTCTCATTAAGTACTTCCAAGTCACCTGGTTCCTCTGTTACAACAGACTCGAAGGAAAAAGAAAAAGGCGACCTAGACAGGACTGTGGCATCTGGGTTATCACTTCCAACAATACTAGGCTCAGCCTTAGACGAGCTGGAACCTGATTCCAACTCACAAGACTCAGTGGAATCATATTCCGGCACACTACCTGACTCGGTGCTGCTCGATAAGAAGCCTTCCTCGTATTGCCAGACGAGGGAGGGTGCAATAGATGCATCCAAAATGTTTGAAGGTGGGTTCGCAGCCATTTCATTCCCGATCATGGACACCGAGAAGTTATCCCTCAAGCACTCATGTACGATCAGAGGATCTAAAGTAGACAAGACAGTGCTACCCCCATTTCAATCTTTGCGCTCTTGGAATCCTCCTCCCTACACTGCTCAACCTCAGCTGGCAGGTCTGTCTGCTCCTCAGCAACATCATCCCCAGACAAGTGCAAGTCAAAGAATATCTCAAACCCCGACAAACGCCTCCTCTCTGCATTCAACCATGGCTCTGGGAAGCCGCAGAACGGGAAGTCCTCCCCTTCTCGGACAAAGCGTCCGTTTAAGGTACCCTGGATAGGCCGGTGCACTAATTCATAAGGTTTCCCGGCTTGCTTAGCCCTGACCCTTCCGGCCATTTCTTTCCCTTTCCTCATCCAATCCTCTTTGGTAGGCAGATAACCTAAGCCAAAGGTATGCGGGTTATGCGGTACTTCGGCCGATGCTGCAATGCCTTTCCGGCCACTTCTGCCTAATCCCATCCCGGGGACGTGTTGGAGCTTGTTCATGAGGTACACAGACTGTACACTGACATATAACCCCTCATCAATAGCTAGTAAGTTCTGTACAACCCGAGCCTCAGCTAGGCTAAATCTTGACAAAAACACATCCTCTGCGCCATGTTCGATCTCCAGAACCGGCGTAGACACCTCTGGCGGCGGATGGATTGACGAATTCCCAAAAACTATAGCCACCCCCTTCCTGTGGGGGTACTTCAACACCTGATGCTGGTGGAAAAGACTGCCTTTACCTAGTGCAACCACGGCCGCCCTAGGAGTAGATTGAAGGTCGCGGGAACGTCCAAGACATGAAAGTCAATATCGTGTTGTCCTGGACCGACCCTAGTCTGAATTTGCACAGTCCCCATCACTTCTCTGCTAGTATTGTCATATGCCCGAATCAGCTGGGCCGTGGGTATGAAGTCCACAGGCTTCAACCCGATTGCATATGCCGTCCTTGACGGACATACGTTGATGGCGAATCCCGTATCAACAAGAACTACTGGTATCCATTTGTCTCAACACTCCACAGAGATGTAAAGTGGTTTGTTATGGTTTGAGCCCTCAGGCGGCAACTCCTTATCAGTGAAGGTTAACGTCAGGGAAGCTCCTCCCGTAAAGACAAATCCTACCAGCTGCTCAGGCGTGGTGTCGATTGAAAGTTTAGCCCTGTCCATTGCAGAAAGGGCAGCTTGTTTGTGTACTCTTGAAGCCATAAGTAGTCCCTAGATGGAGATGTCTGCTTGTATCTTCTTAAGCTGTTTCAACACAGTCTCCTCTTTGAGTAACTTTTATTTCTGCTTCTCCGCCTATGTGTCCTTTTCGGACGCCTCTGGTTGATCTAGGTGTGGGGGCTTAAAATACTGCCCACTCTTGGTCATGTGGTCCACCTCTCCAATATACCAGGTATCATCCAGTTGGTTGTTCCCCCAATCTTCGTCTTTATGGGCAAGACATAGGTCGTCATCTTCCCACCACATGCCTTCGGCCATTGACAAGCAGCTATCCGGTTTCATCATAACTGTTCCTGTGCGCACAACATATTCCATTCCTGTGTCCACAGCACATTCTACCTCCTTGGGGGCTTTGGCCTTTCTAGCCCTCTCTAGATCTTCGATCTTCTCTTGCTCAAACTGTTTCAGTGCAGCTTGCTGCTCAGCATCCTCTGTACTCAAACTGTTCCGATCCTGAGCAAAATTCTTAACACTGGTGCTCCCCGGCGGTTCATTCTGATCTCCGGTCACTCCGGCCACTACCGATGTCCGCATGTCTGACGGACCTTGCTTTGACTGATGTACCTCAAAAACATCCAGCTCGTTCCTGAGCCATCCGGTAGTTTCTACTGACCCTTCCAGATCGAACCAGTTGACAGTCACATCCCCTGAATCCTGTTCTTCAAAGAATTACAGATTCACAATGTCCTCTTCTAGTTTGGCTAGGTCATCTAGTCCCTGATTTGGTCCGTCCTCTTGAACTACACAGATCTCTGCCTCGGCCGACAGTTCCACCCTTGACTTAATCTGCCCTACTGGTGTAATGTATCCGCTTGGGTCGTACACATATCTCGCAGACCCCCCAGGCCATGAATAATCATTTTCATTTGTTCCCACAATCATCTCGGTTCTATCTTCGATAGTCACCACTACCGGCTCAAGTTGGGTTTGGGAGATGTCTAGCATGCACAAATCCGTGCTCTTTGGAATGAACACCTCCGGCTTAGGTAGGTGATAAGGGGTGATATATATGCTCGGGTCATATAGGATGACCGAGGTTTGGATGAGGTTGAGGTGTTTGGGAGGTGGAGCTTGGTTATGTGGTGGGAGTGGGTTGGTTGTGACGTTTGGTTTTTCCGGAGGTGCGATCACCTTATTGTCAACGAGATCTTGGATATCGTGACGCAGTCTAAAGCACTAGTTGGTGTCGTCACCATGCTGTTGGTGATAGGCACAATACTTAGCTGGGTAATGGGAGGGAGAAAGTTTTTCTGGTAAGGGCCACGGCTCTAGGGGCTTCAATTTCTCTTTCTTGATCAAAACCCCCAAAGCTTTGGATAGGAGCATGTATAGTGGGGTGAAGGTTCTTTGGCCTCTAGGCACATATCTAGCTGGTTGTGAGCTACTACCGGACGCACCGGTGAATGGGGTAACTGTAAGGGTTTTTTGAGTGGTGGCCGTGACCATTCCGATATATGAAGATCTAGCAACTGCTGCACTACTTGTGCCTGCATTTGTACTGCGGTTGAATGCCTTTCTGGGCTTCTCTTTTGATAGTCAATCAGACCTTGTTTCATTGCATCCTCGATCTGCACCCCAATCTCGTGTGGGTCTGCAAAGGTGGGGAGGGAGAGAACAATCATCTTTTGCATGAGCTTGGGCTGGAGCTTGCGCACAACCATCCGAATCTAATCTTTGCCAATAGGCCTGATCGTCATCATCGAGGCTTTAGCCCTCCAGCTGGTCACAAAATCGGAGAAGCTCTCCTTCAATTCTTGCCTGGTGGTCTCGAGATCAGGAGTTGTGATCTTGATCTGAGTGTTATAAGAGTATTGAGCTATGAAGGCCTCAACCATCTCCTCCCAACTTTTCTTAACGGAATCCTCTAGTTTTGCATACCAAATGGCCGCTATACCCGACAGGGTCCTGTCAAACAGGGAAAGCTTCTGTAATCTGGAGAGGCCCATCGGCCTCAAGATGTCTGAAAACAGCCGCAAGTACACCATAGGATCTCCAGACTCATCGAAGCGGTCTATGTGCGGCATTTTAAATTGGTCCGGCAGAGTCACGGCCGAGTCGGTATATCCATCCTCTATGAATATGATTATGTGTTTGTTGTGATTATGTGTTTGGTATGATTGTGTGTCATTTATGTTAAAATATGTGGTTTTGAATTTCTATCTGTTCACCGTAGGAATATCTGTTTGATTATCTGCTTTGGAATTTAAATCGAAGGCCCTATCGGTCGTGGAACCCGAAATTGATTATGCCATTGTGATTAGTGTAATTTTTAGAGCCTACGGTGAAATTTAATTGAAAATCGATTCGAATCAAAATAATTAGATTCAGAACGATTAATTAAGTGCCATTAATTGGCTATAATCAAATTTGATTGAGTGGGGCTATATAAAGGGCCTTATTATATTTAATTCCTCTCTTTTATATCATTTTGGCTGAGATTCACTCTTTAGAAAAAGAGAGAACCTACTTTGAGAGAGAGAGGAGACACATTTGTGCATTTTGGCTCAAGATTTGTGAATTAGGAAGGCTAGGTGCAAGATTTGACCACGATTGTGAGGATTAAGGCTCCTAGGTGAGTAATCAACCCTTGACTCATGGATTTTAGTTTGTAATTTATGATTTCAAAGTTGAATGATGATAAAGAACATGTATTGGGTTAATTAAGTTGAGATTGAAGTCCATGTGTGCATGTATGTAGAGAATCCCTATGAAATTACATAATCTAGCATGTAATGTGTGAATTATGAAATATTGTGGGTTGAATCATACATGCAAGCATGGTTTTAGTTGAGCTTCATGAGAATGAACACCATTTACACCATATTTTGACATGCATGTTTGATTAATATGAGATTTGAATGCATGAGCCTTGATTATACCAAGGAATGCTGATTTATTTTGAAGAATTGGACCATGATTTTGAGCAATTGACCTCATCTTGCTTGTATACTCATGATGTATATCGTATTTGCATGTTTTGAAACCATAATTGTGGGTTTTGAACCTTTGAAGGTCGAATTCGAGCTCAAGAACAAGTTCTGGAAAACCCAGAATTCTTGACGTCTGCTCGAGCGAGGGAACCGCCGCTCTAGTGTAAAATGCGGGCTCCCAGTATTTTTACAGTCATGGATGTCCGTTCGAGCGGGGAGCTATGTGGAATGACCTTCATCTTGAGCGCCTGAATTCACGCTCGAGCATAAAAACGAGATAACCAGAACTTTTGCAGACCTAATGGGTCCGCTCGAGCGGGGACCCCTATTTTTGAAATTTTGTGAATGTGTTCTGTGTTTCGTTTTCCGTTCCCTTTGACTTCTAAGTATTAGGCATGCATTGAGCACTATGAATGAATTAAAAGAATAAGAAAGAATCCTAAAGAGGAATATGTGAATTAAGAACGGATTGAATTGTTTGTGACCCATTGTGTTCATGGAATGTGTAGGGTCGAGCTCCAGGGAAAATCATCCAGCCGATCACTGTGAGTAATACCTTAATAAAGATATCTGAAATATGTTGTTTGTGCAATTGCTTACTTCTGTGTAAGTCTTATAAGTTCGTTAATTTGAATGGTGGACAAATGTTTGCTATGCCAAAAGAATGGACCGAAGGCCAGTTTGACATGAATGAAGGATTGAATGGGCCAAAGGCCAGTTTGACATGAATGATAGAATAAATGGGCCGAAGACCAGTCTGACATGAAAGAATGAATGGGCCAAAGGCCAGTTTGACATGAAAGAAAGAATAGATGGGCCAGAGGCCGTATGACATGAATGAATGAGCCAGAGGCCGTATGACATGGATGATAGTCTGACTCGAATGATAGTCTGACATAAATGAATGGGCCAGAGGCCGTATGACATGAATGAATGGGCTAGAGGCCGTATGATACAAATGAATGGGCTAGAGGCCGTCCGACATAAATGATACGAATGAATTGGACCCGAGGCCATATGATGTGTTTGGAACTGCAGTCACTTGACCTGTATTTATACATAAGCTAGATAGAAACACGAATTGGGCCCAAGGCCGTTTGAAACACGTTGTTCTAAATACCGTTTGTGTAACTTCTTTATTTGATATTATTTATTGGGCTTTCGCTCACGCTCATTCATGTGTCTGTAGGTGAGCCAAGGGAGGTTCAAACCCAGCCTCAGTGAAGTTTGTGTGGAACAACCAAGGTTTTGAAGAGTCATCCCTTATGTCTCACGCACGAGACTCATCTTCGCCCTTTTGCCAACCTGTTTTATTTTGTCATGTTGGCGAGGACTTTGGATACATTTGTATATAGTTTTGATTGGCTGACCTAGACTTGAATGATCCTGTCTGTATAGAACTTATGTTACTGTATTTTCTTATGTGAGTTATTAATATATATATGTATGGTTTGTTATGACATGCCATGTAAGCACGGCTCTATGGACAAAGTTTTAAATTTTGTTTCCGTTTAGCCCCTTTACTCTGATAAGTTATGTCTGGTTTGGTTTGAGGTCATAGGTAATCTCAAGATTACTGGCCAGTTATGTCCTTAACCCATGGGGGCGGGTTTGGATCATGACAACCTCCATATGAGTCTTGTATAATGTGCCACCTGCCTGTCCTCTAGCTACCACCAGAGATCCCTTTTTCAATTTCCACATGCCTTTGCCGAAGTAGTTCTGATAGCTTGTCGATTTAAGGTTATCCCTGAGATATGATTCAGGCGTAAATCAGGAACATGCCTGACATCGTTCAACACCATCGTGCACCTAACTTTGGTTTGGATGCAAACATGACCTATTCCCACAATCTTTGAAAAATTAGAGTTGTCCATCTTCACTGTACCAAAATCTCCAGCTTGGTACGTACTAAAGAACTTCTTCCGGGGTGTGGCGTGGTAGGAAGTTGTTGTATCTACCACCCATTCGGTGTCATTGTCTGACATATGAAGACATTCTTCTTCTTCAACAGAGAATAATGCAATATCCTCTAAGACAGTAACTGCAGTGTTCCCATCTTCAGTCTTTGGCTATCTATTGCCTTGTTATTGTTCTCCTTTCAAGGCATAGCAATATTTCTTTATGTGACCCTCTTGGCCACAATGGTAACACTTGAACTTCGGCCGGCTCGTACCTTCTTTGGATTTCCCTCTGTCTTTAAATCTTGCTCTACTGCATCCTCTGCTTTTGCTTCTTCCTTTGTCTCTGCATCTACCTTTATTTTCTGTGACGAGGGCATGGGATTGATCTCCATCCAAGTCTTTCTGCCTTGTCTCTTCATTGTACATGGCGTCTGTGACCATTCTCGTGGTCAACTTCCCTTCTGGTGCGGAGTTGCTGAGAGAAACCACCAACGTCTCCTAGCTATCCGGTAAAGAACTGAGCAGTAGAACGGCTTGCATTTCATCGTCTAAGCACATCTTGACGGTTGCAAGCTGATTCACCAGATTTTTGAATTCACTGGTGTGCTCGGTGACAAACATACCATTCTTCAATTTCAAATTGACAACCCTTCTCATCACCAAGGCTTTGTTCCGAGTGGTCTTTGACCGGTACATGTCGTCTAACATTGTCCATAGTGAATAGGCATCTGTCTCCTCGACGACATGATGGTACACACCGTGGTCTATCCATTGTCTGATACAAACGATAATCTTGTGGTTCATTTTTATCCATTCATCATCCTTCACTGCTTCTAGTTTAACCCATTTTATAAAAATAGGGTCAAACAGGTCTTTATAATACAAGGTGTCTTCCATCCGTGACTTCCAAATTACATGATTAGGAGTCAACTTGAACATAGATCCCGAAGTCATCGTTGATTCCTCCATCAACACTTGTCTATATAGAAAATGATCTCTGTCTAAAAAATAGGCTTTGTTGTTGAGTCTAGATTAGTTAAATTAGTTGGAAAAGCACTTCAGATTGTCCAAATAAAAATTACAAATTTTTTAAATCTGATTTGCAAAATCTGATAGTACGGATGTGTCCGGAATATTCCAAATAATTGGAAATCACTATTGGATTGTCAGAAACGGACTTCGAATGGCTCAGATCAAGCCAAAACAGTTTGGACAGTTCAGATCGGCGGGTGTACGTTAGCCGCAAAGCACTGGATCATTCCTCTGGCAGGTTGAGTGGTCAACGGATTTAATGACGTGGCTGACACGTGTCTAACACGTGGCAGAAAGACTGACACGTGTCACTGACGTGGCGGACACGTGGCGTTGACGTGGCGGACACGTGACGCTGACGTGGCGAACACGTGGCGCTGACTTGGCTGCCACGCGGCTCATCTTCTTCCTTGAAACGCGCATGGGGCACGTGGGCTGACGCGCCAACTGGGTCGACGGCGCGTGGAGGCGCGTGTTGAGAGTGGGCGTCGTGTGCCTATTTCAGGGGGCGCGTGAGGGTGGGTGGATGCTCTTCCTGGGGTCTATGTTGCAGTTCTAGACTCCTCTCTTTGAGCCCTTACTCCCGGCTTGCTCAAAACCTGATTTTGAGCAACTTGATTTCTAGCAGTTTCGAAGAAACGCACTCTGTTTTTCCGAAACGCAACCGATTCGGCTCTGATACCACTTGTTGGGACTGTGAGACATCAGAAATCAATCACACATAGTAACACAAAAATATTTATGTGGTTCGGCAATTGCCTACGTCCACGGAGAGCTATCCACTATAGAATTTCCCGAAGGGATATTACAACTCACACCTCACAAACACTCTCTATAGCACTCTCATTCACACTTGTTTCTCACTACCCTCTCAGATTACACACTGTAATTTCTTGTCTCAAACCCCTCCTCCACACCTCAATTTATACACAATTGAGAGAGGAGCTTATTGGCCACCACCTACCCCTTCCACTACCTAGTGGTGTTGGTGGAGTGGAAGAGTGCCATCTCCATTTTGGTAATGGGCTGGACACTAGTAGTACAGAATACCACTACAAAGCAGTGTTTCACCAATTCATGTTACTGTTGTCCAGACAATCTAAACCAATTTGTTGTGAGCCTTCGACAAGGACCTTCATGGCCTTTCACTACAAGAAAGAAGCTTTACCTTGCTCTTGTCAATGGCACGATGGTATTTGCCATTCAATATCCTCAAAAGAGTTGAGAGTTTTGGCGTTTTTCCATGGCTATTAGACTAACTTGATTCGTTTGTTTGTTGGTCTATTTGTTTGTTTGTTTTTTAATCTCATAGAAAAACAATTTTATTCAAAATTGTGGTGAAAAATCGAATACGGAGATTTGGGTTGTTTTTGTTTTTTTGGTTTAAATTTTGAGTATTGCTGCTATACCTTAACTAATAAAGAATACATCGGATGAGAAAGTTGCAACGGGTCACACATTTTTAAATCCAGAGCATTGCAAATCTCTGGATGTTTCATTGGGAGATACCATCCTTTTGAAAGTTTAAGTTCAATCTACTATTGTGTTTGTATGTCGTAGCCTACATAGATATATTTACATGAATTCTGCAATTTCATTTTAGAAAGTACTATATGATTGATTTATAGGTTTGTTCCACCATTGCATGGGATGTGGATGTATTGACAATCATGGTAGAATTACTTCCTGGAAGTTCAAGTTCGACTCAAATGGTATGCAGTTCTATATGAATGTATTTACATTTAGCAACGAAACTTTCTAATAAATTATCACTAATCAAATTTCATTATTGTGTAGATAATGGCTGCGACCCTGGGGAGAGAATTTATAAGGACATTTCACCATCAGGTGTTTATTGAGGGATTTTTCTTTTTCTTTTTTTAAAGTACTAGTAATTAGTTGATGCATTATTAGAGCATCTCTAATCTTCACTTTTTTTTTCTTTTCTTTTTTTTTTATCAAATTAAAATTTGATACTAAAAAAATGCTTTAAAATCGTCTCAAATCCTTCCATCAAATCAAGAGAGAATCATTTTTTCATCAAATTAACTATCAATTTTTTTATCATATTTGAATTTGATAAAAAGATGAAGTATTGGAGATAATTTTCTTTAATCAAATTTGATAAAAAGTGAAATTTGGGATAATAGAGAAATTTTTAAAAAGATTTTAATGAAAATTTAATGAAATGTTGAAATAGTTCATATCAAATAAAGGCTCTGTTTGGTAGTTTTTAAAAGGGAGTTTGAGTTTAATTATATTTTGAAAGATAGGGTCTGTTGGTAACCATTCGTTTTAGTTTTATTTATAAATTTTAAAACTGTCATAAAAACTTGTTTGATAATTTTTTTTGTTTATAAATGGTTATCTCAGTTTATAATTTGAGAAAAAATGTAAACTCAAAAATCGTTTTACGTTTTCAGTTTTCAATTATTTTTTTCAAATAAATTTTTTTTCAAATAATTTTTTTTTAAATATATTTTTTTCAAATAATTTTTTTTTCAAATATTTTTTTTTAAATATTTTTTTTTTCAATTATTTTTTTTCATTAATTTTTACCCAATTAATTTTTTTTTCAATTAATTTTTTTTCAAATCTTTTTTTCCAATTAAATTTTTTTTCAATTATTTTTAATTATTTTTTTTTTCAATTATAATGTGGTGTGATCTCATTTTCATAAATAATAAAATAAATATAAAATTTTAGGCCTGAAAAAATATATTTTTAATTTATGCTTTTAAAATTTTTTAAACATTTTGTTCAAACCAAACGCGTTTGTAATTTATGTTTTTCTGAAAATAAACAAAAATCAGTTTATAAAATTTTTGTAAATAAACAAAAACGTAAACGTTGCCAAACGCATGTTTGTTTGGCTTAATTTTAAAAACTTCCCCCCTTAATATATATAAATATTATATATATATATATTTGTGTGTGTGTTGTATATATGGTTTAACAAACATAAACACCAATAAAGATAATTTTTAAAATTTTTAAAAGTTTTTTTCCCTAAAAAAAGAGACTATGTGAAATAATAAGTTTTTATTTTTCTACCAAATTATTTGTAAAAAATAAAATTAAATAGATTAAAAAAAAATCAATCAAATTTGGATTTTTTTAGGAAGTGAATTAGTACTCAAAAATCAATTTTTAATCTATTTTGATCACATCATCTCTCAAACTTTTTACATATTTTTTAAAAAACAAAAAAATTAAAAAATTAATTTTTAACCATCTTTTAAAAAAACATTTTATTTACATTTGGAACATTACCAATTCCTCTCTACTTTAAAAAAAATAACAATAAAAATACTGGCCTCCGTGTCTAACAAGAGTGTTTTGAAAAGCGGTTGCAATCGCGTAACGTTGGCGGTGACGCGGTTCGGTTGCGGGGTTGTAAAGTCGTAACGTAACGGTTGCAGGTAACCGGAACCGTGAATTTTTTTATTTTTCGCACAATTTGAAAAAACTTATCGATACGCATATTTTTTTTCCATGATCATATTTATTGGGTTTAAAATAAATATTGATCAATTTTTTAATTTTTAAGTATGATCCAATATATTATATTTTAAAATCACATAAACTGAGTTTTTTACATTTTATTTTAATAATTAATGACTTTATATTATACAAAAAATCAATCACTAATTATTATATATAAGATAAATGACAAAGAGCAGAGAATAAATAAGAGCCTAAATATATATATTATATATATTATATATACATATTTTAACCAAGCCAAATAGATAATGACCACACTTATTATTATTATTATTATTATTATTATTATTATTATTATTTATATTATTATTATTATTTTCAAACAATATATAGATAGACACACACAAACAAAATGATTGAGTGATAGCAGCTGAATAGAATAGCATAGGTCTTACGGTTTCAACAAATCAATAACATGTTCTTCATCTTCTCTCTTCTCTATCTCTTGCCCCTCCATCTTCTCTCTTTATCTTCCCTTTTCTCTCTATCCTTCTTCCCCCATTTTCAACTTTTTTTTTTGTGTTTTTTCGAAAGAAGCAGTTCGGAACCGTTACGTAATGGTACATAACAGGCTGTTACAGCTGTTATGGCACCGTTACGACCGCTACGGCCGACACACCTGTGAATCTCAATCACACTGCAAAAGCGGCCGTAACGGATGGCGGTAACCACCACAACCGTTACGTAACGGTTGCGGCCGCTTTTTAAAACCTTGCTAACAAGACAGAACTCATTGAGGTTTTTTCTTTTTTGAACGGTAGGACCCATTGAGGTGGGTAGGTAGAATCAGATCCTCTCCTTACTCTCTTTCTCTCTATTTTTTTATTTGTTAGGTCATTGGGTTCACTTTTGAGTCCAATTTCGATAATCTAAGCCGTTCACATTTTAAAATTTGTTGAGTATATTATGCTTGTTAAAAATCAAGTTAAACAGATATCAAAAAGTATGTGTTCGAAAACTGTTTATTATTATTATTTTTTAAATGGTTTTTAGTTTGATTATCTGAATACGTAGTTTTTGATATCCGATCAACTTAATTTTTTATGGATATAATATACTTAACAAATCTTAAAATACAAACGATTCAGATCATCGAAATTAAACCCAAAAATAGATTCAATAGCCTAACAAATAGAAAAATAAAGGAAGAGAACAAAGAGAGGGTCCTGATTCGGATAATGAGGCAGGACCGTAAGAAGCGGGGTATAAATGAAAACAGGGAACATGCTGGTGATGTTGATGTTGTGGTTAAGGTAGGGCCGTGAGAAATTATATATTGTCTAGGGTAAATTTAGCTGGTGTTTCAATTTTATCACTATTTGTTTGTCCTCCTTAAAGAGACAATTGAACACTTGTTCAAACATTTAAAAAAATAAAATAAAATAAAATAAAAAAAGGTGGAATAATGCTCCTGGGACAATGGGCTCATTTGACAGGTGGGTTTGGATGAGATTGAGACTATTTTAATTATAAAAAAATAAAATAAATTTTTTAGTCTAGTAAGGTAGATGAAAATGAGTGAGACCTTCTTTTTTGGAAGACCCCCACAATCCCTAAATTGATCTACACCACTCATGATGTGTGGGGCTATTCATGTATGTGTGGGACCCATATCATGAGTGGTGTGGATTACTTTGGGGATTGTGGGGCTTCTTCGAAAATGGGGTCTCTATCATTGTTGTAAGGTAAAATATCGCATTCAAATCATAATTATTTAATTTTTTCCCTCACAAAAATCAAAAAAGTTAAAAAGTCAAAAAATTTATCCAAAACGAGACTTTTTAACCCCAGGCTAAAATAGCCAAAAAAATCAAAAAGTCAACCCACATTCGTTTGGAAAGTGGGTTGGCTTTTAAACTTTTTGACTATTTTAGTCTAAGTTAAAAATTTTCATTTTGAATAAATTTTTTAATTTTTTTGATTTTTCTAAAAGAGAAAATAAAATAATTATGATTTAAATATGATATTTTATTTTATTTTATTAAAATTTTAATCTATTTTATTTTTTTATGACTAAAATAATCTCAACCTCACACGTGGAATATAGCCAAAATGTTTGAGCTTTTGGATAAAGTTTCAAAGTTGCAATTGCAATTCTACGGTTAAACTTTGTGGCTTCAAGTTGCCGTTGCAATTCCACATGGTTAAATTTTGAAGAAATTATTTAATATTTTCCCATCATTACATTATCATACTTTAAGTCAATCACCTTACTCAATCTTATGTTGTTCTCACATTCCCAATATAAATTGTAAACCTTTATATCTTTCATCAATTAAAACCTGATGAAACACCATGTATCTATATACATTGAAAGTACTTCGAAGTCAATTAAATTATTGCTGGTGGAAATTGAAAGTCGCATATGTGTAGAAGGTCCCTTCACAAGAATTTAGTGCTGTAATCTTTTCCGGTCCTGTGAGAATAAGATTTTGGCTTAAATTAGTTAATAAAAATAAAATATATTAAAATAATTAATAAAATAAAATATTATAATTATTTCATTTTTTCTTTCACCATTATTAGATTATTATAAATTAAAAAAAATTAATTATCTTTTCAAACAAACTTTTTTAATCAAGCTAAAATAATCAAAAATAAAAAATAAAAAAGTTAACTTAAAATAATCAACTTTCTAAATTTGCTTTCAAGCTTCTTTTGGAAAGGAAAAAAACAAAAAAAAAAAAAACTAATTTATTAACTTATTGACTTATTTAAATCATATCATCTCTCTATTTTTTGATACATTTTTTTCAAAATAACCTTATAAGTTAAAAATAAGTCACTTCTCAAAAAAAATTTCAAGTTTCGTTTAAGAATAGACTATTTTGACACTTTTTAAATTTTTTATAAAAAAATAATATAACAATTTATACTAAATTTTAATTTTTTAACTAAAATATTTACTCTCCAAATGAGAACTGAATGACCTTTCATGTTGACAAGATTCTTGGTCTTGGCGTTTGATGTTGACAAGATTCTCGGTCTGTCGGACAAAAAGTGCTATAGCGTGAGTAAATTTCCTTCATTTGGCCGTCTTTTGATAAATCCGTAAATAAGTCGGTGGACTTGCAATTGAAAGATGATACCAAACCCGGGGTGGTTGGCATCGTGGTTCTAATACGGAGACTAAGAATTCGTTTGGAAATTGAGTTGGTTTTTTAATGTATTGATTACTTTAATTTGAGATTAAAAAAATTTCGTTTTGAAATTTTTTTTTTTGATTTTTTAAATTTTTTTAAGAGAAAAATATAATGATTATGGGTTGGATGTGATATTTTATTTTATTGGCCTAAAATAGCCTATTTTATCTTATATGACTATTTTAGCCACAACCCATCTTCCCAAACAAGCCCTAAGCCTTTAGGTCACGGGTTTAAATTTTTTTTTGGATCAATTTTTTGAGCATAGCACAATTGATTAGAATGTTAGATTTTAAGTTATCTAATCAGTACTTAGTGTAAGTTCAATGCTTTCTCACCGTGCAAATTCTAATTTAAGCGGAGTTTGTCTTGGGAGATTGGAACAAGTTCCCTAGTTATAGTCTCTTCACTTGGAATGGCTAATAGGACACCCTGATGATCTCTGCAAAGGGCACTATCTTGAACTTGCAGAAGAATAAGAAGGATTTTCTTGCCATCCAAAAAATAAAAAACAAAAAAAAAAGAAGAAGACGAAGATGATACCATATGGAGAATTTAAATTAGCACATAAATGGACATCATATCACTATAATGGGATGAAATAGTAAATTAGTAAAGTGATTTTTATAAAATTAAATAATCATCACAATATATATTTTACAAATACTTACAATGCATAGATAACAATAATAAATCTTTAAAAAAATTGTGGGGCATGTAATTTGACCTTAGATTGTGATTCTCTCTATTACATATTTGTAATAGAGAGATTTTATTTCATCATCTAATAACAAGCATATCACCCATGCTATACACGAGATAAAATAATATATTATTTATTAAAAATACAATAATTATATTTAATTTTTTTATATTTTGTCTTTCGTAAATAAAATTTTATATATAAATTTAAGGGTTTTGTTTCAAATGTTTCTTTACTATAATATATAGTATAGATAGATTAAAATTATTGTATTGACAATTGAGAATTAATAATTAAAATTATGTTTTGTTATAATAAAAAAAATGACATAGTTCTAATACTTCACTATTTTAGAATAAAAATATGTGAATTTTAAAAAATTATCCTATTGGTTTTTGAAAGGGAAATAATTAAAGAAAATTTTAAAACTTAATGAGTAAGAAAGAATCATTCGTAACATGTAAAATTACTAAAATCAAGGTTAATCCAGCAAATCATTCAAACCAAAAATGGTTTAACTTAATCGGTTAGGTCAAAAGACCAATCATCTTATAATAAAAAAAATGACATAGTTCTAATACTTCACTATTTTAGAATAAAAATATGTGAATTTTAAAAAATTATCCTATTGGTTTTTAAAAGGGAAATAATTAAAGAAATTTTTAAAACTTAATGAGTAAGAAAGAATCATTCGTAACATGTAAAATTACTAAAATCAAGGTTAATCCAGCAAATCATTCAAACCAAAAATGGTTTAACTTAATCGATTAGGTCAAAAGACCAATCATCTTACACAGAAATTAATTAATTAAAAATTTTAAATTTTATTTTATTAAAATTTAAATCGTTACTAAATATGAAAAACAATCTATTAATTTAAATTTAAAATCGACACAATATAAATTTAAAATTATAATAATTTATCTCATAATTTATAAATGTAAATGCAAATTTAAAATTATCATAATTGTCTCATAATTTTTGAATTAAGGAGCAGTAAGAGTGACATTGAGATTATTGATATATCTATATATTTTATAAAAGAGTACTTTTAAGTAGAGATATTATATGAGTTTCAAAATCCCATACAAAATTATTTTTAAAATCAAAACCTCTATGTAGAATTGTAAAATAAAAGTTAAATGGAAACTAGTCAATGAGGATTTTCTTAATTAAAATTAAAAAAAAAAATAGTATGAGATATTGATTATAAGGTTTCTCTAAAGATCTCTTTTTGCTTAGATAAATGGGAGTATAAGATTCACTTTATGTAAGTGAAACAATTCACTTTTTCCTTCTTTTCTCGATGTGAGATTATAAAATAAAGTTGAATGGAAGCTGGCCAATAGGGATTTTCTTAATTTTTTAAAAGTTAACAATTATTTAGGCGGGAAATTTATTTTGAATCAAGCAATCTTAACTGTTTAATCTTTAATTAGGTTAATCTTTAATTTGTTTCGAATTAAACAAATTTAACCAATATATTTTGAGAAAAACGCTAAAAACGCTAAAATTGCAATTAAACTAACGAATCAGTCAAATTGAAAACGGTTCACCCTATCCGCAAGGTCAAAGGATCAACCAATTTATACAAAAATTAATTAATTAAAACTTTTAAATTTTATTTCAATTTTAAAATTTAAACTGTCTTGAATTGAAACATACACAACACTATAATATTAAATGGGAACATAAGATTTACATTAGGGGTAAGTGTAACAACCCCGACCCATGATTAGCGCTAATTCATGTTTAAGTATACCTAATGCGTAATTAAGAAGAAACCCTGAATTAATACATGTGCATTGCATTATTTTGTATTTATATAGGTTTAACGTAGAAAGATCTGTTCATGTTTTTATTCGGTTTGCAAATTGAAGCCTTATCGGCATCCGATTCAGAAATTGACTTGATTTACGAGTTATTTGGAATTTTTAGAACATTATGGTATGTTTAATTGAAATTCGATTTGGAACGATTTAACTAGAATAGTAATGCCCAATTAAGCCTAATCAAACAAGTTCTTAATTCAAGCCTATATACGGCTTATATACTCCACTTGAACCCCCTTTTGGTCATCATGTTTGAGTCTCCAAGAGATAAAACGTGAAGGAGAGGGAGAGAAGAGAAAAGTTGAGTTCATCTTAGAAGAATTGTAGGAAAATTTGGAAGGTTTGGCTTGAGATTTCAAACATTGACTATTGAGAGTGTGATTAGCCATTGAAGGTAAGAATTCAACCCTTAAACTTTGAAATTAAGCCACATAGTACATGAATTTAAGATAATTGAGCTAAGAAATACAAGGATTAAGCTTAAGAAGTGGAATAGGAAGGCCAATTTGTACATGCATGTGCATTTCATTACATTTGGAGTATGTTTTCTAAGAAATTTTCTCATGCATGTAATAAATTGAGCTTAGTTGTAGGAATTCATCATGTTTCACATCCTCTCACCTCATTTGATCATGTTTTGAGAAGCTTAAGTCCAAAGAAATTCACACATGTCATGTTCATGGAACATTCATAAGTTTTAAGTTGAATTTTGCACAATTGGCAAGCCATTGGGCCATGATTTCTTGAAATGATCCTTAATTCATGTTGTTTTATGAGTTACTAAGTGTTTCCTCAAGGCTTAAAGATTAAGTTTTGACTTTGGAGATCAAATTTGAAAATTTCAGAATTTGCATTTACGCTCGAGCGTAGGAATCCACGCTCGAGCGACCACTCTGAGTGTGTGCACTTCCGCTCTAGCGACCTGAAGTACGCTCAAGTGTGAAATGCAATCCTTCAGAAGTTCTTGTGTTTTGTACCACGCTCGAGCGACAAAGTCACGCTCGAACGAGATCTTGAGTCTCACGCTCGAGCGGGGATCGAGTGTTCATCGAGCGTGAAAAACAAGTAACCAGTACTTTTTCAAAGTTTACAGACCGCTCGAGCGAAGTAAGTTACGCTCAAGCGAACCCTCTCATTTTGCATGGTTGCTCGAGCTAGGAAAGCCACGTTCCAGTGTAGACCTTGTTTTCAACAAGTTTTGAAAAATGTTTTCAAATGCATTTTTGCATCCTCATTCCATCCTAAGCATTCCTAGGCCATGGTTAAGACATCATAATGAGGATAATGAAGTAGAAACACACCAAAACAAGAAAGGACTAAGTTATCATTTCCGAGTGTGTAATTCAGTATACGTTCGTTCTGTAACTGTGTAGGTCACGCGCCACAAGGAAGTTGAATTGTCTACTTATAGCAACTGTTATTTGTGAGTAATGACTTAGTAAAGCAATGTTCAAGTAAATTATTTTCTGTATACGAAATAAAATCTGTTCTACGAAATGTCAAGTTTTATACTATGAATGATTGTCTAACTCTAACAAGTATTTATGATATTATGCTGTGATTCAAGTATGTTACAAGTTCCCAGTATCGGAGGTTCCTTATGGAACTGAAAAGCTATCTGTACCCGGCTGGAGGTTCCTAGGCGGAACTGACAAGTTATGCGATCCTAGTCCGGAGGTTCCTTTATGGAACTGACAAGTTATCCACACCCGGCCGAAGGTTCTTCTATAGAACTGACAAATATAATTTAAGATACTCTGTATGTAATCTGTTAGCGCTAAGGATGCACCATGTAAGATTAAGCTTGAACTCTGATTTTTGTACACATGTTCAGAATGAGAATATGAATGTGAACTTTAGTTTCAGACATAGTTATGGGACATCATTCATTTGCCCCTTTACTTTGTTGTTATTCACTGGCCCTCCGCTCACTAGTTATTTATTATGTATGTAGGTGAGTAGGATCGTGATCAAGCATAAGATGGTGCCTGAAGCATTTTTGTGTTTGTCAGCCACCTTTTGTGCCTCACGAAGAGGTTCTAGATCAAGTGATGTTTTGTGACTGTGTTAATATGGATGTATAACACTGTTCCTTTTACTTTATGAACAAATTTTCCTTTTTATATGTACATGAAGTGACGTGTAAATACTGTACTTATGACGTCACTCGTATGTTTATAAAAGTTTAAGATTATCAGTCCCATGTATGTCTGCACAGCTCGATGGACTATGTATATTTCTTTTATGTAACTACTTCCGCAACCCCTAATTACAAGTCTAATTGTTAAGAGGCCTTCGGTAATCCAAGGATTACTGGCTGATTGCAGCGCTAAACCTAGAGGGGCAAGTTTGGGTCGTGACAGTGAGCACGGTCCGGATTGGGGTACAACCAGGACCAATCCGTTATCTACGGTTCTTGAAAAATTGGAACCAATCCAATCCATTTAAATCATGGAACCAATCCGAACCAATCCATTTAAACACGGATTGGATCGGTTTAGGACCACAGATTCACATAATTAAATAACAAAAACAAATATATAACACTTTAATTTCATAAAAACATAAACATAACACTATATTAGTTCCACAATAGTAACATGTCTTTCTATAATAGCAATATACTGTTGTAGAATTTAAACAACCATTAGAAAACTGGTTTCACCATAAGTATTTAGACTATTACAGATTAAAACTAAAAACTAGCAAACAAAAGTAATAAAAGAAGATACTATGCGGGTTTAGGTTTTATATGGAATAAGAGAAAATACTATGCGGGAAGGTGTATAATAAAAATATAGATTATTTGTATACGGTCTGGATCGGTTCCAATTCGGAACCGTGGGGTTCAATTCGGAACGAATCCATAGACTACGGATTTTTAATTCTTCAATCCAGAACCAAACCACGGATTCAAAAAACCAATCTAAACTTATTGGATTAGACTGGACTAGATTGGATTACGGATTTCACGGATTCCTTACTCAGCTCTAGTTTATATAGTGAAGCAACTCATTTTTTCTCTTTTTCCTGATGTAGGATTGTAAAATAAAAGTTAACAGCTGTTTGGACAGAAAATTCATTTCTAATTAAGCAATCTCAGTAGTTCAATTTTTAATGTAGTCAATCTTAATTTATTTCAAATCAAACAAATCTAAGCAATATATTTTGATAAAACAACTAAAACCGGGGTTAAACCAGTGAATCAGTCAAACCAAAAACGATTCGGCCTAATCGACTGAGTCAAAAGACCAACCGATTTACAACAAAATTAATTAATTAAAATTTTTGAATTTTATTTTAAAATTTAAACCATCTTGAACTGAAACATGCACAATACTATAATATTAAATGAGAGTATAAGATTCACTTTATATAAGGTGAAATAACTCACTTTTTCTTTCTTTTCTTGATGTTGGATTGTAATTATTTCAAAGTTAAATATTATGAGAGTTTCAAAATCTAATACAAAATTATTTTTAAAATCAAAACCTCTATGTGAGATTATAAAATAAAACCTAAATGGAAGCTAACCAATGGAGATTTTCTAAATTGTTTAAAATTAAGAAAATCAAAAAAAAAAAATGGTATTGATTATAGAGCTTCTCACTAAAAATCTCCATTTGCTTATATAAATGAAAACATAAGATTTACTTTATATAAGTGAAACAATTCACTTTTTCCTTCTTTTTCTGATGTGGGATTGTAAAATAAAAGTTAAATGGAAGTTAGTTAATGGAAATTTTCTTAATTTTTTAACATTAAGAAAATTCAATAATTTATATAAATTGAAGTATAAGATTCACTTTATGTAAATGAAACAATTTACTATTTCCTTTTTTTTCCGATGTGAGATTGTAAAATAAAAGGTAAATAGAAGTTAGCCAATGAGAATTTTCTTAATTATTTAAAATTAAGAAAATTTAATAATTTTAGAATAAGGTTTGAGAGCTTCTAGAAAGTTTCTCCCGCAAAACCCCTTTTATAAGATTCATTTTATATAAGTGAAACAAGTCACTTTTGTTTTTGCTTGATGTGGGATTGTAACACTTATATAAGTGAAACAACTCTTTTTTTTTTTTTTTCCTCGATGTGAGATTGTAACATTTTATATCAGTGAAACAACTCATTTTTTCTTTCTCCTCTCAATATAAGATTGTTATTATTTTTAAGTTAAATATTATGAGAGTTTCAAAATTTCATACAAAATTATTTTTAAAATCAAAATGTCTATGTGAGATTAAAAAATAAGAGTTAAATAGAAGCTAGCCAATAGGAATTTTTCTAAATTGTTTAAAATAAAAAAAAATAAAAAAAAAATAAGTATGAGATATTGATCATAGGACTTCTCACTAAAAATCTCCTTTTACTTATATAAATTAGTTTATTTCAAATTTAATCAATATATTTTGATAAAATTGCTAAAATTGCGGTTAAACTAACAAATCAATCAAATCAAAAATGATTTAGCCTAATCGGCTAAGTCATAATTAATTAATTAAAACTTTTAAAATTTAAACTATATTGAATTGAAACATGTACAATACTACAATATTAAATGAGTTGAGAATATAAGATTCACTTTATATGAGTAAAAAAATTCATTTTTTTCCTTTTTTTCCAGATGTGAGATTATCAAATAAAAGCAAGCCAATAGAGATTTTCTTAATTGTTTAAATTAAGAAAATCAAGAAAATTAATATAAGATATTGAAATTTTCACAAGGCTCCTCACTAAATGGGATGTGTGTATAAGATTTACTTTATATGAGTAAAACAATTCATTTTTTTCCTTTTTTTTTTTACCGATATGGGATTATCAAGTAAAAATATAAAATCGCTAAAATTGCGGTTAAACCAACGAATCAATCAAATCAAAAATGATTTAGCCTAATTGGCCAGGTCATAATTAATTAATTAAAACTTATAAAATATAAATTATATTGAATTGAAACATGCACAGCACTACAATATTAAATGGGATGGGAGAATAAGATTCACTTTATATGAGTAAAGCAACTCATTTTTTTCTTTATTTTCTTGATGTAGGATTATCACTCTCACATGGCTCCTCATTAAATGGGATGAGAGTATAAGATTTACTTTATATGAGTAAAATAACTTTTTTTTCCCCTTCTTTTTCTGATGTGGGATTTTCAAATAAAAGTTAACTAATGGAGATTTTTTTAATTATTTAAAATTAAGAAAATCAAAAAAATTAGAATGAGGATTTGGAGTTCGTAGAAGATTTCTCACTAAAAAGTTCATTTTCCTTATATAATATATAGATAGATAGATAGATGAGTGTAATGATTTTTTTAATTTATAATTATTTTTAATTTAAATTAATTATAAATTTATATTTATATTTTATAGTCATTAGATAGATAAATAAAAAATTGGAAAATTTACTTATAAATCCTATATTGAGGAATAGTGATCCATTTAGTAATAAGGATTTTTTTATAGACCAAATAGTCCCATTGATTTTAGAAATGTAAATTTAATATATTATTTAAAAATTAGATTTACAGTTAAACCCTTATTTCTATTATGTTCTTCTTCTTCTTCTTCTTCTTTTTCTTTGCTAGAAAGGTAAGTTACACAATTTATGGTAATCAAATTTGGGATGAATTTTTATATAATTTTTTTTTTTATATATTTGGAAAACATTTCAAAAGGAATACAAAATGACTTAAAATATGGGGTTCTTCAAGCATTCCAAAAGGATGTGAAAATTTTCAAACATTTCAAAAGGAGTACAAAAACTACTTGATAAGTTTTGGCCAAATGTATAATTTCAAACTGTAATACTCCAATGTAACACTCAAACGTAACATTCCAATATAATACTCAAAAAAAAAATATTAGTGTAATATCCTAATGTAACGCATAAAAAAACTCCTTACTGTACTTTTTCTAAATGTAACACTCTAATATAACACTCTAAAAAAACTCCTTAGTATAACACTCTAATGTAACACACAAAAAAATTTCTTATTGTAACATTCTAATGTAACACATAAAAAGCTTATTAGTGTATTTTTCCCAAACATAACACTTTAATATAACACTCCAAAAATACTCATTAATGTAACACTTTAATGTAACACACAAAAGCTCCTTAGTGTAACACACAAAAAATTAAGAAAATCAAAAAAATTAGAATGAGGATTTGGAGTTCGTAGAAGATTTCTCACTAAAAAGTTCATTTTCCTTATATAATATATAGATAGATAGATAGATGAGTGTAATGATTTTTTTAATTTATAATTATTTTTAATTTAAATTAATTATAAATTTATATTTATATTTTATAGTCATTAGATAGATAAATAAAAAATTGGAAAATTTACTTATAAATCCTATATTGAGGAATAGTGATCCATTTAGTAATAAGGATTTTTTTATAGATCAAATAGTCCCATTGATTTTAGAAATGTAAATTTAATATATTATTTAAAAATTAGATTTACAGTTAAACCCTTATTTCTATTATGTTCTTCTTCTTCTTCTTCTTCTTTTTCTTTGCTAGAAAGGTAAGTTACACAATATATGGTAATCAAATTTGGGATGAATTTTTATATAATTTTTTTTTTTATATATTTGGAAAACATTTCAAAAGGAATACAAAATGACTTAAAATATGGGGTTCTTCAAGCATTCCAAAAGGATGTGAGATTTTTCAAACATTTCAAAAGGAGTACAAAAACTACTTGATAAGTTTTGGCCAAATGTATAATTTCAAACTGTAATACTCCAATGTAACACTCAAACGTAACATTCCAATATAATACTCAAAAAAAAAATATTAGTGTAATATCCTAATGTAACGCATAAAAAAACTCCTTACTGTACTTTTTCTAAATGTAACACTCTAATATAACACTCTAAAAAAACTCCTTAGTATAACACTCTAATGTAACACACAAAAAAATTTCTTATTGTAACATTCTAATGTAACACATAAAAAACTTATTAGTGTATTTTTCCCAAACATAACACTTTAATATAACACTCCAAAAATACTCATTAATGTAACACTTTAATGTAACACACAAAAGCTCCTTAGTGTAACACACAAAAACTCGTTAGTGTAACACTCTAATGTAATACACAAAAAAACTTCCTAGTGCACTTTTTCCAAATGTAATACTCTAATATAATACTATAAAAAAACTCCTTAGTGTAACACTCTAATGTAATACACAAAAAAAATTCTTAGTGTACTTTTCCAAATATAACACTTTAATATAACACTCCAAAAAATTTCTTAGTGTAACTCACAACAAAACACTTTGGTGTACTTTTTCTAAACTTAACGCTCCAATGTAACACACAGACAAAAAAAAAAAAAAACTTCGTAGTGTACTTTTCCTAAACGTAATACTCTAATGTAACACTAAAAAAAAAAATAAGTGAGATTCTTCAAACCATTCCAAAAAAGTACAAATATTCCTTAGTAAGTTTTGGGCAAATGTATAATTTCAAACTGTGAATATTACGTTTAAAAAAAGTACACTAAGGAGTTTTTTTAGTGTTTTTGTGTTATATTGGAGTGTTACACTTGGGATACACTAATTATAGTGTTATGTTTGGATAAAATACACTTAAGAAATTTTATTTTTTTTTTGCTGTTACATTGGAGCGTAACGTTTGGGAAAAGTACACAATTTTTTTTTTTTGAGTGTTACGTTATTACGTTTAGAAAAAGTACACCAATGAGTTTTTTAGTGTGTTATATTGAAGTGTTACGTTGTTGGAGTGTTACATTAGAGTGTTAGGTTTTTGTTCGTAATGTGAGATTTGTTTTAGAATGAGAGAAAATCCAAAACTTCTATAGTGCGAATTGCCTAAATGAATAATTTTACATTTTGAGAAATCTACTTTTATCTCTAAAAAAATTAAACCTAAATATGTAAGTGATTACCTTTTTATGTTATTTCCACTTTAATGAGACATTTGGGTTCATAAGAAAAAAAGGAAAACTAAACAGTGTATAATATTGCATTTTGCGATTTATTAGTGTTTCACCCTTATTTTTTTTCATTATCTATATATTATATAAGGAAAATAGTGTTTTTAGTGAGGAGCCTTGTGAGAGTTTCTCAATAGCTCATACTAATTTTCTTGATTTTATTAATTTTAAATAATTAAGAAAATTTCCATTGGCTAACTTTTATTTGAAAATCCCACATCGGGAAAATAATGAAAAATATGAGTTGTTTTACTCATATAAAGGGAATCTTATACTCCTATCCCATTTAGTGAAGAGCCTTGTGAGAGTTTCAATATCTCATACTAATTTTCTTAATTTTAAACAATTAAGAAAATCTCCATTGGCTAGCTTTTATTTGATAAAAATATCTCATACTAATTTTCTTAATTTTAAATAATTAAGAAAATCTCCATTGGCTAGTTTTTATTTGATAATCCCACATCGAGAAAAGAAGGAAAAAAAAATGAGTTGTTTTACTCATATAATGGGAATCTTATACTTTTATCCCATTTAGTGAAGAGTCTTGTGAGAGTTTCAATATCTCATACTAATTTTCTTGGTTTTCTTAATTTTAAACAATTAAGAAAATCTCCACTGGCAAGCTTTTATTTGATAATCCCACATCGGGAAAAGAAGGAAAAAAAATTATTTTATACATATAAAGTGAATCTTATACTCCTATCCCATTTAATATTGTAGTGTCGTGCATGTTTCAATTCAATATAGTTTAAATTTTAAAAATTTTAATTAATTAATTATGACTTAGCCGATTAGGCTAAATCATTTTTGATTTGATTGATTTGTTGGTTTAATCGCGATTGATTAGGCTAAATCATTTTTGATTTGATTGATTTGTTGGTTTAATCGCGATTTTAGCGGTTTTATCAAAATATATTGATTAGATTTGTTTAATTCGAAAGAAACTAAAAATTAATTTGATTAAAGATTGAAAAACTGAGATTGCTTAATTAGAAATAAACTTTCCGTCCAAATAATTGTTCACTTTTATTTTATAATCCCACATCGAAAAAAAGAAAGAAAAAAAAGTGAGTTATTTTACTTATATAAAGTGAATCTTAATAGGTAGTATTGTGTATATTTCAATTCAAAACAGTTTAAATTTCAAAATTAAAATAACATTTAAAAGTTTTAATTAATTAATTTGTGTATAAGTTGGTTGGTCATTTGACCTAACCGATTAGGCTAAATCATTTTGGGTTTGATTGATTCACCGGCTTAATCGCGATTTCTTATATTAATTTTAAACAATTAAAAAAATTTTCATTGGCTAACTTCCATTTAACCATATAAAAATAAAACTCTAATTAGTTTATGATTTATTTTATAATCCCACGTTGGGAGAAGAAGAAAAAATGAAATTTGTTTCACTATCTATCTATTTATTATATAAGGAAAATGAGATTTTTAAGGAGAAACCTTCTAGGAGCTCCAAACCCTAATTCTAAAATTATTGAATTTTCTTAATATTAAACAATTAAGAAAATTCCTGTTGGCTAGCTTCCATTTACCTTTTATTTTACAATCCCACATTGGAAAAAGAAAGAAAAAGTGAATTGTTTCACTTACATAAAGTGAATCTTATACTCCCATTTATATAAGCAAAATGAGATTTTTAGTGAAAAGTCATGTGATCAATATCTCATACTCATTTTTTTGATTTTCTTAATTTTAAACAATTAAGAAAATCCCCATTGGCTAACTTCCATTTAACTTTTATTTTACAATCCCACATAGTTTTGATATTAAAAATAATTTTGTATGAGACGTGATGTGAAACAAACGTGGGGGAAGGAAAGGAGTTAGTGGGTTTGGGGAAATGATAGTGTCTGTCCACGTGGAATGATATGGGCCGTGGATACAGATTTTGAACCGTTTGGTGGAGGCGAAGGGTTGAGAAAATGGGGAATTTGAAAGAGTTGGGTATTTTACCTGTTAGGTTTCCTAATTCCCTCCACACTGTGGGAAATTGCAAACTGGCAAACTTCAACCACGATCCTTGGAAGACAAGCAAATTGTGGGCTTTTTTATTTGTGCGCTTCACATACCTTATTGCAAAAAACCAACACATTCCGGACTTTGCCTTCTTTATTTTGTATGATTCCGCGTTGTAGCACATTTTGAATTTCCTTGCCCCTACCACTAAAGCTATCTGCAGAAACGTAAGAGAGATGGCCCAAGAAAAAGCACTAGCTGCAACATCTGACCCGTTAGGAGACGAGGATGGGGTTGCTCTGGCAAAGAAATACAGGGTGGAAAGGATGGTGAAGAGGTGGGGACAGAGACCACCGTGACCTATTCCTTCGATAATGATCTCGGCGGCCCGACCGATTAGCCAAGTGGCTCCGGACCACTGGCACACCAAGTTGGACAAGTCGTCATTAATGGCGAGGGACGTGAAGGAGATCCGAAAGAAGTATCAGATTCTTGAGGTTGTGAAACTAAGGTTACCAAGGGCAGAAGGGAAGGTGTCAGATGCCACACTGGGAGAGAAGTTGTACGAAGAGATGCTGCAGAGGGTTTAAAACTGCCGCTTCCTCAGGTTGTGATCGATGTGCTAAGCCGATTGGAAGTGACACTGGGGCAGTTAGTGCCAAATTCATGGAAAATCTTGGTGGCGTGCGCGATCTCTTGGCTGCGTGCGACCGACATGGAGGGGATGTTGGTGGATGAATTTTTCTCCTACTATAAGACGTCAGGCCAACAGGAGACATGGATGGCCTGTAAGGCGATGCCTGGAAGAGGGTTAGTGGCAGGGTTGCCCTCATCGGTGAAGGGGTGTGTAGCGACCCTAATTTTCGTTAGTCATTATTTATTATTATTATGGTTATTATTCTCTTATTTTATTTTTGACATTATTAATTGGGTGGTTACATGAGATTTAATGTGATATCTAATGGATTTAATGTAATTATTAATTGGGTGATTACATAAGGTTTAATGTGATATTTAAGGCATTTAATGTTGTAATGAATAAATTTACTACATATTATAGTTTATTAAGCTATTATATATTGAGATTTAGGTTTATAGTATAATATTATTAGGTTATACTAGCTCTTAGATTATTATATATATAATAACATAGAAGTATTCAACTAGGTTTAGGAGATCAAAAGGAAAAGAGAGAGACCAAGTTGAGAGAGAGAGAGAGAGAGAGAGAGAGAGAGAAATCAAAGAAGACAAAGAAAAGGGGCGGCAGGAAGGAAAAAAGAGGAGAGGGAAGAAAAGGAAAGATTAGAGTTTTGTTTTGGTGACTCTAGTAGTTTTCTAAATATTCTTTGATCTTCAATAAAGTATTGTGAGTACAAAACCACTTCCCTTGATTTATGTTTAATTCTTGTTTTTATCTATTTGTTTGATATTAGTTTGATTTTGTGTTTACATAAAGATGATAGATTAATTTTAATTATTTTGACTAGTGGTGTATGTAAAGTTTAGGGTTCTTAGATAATTGACTGATTTTAATTATTTTGTTTAGTTGTGTATGTAAGGTTTAGGGTTTTTAGTTGATTGATAAACTTTCATTATTTTGATTAGTTGCGTATGTCAGATTTAGGATTTTTATATGAATTTATTTTATGGTTGTAATAATGTATAAAAAAAAATGAGGATTATGAGATTTATTTGAATGCCTTAGGCTTGGCATTGTTATGTTTATTCTCATGTGTGAGATGTTGTGTATATATATATTGTTGCCTCGTTCTCATGAGTAGACGAGTGCTTTGATTTGCGCGCGTACGTATATACTAACCATCCGGAGAGTGTGAGTCAAACTCGGGACGATATCCCCGTGCAAGTTTGGCTTCGGAGCGGCGTTAGGTATACGGGAGGCACATGAGATATATGTGTAGGCCGGAAGGGGAGGGCTGAAGTGGTGGAGTTAGGGTACAAAAATTTAATTATGAGTTTATTGATTTGTATATCTTGAAAAATAGTAATCGATCTTGATAAATTATGAAATTTGAGGAGAGGCATGTATACGTGATTTTGGACAACTTTTGTGTTGTAGCTTTTTATTAAAAAGATCGATTAGAACTTGTAATCGGATGATCTTGATTATTGTCGGTTTGATTCATTTTGGTAATACAGATTTTATAGGCTGTTTTAACCCACGAAACGAGCTCATTTTTATTGGTTTCGCGTAAACTGAAGTAAAACATCATTCTGCACACTTTTCACGATTTGAAATTTTTCGGAAAAAAATCATCTTAGGGCAGTTTTTGTTCTTTTTCAGCTTCAGATTTTTCGATTGAATTCTGTCTAGATTTTTATATCAAGTTTTTCTCTTAACCTGTTCAGTTTTTGTTAAATTCGTTCACGCTATCCTTTAGGAAATTTGATTATGTACAACATTCGTTCTTTGAGTTTTGATCAATTCGAATTATTTAAGTATGAAACGGTGTAATTTTATATTTTTTCAACAAGTTACTTATGATTAAATTATACTAACTTAATTTGTTTTGCAGGATGGTGGGTCTTACTAACTTTTTATGCAGGGCTGACCCACCATATTTTTATTTCTATTTTGCCTATTTTATAATTAATTTATATTACGTTGTGTACGGACAAGAAACTAAATGCCACCGTATCTCGGGAAACTACCCATTCGTCTCGGTGCGGTTGGAACTACTTGTCTTGTTCCGTAGTAAGAATTTAATGTATTTTGGTTTGCGTCTAGGTAGACACATGAGTGTTACATCTTGTACTCATACCAATATACCTATATACTGACCCGTTTTGTCTTTTGGCAACTCGGGTGCGTTCTGTTTGAGCGCAGCTGAGCTTCCTTTGTAGGGGTAGTTGGGGCTACGGTGGTGACATGGAGTTACGATAGTGTTGGACCTGTCGTTTGGACTTCTTTTGTTTTATTGAGCTTATGATTGATATTAGTCTATGTATTTATTATTCTCTTTATGACTTTAGTATTGGAATAATTTAGAATGGTTTGTAACCGTACATTATTTAAGTTGTTTTGACTAAGTATTGTTACTTTAATGTTGAGGTATTGGTTAGTTATGGAATTATGGTGGATGTTTTGGTTGGCCTTTAGTTTTTGTTTCACCCTTAAGATTTGGATGATGGAATGCTATTGGGGTTTAGTCTTAATTTAATATTTAATTGTCCGAATTTTGGGGCGTGACAGTTTGGTATCAGAGCTCTAGGTTACCCTAGACTTGTGAGAGTTTAGGTGATCCTCGGATTGTGGAAACATGGGTTAGCTAGTTTAGTTTGGTGGTTGAATTTATTCTAAGTATTTATGAATGAATTCTTCTTGTATGTTTAACTTGAAGGAGATGGCTGTAAGGTATCTTTAATTTTTTTAAGAATTCATTAGAGTGCTTTTTGATTCTGGTGCCTCTCATTGTTTCATATCTCGGCAGTTTGTAGAAAGAGAACGTATTGTAACTACCTCATTGTCTAGACCTATTCGTGTTGAGACCCCTTTAGGAGGGGCAGTTACTCTTTATGAGATGTGTAAAGATTTTGAGATTGATTTTGCGGGTAGAGTCTTGCATGCAGACCAAATTGTGTTAGGGTTTGAAGGGTTCACAATTATTTTGGGTATGGATTGGCTGCGAAAATGCTTTGTAACTCTAGATTGTGCTGGAAGGACTGTAAATATAGATATTCCCGGTATGCCACGGCTTACCTAAACTTCTAGCGATAGAGAAGAGTCGGTGATGATGCGTTTTCTGTGTTCGGTAGAAATTCCTAAGTAGGATATTAGTGAGGTAGATGTGTTGCGTGAGTTTGAAGATGTATTTTAGGAGATACCTGGACCTCCTCCTCGACGGGTAGTAGAATTTCGCATTGACCTAGTGCCAGGAACTGCACCAATTTCTAAGGCGGCATACAGAATGGCGCCTAAAGAGCTTGTGAAGATGAAGAAGCAGTTGTGAGAGATACTTCAGAAAGGGTTCATTCGTTCAATTAACTCCCCGTGGGGAGCACCTGGGATCTTTGTCTCCAATAAAGATGGCACTCTCCGTATGTGCATAGATTACAGAGAGCTGAATAAGGTGACTATCAAGAACAAGTATCCACTACCTAGAATTGATGATTTGTTTGATCAGTTGAAGGGTGTAGCCATTTTCGCTTAGTTTGATCTCAGAACGGGTTACCATCAGATGGGTATGACAGAGGAAAGTATACCGCTTACTGCTTTTCGGACCTGGTATGGGTTGTACGAATTTCTTGTAATGCCTTTTGGTTTGACCAATGCTCCTGCCTATTTCATGGACTTGATGAACAGAATTTTTCAACCGTATCTAGATAAGTTTGTGATTAGCTTTATAGATAATATCCTGGTGTATTCTAAGAATGAGGAGGAACACAGAGAACACTTGAAAGTTGTATTGCAGACATTAAGGGAGCAACAATTATACGCGAAGTTCAGTAAGTGTCATTTTTGGGAGAAAGAAGTTCGATTTTTGGGACATGTTGTGTCCAATCAAGGAATAGCGGTGGATCCTGAAAAAGTTGTTGTGGTCAAAGAATGGAAGCAGCCCACGAACCCTACAGAGGTCAGAAGTTTTTCAGGACTAGCTGGTTGTTACAGGAGATTTATAGAGAAGTTTTCCATTATTGCAGCACCCATGACCAAGTTAACCCGCAAGAATGTGAAGTTCATATGGACAGATGATTGTGAGAAAGCTTTCCAGGAGTTAAAGCAGCGGTTGACTACAACACGGGTGTTAACTATACTGGTACAAGGGGAAAAGTTAGTAGTGTTTATTGAAACGAGTGGAACTGGGTTGGGATGTGTATTGATGCAGCATCAGAAGGTTGTATCTTATGCTTCTTGACAGTTAAAACCTCATGAGAGGCGATACCCTACTCATGACTTAGAGTTAGCAGCGGTTGTTTTTGCGTTGAAAGTGTGGCGACACTTCTTGTTTGGGGAGCACTTTGAGTTGTACACAGATTACAAGAGCCTCAAATATCTCTTTTCTCAAAAAGAGTTGAACATGAGGCAACAGAGATGGGTTGAATTTATCAGCAGTTATGATTTCGGGATCCTTTACCACCCAGGGAAAGGAAATGTAGTCGCTGATGCACTTAGTCGACAACATGGGATTATAGCTTCTTTGATGATTCAAGAATGGAAGTCCTTGGAGTTAATTTCGGCGCATGATGTTCAACCAATAAATGTGCAGAGAAGGCATACATTGGTAGTTTGACCGTGCAGCCGACGTTACTGGGTAAAGCTCGTCAGTTGCAGAATTTAGATGGATTTCTCATTAGCAAGCTCGATGACCTTGTAGTGGATTTGATCGATGATTGTCCTACTGATTGGTCGGTGGACTCAGATGGGGGATTCCGATTCAAGGGCAGGTTGTGTGTACCTAATATTGTTGAATGGAGGAAAGAGATTATGGATGATGCCCATAGGTCTTGATATACCATTCACCCTGGTGGGACTAAGATGTATCATGACCTTAAGAGAACGTTTTGGTGGGAAGGTATAAAGAAAGACGTAGGAGAGTATGTTTCTCGATGTTATGTATGCCAACAAGTTAAGGCAGAACATCAACGACCGTTTGGACTGTTGCAGCCTCTTGAGATCCCTACTTGGAAATGGGAGTGCATCTCTATGGATTTCGTGGATGGATTGCCGCGGTCTAAGCGAGGCAATGAATCTATTTGGGTGATAGTGGATCGACTCACAAAGTCTGCTCATTTTATTCCGATCAGTGTTCACTGAACTGCAGATAAACTGGCTAGGCTATATATTCGAGAAGTGGTGCGACTTCATGGCGTACCTGTTTCTATAGTTTCGGATCGTGATCCGTTGTTTGTGGCAGAGTTTTGGGAGAGTTTTCAACATGCTTTGGGTGTTAGGTTAGACTTGAGCACGGCATATCATCCCCAGACAGATTGGCAAACTGAGCGGGTAAATCAGATCTTGGAGGATATGTTGAGAGCTTGTGTCCTCGATCTTGGTGGTAGTTGGGAAGAACACTTGCCATTGGTGGAGTTTGCTTATAATAATAGCTATCACTCCAGTATCGGGATGGCACCTTTTGAGGCTTTATATGGGAGGCCATGTCGATCACCTGCTTGTTGGATGGAGGTAGGAGATGCATCGTTGTTAGGGCCAGAGTTGGTGAGGGAGACTACGGAGAAGGTAAATATTATTCGGGAATGTATTAAGACTGCACAAAGTCGTTAGAAGAGTTACGCTGATAGAAAACGTAAGGGGGTTGAGTTGAATGTTGGAGATTTCGTGTTTTTGAAGGTCTCGCCGATGAAGGGTATTATGCGGTTCGGAAAGAAGGGAAAGTTAGCACCTAGATTTGTGGGACCATATGAGGTCATTGAGAGGATTGATAATGTGGCTTACAAATTAGCTTTACCACCTGCTTTAGCTATGATTTACAATGTGTTCCATGTATCTTTATTGTGGAAGTGTGTAGAAGACCCTTCTCAAGTAGTATCACCAGAAGTGTTGGAGTTTAGTGATGATCTAACGTATGTGGTGCGACTGGTTACTATTCTAGATCGGGATGTAAAGCAGTTACGGCGCAAAAAAGTGAACTTGGTGAAAGTGCAATGGAGCGAAGATGAGAACGATATTATCTGGGAGTTAGAAGAGAAAGTTCGGCATATGCATCCGGAACTTTTTGTTTAGTACTCTTTTCTATCGAATCTCGGGACGAGATTCTTTTGAGGTGTGTATATTGTAGCGACCCTTATTTTCGTTAGTCATTATTTATTATTATTATGGTTATTATTCTCTTATTTTATTTTTGACATTATTAATTGGGTGGTTACATGAGATTTAATGTGATATCAAATGGATTTAATGTAATTATTAATTGGGTGGTTACATAAGGTTTAATGTGATATTTAAGGAATTTAATGTTGCAATTAATAAATTTACTGCATATTATAGTTTATTAAGCTATTATATATTGAGATTTAGGTTTATAGTATAATATTATTAGGTTATACTAGCTCTTAGGTTATTATATATATAATAACATAGAAGTATTCAACTAGGTTTAGGAGATCAAAAGGAAAAGAAAGAGAGACCAAGTAGAGAGAGAGAGAGAGAGAGAGAGAGAGAGAGAGAGAGAAATCAAAGAAGACAAAGAAAGGGGCGGCATCAAGGAAAAAAGAGGAGAGGGAAGAAAAGGAAAGACTAGAGTTTTGTTTTGGTGACTCTAGTAGTTTTCTAAATATTCTTTGATCTTCAATAAAGTATTGTGAGTACAAAAACCACTTCCCTTGATTTATGTTTAATTCTTGTTTTTATCTATTTGTTTAATATTAGTTTGATTTTGTGTTTACATAAAGATGATAGATTAATTTTAATTATTTTGACTAGTGGTGTATGTAAAGTTTAGGGTTCTTAGATAATTGATTGATTTAAATTACTTTGATTAGTTGTGTAGGTAAAGTTTAGGGTTTTCAGATGATTGATTAATTTTAATTATTTTGTTTAGTTGTGTATGTAAGGTTTAGGGTTTATAGATGATTGATTGATTTTAATTATTTTGATTAGTTGTATATGCAAGGTTTAGGATTTTTATATGGATTGATTTTATGATTGTAATCACACTCATGATTATATAAAATTAAAATAAACTTAAAATTAATTAGGAACCCATAGATAAATTCCTTATACTCCACCATGACTCCATGGATTGTTGTTTTATTTGAGTGATGGTGAGAAAGAGTGAATAAAAAAAGTGAGGATTATGAGAGTTGTTTAATGCCTTATGCCCGGCATTGTTATATTTGTCTCATGATGTTGATGAGATGTTATTTATATTGTTGCCTCGTTCTCATAAGTAGACGAGTGCTTTGATTTGCGCGCGTACGTATATGCTAACCATCCGGGGAGTGTGAGTCAAACTCGGGACGATATCCCCGTTCAAGTTTGGCTTCGGAGCGGCGTTAGGTATACGGGAGGCACATGGGATATATGTGTAGGTCGGAAAGGAAGGGCCGAAGTGGTGGAGTTAGGGTACAAAAATTTAATTATGAGTTTATTGATTTGTACATCTTGAAAAATAGTAATCGATCTTGATAAATTATGAAATTTGAGAAGAGGCATGTATACGTGATTTTGGACAACTTTTGTGTTGTAGCTTTTTATTAAAAAGATCGATTAGAACTTGTAATCGGATGATCTTGATTATTGTCGGTTTGATTCATTTTGGTAATGCAGATTTATAGGCTGTTTTAACCCACGAAACGAGCTCATTTTTATTGGTTTCGCGTAAACTGAAGTAAAACATCATTCTGCACACTTTTCATGATTTGAACTTTTTCGGAAAAAAATCATCTTAGGGCAGTTTTTGTTCTTTTTCAGCTTTAGATTTTTCGATTGAATTCTGTCTAGATTTTTATATCAAGTTTTTCTCTTAACCTGTTCAGTTTTTGTTAAATTTGTTCACGCTATCTTTTAGGAAATTTGATTATGTACAACATTCGTTCTTTGAGTTTTGATCAATTCGAATTATTTAAGTATGAAACGGTGTAATTTTATATTTTTTCAACAAGTTACTTATGATTAAATTATACTAACTTAATTTGTTTTGCAGGATGGTTGGTCTTACTAACTTTTCATGCAGGGCTGAACCACCATATTTTTATTTCTATTTTGCCTATTTTATAATTAATTTATATTACGTTGTGTACGGACAAGAAACTAAATGCCACCGTATCTCGGGAAACTACCCATTCGTCTCGGTGCGGTTGGAACTACTTGTCTTGTTCCGTAGTAAGAATTTAATGTATTTCGGTTTGCGTCTAGGTAGACACATGGGTGTTACATGTTGTACTCATACCAGTATACCTATATACTGACCCGTTTTGTCTCTTGGCAACTCGGGTGCGTTCTGTTTGAGCGCAGCTGAGCTTCCTTTGCAGGGGTAGTTGGGGCTACGGTGGTGACGTGGAGTTACGATAGTGTTGGACCTGCCGTTTGGACTTCTTTTGTTTTATTGAGCTTATGATTGATATTAGTCTATGTATTTATTATTCTCTTTATGACTTTAGTATTGGAATAATTTAGAATGGTTTGTAACTGTACATTATTTAAGTTGTTTTGACTAATTATTGTTACTTTAATGTTGAGGTATTGGTTAGTTATGGAATTATGGTGGATGTTTTGGTTGGCCTTTAGTTTTTGTTTCACCCTTAAGATTTGGATGATGGAATGCTATTGGGGTTTAGTCCTAATTTAATATTTAATTGTCCGAATTTTGGGGCTTGACAGGGTGGCTAACCAAGTGATTTTACATGTCCGTGGATAGCGGAAGAGAAGTGCGGATGATTTAGAAGATCTTAACCAAATAGATTAATCCAAAGTTAGATGCCATTGCTGAAGGAAGGGTGAAGCATGTGAAGTAGTGGAGGGATAGTGAGGGGTTCAAATAGGATAATCTTATTAATCTTTTTTAACTATTTGTTATAAAGCTAGGGCTGAGCCCAGTGGGAGGATCCTGATCCTGATCCTAATGAGGTGGAGAAGAAGAGAAAAGCCCAAGAAGTAGAAGATTGGCGGGTCTTGGTGGTGACGAAAAAGTACAAGAAAAAGGAGTTGGGGCCAGCTCTAAAACCACATGCTCAGATGGCTGCTCGCCTGTGCCCCCTAGCCCTGATAGTAAGGGACTTAAGGATTGGTGTTCCCCTCAAGACATCGGTTGATCCTTGAAAGAAATGAGTAGGGCAGAGATAAAGCAACTAAAGAAAAAAAGGAGGGTTGTTGACAAGAGCGGGAAATGGGAGCTTGAACTGAAGAAGACTAAGAAGGGGGTGGAGGAGTTGGTCGAAAGGGTTGAGATGAGGGAGACCATGCCTGAAATGGCTGCTAGAGGAGACAATGCTGATCCCCCAATTATTGAGTTGGAGCACTTGGGGGAGTTTGACGAAAGGAGAGTGGAGCGAAGGGGTGACCTGCTAGGTAGCAGTGATAGAACGAGAGGCAGGCGGTGCAGAGGCGAGGGTGGGGATGGATTGCACAAGCGGAAGTCAAAGCAGTGCAATGAGAACGAGGTCGACCTTCGGAATTGTAAGTACTGTCGCTTGTTACTTAAGCGCAGTGATTGGCCTACCCTAGTTTGAGGCGAGCGAGCACTCTAATGTGATGAGCGATGCAAAAGCCACTACCGATCGCCTGCTAGGGGCAGTTGATGATTGTAGACATCTCATTTTTGACCGCCCCTAAGACTTGGGTGCCTCAGGTTGAGCACTCGATGATGAAAAGTTACACTATACAATTGTTCAATTTCTTCAGCAAGAAGTTTCGGTTTTGAGTTTTAAAGCCTAAAACCTTGCACCCCCTTTTGAACCAAAACCTAATTTCTTTCTAGCCTGACCACCCAAAGGCCTGCTGGCCAGAAGGTGGCCGACAGACCAATTTTAGTGGCCGACCGTCCCCCTTCATGTGCATGCATTGCACCAGGTTTCTCGACTGACAGATATTTTACAGCCAGCTGTCCCGCATGTGCATGCATTGCACCAGCTGACTTAGTACAGATATTTCCGATAGAGACACCTTGTAGACACCCCATTTTTGACCGTCCTCAAGACTTGGACGTCACCTTTTGAACACCCGGTGATCATCCATGCTTGTGTTCGTTTGGAGTTCCCGGAGGTCTCGGCTACGCGCCTTGCCTCAGGATCTCCGAACTCGACTGTTTAGTGTCTGGTTTTGCACCAAACACTTGCATTTTGCCTTGGAGGGGCAGGGAATGCCTTGTGAGGCATCCCCACACATCACCGGCCATGGCCAGAGGCCACCGGCTGGTTTTTGCTGCCACCGGCAATGTATATTGCCAGCCGGCACTATTTATTGCCGGTCGGCACTCCCTTTTGCCAAAATGGCACCTTTGGCCGGTGGACTACTGTGCATCTGCTTTTGCAGATATTTTATCACAGCTGTCTTGCATTTGGCTCCCCTCCATACACGTGTATGGAGGGATCTCCCTCTTTAGAAGCTTGTCTTGTAAGCTTTACAAGACAAGAAGCTCTATAAGAGGAGCCCCTCTCTCCCTTGCTTAGGTTAGACACTTTAGACATTTTAGAGAGTTTAGACAGCCATATTAGGGTTTTGAGTTCTAGGGTTAGGATACATACATATCTCATATCTCTCTTTTTCTCTCTTTGTGTTCTAGGTGTTTTAGTCCATACTATTGCACACAAACACCTAGTGTTTCACCTTCCTTTAGCTACTGAGGTTCTAAGGGGGTGGTTTTGGTGTTTTGGAGCTGGATTCAAGCCAAGGAGGGCTGTTGAAGCACCATTGTTGAAGGGGTCTTCAAGGGTAAGAAACTAGTCCCTTTATTCCCCATTTTTGCATTGCTTTTCTACCTATCTTAGAGCTATTTTTGTTCTTAGTGTATAATACAAAAAAGTTCTATTTTTTAGCCCTCTTAATTGTTTATTAAGAGTGTTTTGCGGTTTGGATTTGTTTGACCCCTCCTAAGCCTTGTAAGGCTCCTTTTTGTGCTATTTTGTGCAAGTTTCGAGACTTTGGTGTTTGGGCCTCTTCACCACTGAAATCTTGAGGGATTTTAGTGGTGAAGATGGTGCCATGAAGTCTCCAAAAGGGGAGGGCCACCCCCTCTCCTTGTTGTCCTTGAAAGGGACCCTTTTTGGCCTCTTGAGGGAGCATCATGTTAGAATGTGTATTGATCATGTCTTGGCTGTTTTCCATGCTTATTATGCCATGATATAACCTTGTTGTGTGTTAGTTTTGGTACACCATGCATGCTTAGCATACCTACCATGTAATGCCTTGTTATTGCCTTAATATGCCTTAGGTTGTTAGCCTTTGTTCAAGCATGTTTTAGGCTTAGTCTTGTGAAGCTTTTGTGCATATTTTGCCATGTTTAAGGTCTGTCCTAGGTTGTTTGAGTCGGATTTGGCATGCTTGGCATAGTCCCTTTGAATTCCGGCTTGTTGGCCTTAAGTGTGTGAATGTATAGCATGACATTTTTGCATTGATTTGGTGATTTGGAACCATCCACCATGTCATTTCAGTCCCCTTTGCATGCCTATATGCTTGCCTTGGATGTCTATTCAATGCTTTAAAAGCTTATCTTGAATACCTCATGTTTTGGCATTTGTGCATGCTTTGAATTTGAGCCACTTAGATGCCATCTAGGGGGCCCCTTTTGCATTGGTCTAGGTCTGCCTTGAACCTATTTTAAGTCCCCTTAGCCTTGTGAGGCTTGGTTGACTTAGTCATGGTTCAACCCCCTTTGGCTTGCTTCAAGTACTTGGGCTATCCATTGCATGCTTGGTCTATTTTGTTTGCTTGGTTTGACACCATCTTAACATGAGTTCCAATGCTTACCTTGCATGCCATATGTTCATGATTGCCTCATTCGAATGTGCTTGAGAGTTGCCTCATTTATGCCTAAATGTTGGCCCTTTAACATGTGCATGTGTGTATGTGTATTTAGTCCTTTATTTTGGTCACTTTGGCCACTGTTTTAGGCCTATTTAGAGTTGCCTAAATCATGTCTAAGTCCACCTTTTCATTAGTTTGCATTGCCTCATGTTTGATTGTATGCTTGCATAAGTGTCTTGCCATGCCATGTTGCATCCTTAGCTTGCATGCCTAGGTTGCATTGCATCTTGCATGCATGCCTTGTTCCTTGACTTGGTGATAGGAATCGGGCCTTGGTTCGTTTGTTTGGTTTGCATTTCATTTGACATGAAAGTTGCACACTTGATTCTTTGGGCCATCATGCATGGAAATGCGTGATTGGTGGTCCGAGAATCGAGACACATGCCCTTTTGAGTCACAAACATGATAGGGGACATGATTCGTGCACACATTGCTTGAATTGTATTGCCATGCAAGTTCTGTCCTCTGCTGCTGTGAGTTGCAGGTTCTGCAGGCATTCTTTGCCGACCGGTAGTATACATTGCCGACCGGCAGTAAATCACCATCCGATGGATTAATTTTGTGCCGGTGACCACATGACACTGCCGGTAGGCATTCTACCAAGCCGGTGATGATTCCCAATATCCAGAGAAGCATCCTTGAGACTTTGGCAGTCTTCGGAGAGGCAGAGCAGGGAAAACAGAGGCAGACTATGCATGGCCGTGTACTTCCGAGCAGGACCCGAGCATGCGCTGCATCTGGCTCTCCTCCCGATGCAGTTTACGGCTTTTCCTAGTTTAAATTAGCTTGTTAACTGATTAGGCAATTTGTATTTAATTAGCTTGCGTAGTTAATTAATTTGTATTATTTATTTGGTCCCTCCGAGCGAGGGCGAATCTGTAATAAGTGTGGGTGTGTGTGTGTGCATGTCTTTCCAATCCCCGCTTCTTTCTTCCCTTTTATTTACCTGCTTATGATGGTAGATTAGGGCATATTTAAAACTAGCATGCCTTATGCTATGCATGCGTGCATTCATGCATTTGTATTGCATGCATCAGGCCCGGTACATCATTTTAACTGCATTTGTATTTCAATTTCAATTTGAATACATGCATCAATTGACTGCATTTCGCATGCCATGTTTAGGTTAACCGAGCCTACTCTAATCGCATCCTGTATATGTTGCATTAGCCATTTTTAACATGAACTAGGATCACGCATGTTTGCTAACTAGTTTATTGTTTTGGCACGGAGTATGATGTAAGTATTTATGCTTTAGTATTTCGCATGCGTGTGAATGTTAACATGACAGTATGCTTGCCATGCGGCTAAATGCTTATGTGATAAATTGTTTGGATGCCTGCGGGTGAAGGTTGGGTTGTTTGAGTTGGGAAAACTCGTTGAAATTCGTATTTTAGCCTACTTGCGAGTAGCAAATTCCAAAACATTTTTCCAAAATAAGCGGATATGCAATGCTTATTTCCAAATTAGGCAATCTAGTCTATACTTGTTTGCTGTGCGCATAACATAGTAATTCTAGGCTAATAACCGGAATAAGAACACATAATGTTTTCAAAATTGGATATCACGGTTAGTAGAGGCCGATCTTCGGATCGGGCGAGAGGGAGTGCTCATAGCTGACCTTCCCCGATCGCACCCAAGCTCCCGAGCCAAGGCAACTTTGGTGACGACGGACACGTGGCCTTCAGGCACCGAGTTAGGGTTTCCTAAATTCCCCCATTTTAAAATATTTAGGTGCCAACTCTGTATCTGGCAAAGCAGTCCATGTTTGGCACTTCTTTTCAAAAAATCTGTTTCTCAAAACGATTTGCCAGATTTGGACTCTTTGGTTCAAGATTAAGAACCGTGATGATTCGAGAGTCTGAGCTGTAGTAACCCCAAAATGAACAGAACGGGACTCACCCTCCCGGGGCGTTCGGGGATGTCTACACACCTATTTTTCTATATATACTTGACCATTCCTCATGGTTTTAGGTTAGAAAAATTCTCCAAGTGCCCAATGCTTTCCAAGCACTCTCCCTCTCTATCTTGCAATATACATACTACATACACTATACATATACTTCCTAAACCAATATTTTGAGGCTTCTTGCTGAGATTATTGAGCTAGAATTTCAACCCTTGAGAGTGAGCATCGTATGATTTGTGAACAAATGAGTGTCTTCTCTTCAAAGGTATAACTCTTGCCATCTTTTGCCTACTCTTCTCACCTTTTTTTCTTGGTTTTCTATACTGTTTTGAACTATTTTTGGAAGGCTAAAACTTATGATTTAAAGCTACCAAAGGTGGAGGCGTTAACCACCTTTTCTTGAATCTTATTCCATAAGCTTTCATCCTTGTGTTTCCCACTTGTTTCTCAACTTTTGGCCACTGTTTTTTTAGAGTTTTAAGAGGCTAAAATATGTGATTTTAAGGTCCAAAAAATGAAGGGGTTAGCCACCCCTCTTTAAGCTTGCTTGATAGTTTTATTTTCTTCCTTTCGGTTTATTATTTTCCACTCTTTTAAAACTAATTCCAGCACTGTTTTGTGCTATTTTGGGCTGCTTGAATTGTTTAGTTAGTGTATGCTTTGAATATCATGCTTGTATTGTTGTAAGTCCTCATAGATTTGGTGGTTTAGGCCTTAGACACCAACCTATTTGAGTTGATAGTTTTTATTCCATAGTTTTCATATATATACTCACACTTGTAATAATCATCTCTGCAACCTCCCTCATTTCTTGGTTTTCTTTGTTTAAGAGTTGTTTCAAACAATTGATTGTTGTTTAAAGCATGAGAAAGAGACTTTCTATGCTTAATGGTTTCATTTCTTCAGAGGTTCATTACCAAGGCATAACATCTCTCTTATGCTAAGGACAACTTCTTATTTGACACTTCTCTTCATTTAGTGGACATAACTATCACTTTTGGACAAAATGAATAAAGAATGGTGTAATGATCCAGAATTTTCCCTCTGCTCGAGTGGGGGAGTTGAGGCTCGAGCGGACTTATGAGACTTCCAGTACTTTTGCAGTCTGTCCAGATGGCCGTTCGAGCGCAAGAAGTAGCGCTCCAGCGTAGAATTGTTGCTTCCAGTATCTTGCCCGTTTGCAGGCGGGCCGCTCGAGCGTAGAAAGTGAGATTGCCCTTGACATTTTTTTATAGTGTATTTGAAACCCCCTTGTCTTATTTTGGGACATTAATCGAAGTGGTAACATAATGGTAAAGTAAGAGTGAAGCAAGAATTTAATTCGGATAATTTTTCCTACGAACAGCAGTCACTCTTTTGCCCTTTTCTTTTTGTACACTTTGAATTTGGGTGTGAGGGTAGAACCACTGGAAAATTTGTTTCTAGGGCTTCAATTTGGACACAAGAACGACCTAGAATGGAGTCCGGATGAGAGAGTTATACCTGTTTGAAGTTTTCATATCTGTGCTGGAAGCAGGTACGCTCGAGCGGAAAAAGAGACGCTCGAGCGGACTGCGCGAATTCAGCAAGTTTAAAGGCACTTTTTTAGATCATTCTTCACACCTTCATCTTCTCTCTTCGTCCCTCTCACCCTTAGTCTGAAAACCCTAGATATTTTGGCCCAAATACCTCCCATTCCCGAAAGTTTTGGCCAAGACCTCTTCCCAAAAAGTGAAGTGGCTTGAAGATCTTACCTTTCTACTGATTGGAATTCAGATTTGCGAAGGATTTTTCTTGAAGATCTTACCTTTCTATCGATTGGAATTCGGATTTGCGAAGGATTTTTCTCAAAGCTTTGCTCTCTTGCTTGATTCGTGAGATAGGGGTCCTAGTTCTTCTTAAATACTTGCATTAATAGATAGATTTGTGCTATTTTGATTATATAAATACAAAATCTACATTTTTAAGCATATAATGTTACATCATCAAATTTGGGGGTTTAGGGTTTGAAGTGTTGGGCCTCAATTGTTGGGTTAATATTATGGATTATGAACCTTGGGTGTATAATCAATGGGAAAAATTGAAATAAAAAGTAGTGGTGTGTTGGAACTACTTGTCTTGTTCCGTAGTAAGAATTTAATGTATTTTGGTTTGCGTCTAGGTAGACACATGGGTGTTACATCTTGTACTCATACCAGTATACCTATATACTGACCCGTTTTGTCTCTTGGCAACTCGGGTGCATTCTGTTTGAGCGCAGCTGAGCTTCCTTTGCAGGGGTAGTTGGGGCTACGGTGGTGACGTGGAGTTACGATAGTGTTGGACCTGTCGTTTGGACTTCTTTTGTTTTATTGAGCTTATGATTGATATTAGTCTATGTATTTATTATTTTCTTTATGACTTTAGTATTGGAATAATTTAGAATGGTTTGTAACCGTACATTATTTAAGTTGTTTTGACTAATTATTGTTACTTTAATGTTGAGGTATTGGTTAGTTATGGAATTATGGTGGATGTTTTGGTTGGCCTTTAGTTTTTGTTTCACCCTTAAGATTTGGATGATGGAATGCTATTGGGGTTTAGTCCTAATTTAATATTTAATTGTCTGAATTTTGGGGCTTGACAAGGTGGCTAACCAAGTGATTTTACATGTCCGTGGATAGCGAAAGAGAAGTGCGGATGATTTAGAAGATCTTAACCAAATAGATTAATCCAAAGTTAGATGCCATTGCCGAAGGAAGGGTGAAGCATGTGAAGTAGTGGAGGGATAGTGAGGGGTTCAAATAGGATAATCTTATTAATCTTTTTTTACTATTTGTTATAAAGCTAGGGCTGAGCCCAGTGGGAGGATCCTGATCCTGATCCTAATGAGGTGGAGAAGAAGAGAAAAGCCCAAGAAGTAAAAGATTGGCGGGTCTTGGTGGTGACGGAAAAGTACAAGAAAAAGGAGTTGGGGCCAGCTCTAAAACCGCATGCTCAGATAGCTGCTCGCCTGTGCCCCCTAGCCCTGATAGTAAGGGACTTAAGGACTGGTGTTCCCCTCAAGACATCGGTTGATCCCTTGAAAGAAAGGAGTAGGGTAGAGATAAAGCAACTAAAGAAAAAAAGGAGGGTTGTTGACAAGAGCGGGAAATGGGAGCTTGAACTGAAGAAGACTAAGAAGGGGGTGGAGGAGTTGGTCGAAAGGGTTGAGATGAGGGAGACCATGCCTGAAATGGCTGCTAGAGGAGACAATGTTGATCCCCCAATTATTGAGTTGGAGCACTTGGGGGGGTTTGACGAAAGGAGAGTGGAGCGAAGGGGTGACCTGCTAGGCAGCAGTGATAGAACGAGAGGCAGGCGGTGCAGAGGCGAGGGTGGGGATGGATCGCACAAGCAGAAGTCAAAGCAGTGCAGTGAGAACGAGGTCGACCTTTGGAATTGTAAGTACTGTCGCTTGTTACTTAAGCGCAGTGATTGGCCTACCCTAGTTTGAGGCGAGCGAGCACTCTAATGTGCTGAGCAATGCAAAAGCCACTACCGATCGCCTGCTAGGGGCAGTTGATGATTGTAGACATCTCATTTTTGACCGCCCCTAAGACTTGGGCGCCTCAGGTTGAGCACTCGATGATGAAAAGTTACACTATACAATTGTTCAATTTCTTCAGCAAGAAGTTTCGGTTTTGAGTTTTAAAGCCTAAAACCTTGCACCCCCTTTTGAACCAAAACCTAATTTCTTTCTAGCCTGACCACCCAAAGGCCTGCTGGCCAGTAGGTGGCCGACAGACCAATTTTAGTGGCCGACCGTCCCCCTACATGTGCATGCATTGCACCAGGTTTCTCGACTGACAGATATTTTACAGCCAGCTAACCCCGCATGTGCATGCATTGCACCAGCTGGCTCAGTACAGATATTTCCGATAGAGACACCTATTTTTCTATATATACTTGACCATTCCTCATGGTTTTAGGTTAGAAAAATTCTCCAAGTGCCCAATGCTTGCCAAGCACTCTCCCTCTCTATCTTGCAATATACATACTACATACACTATACATATACTTCCTAAACCAATATTTTGAGGCTTCTTGCTGAGATTATTGAGCTAGAATTTCAACCCTTGAGAGTGAGCATCGTATGATTTGTGAACAAATGAGTGTCTTCTCTTCAAAGGTATAACTCTTGCCATCTTTTGCCTACTCTTCTCACCTTTTTTTCTTGGTTTTCTATACTGTTTTGAACTATTTTTGGAAGGCTAAAACTTATGATTTAAAGCTACCAAAGGTGGAGGGGTTAACCACATTTTCTTGAATCTTATTCCATAAGCGTTCATCCTTGTGTTTCCCACTTGTTTCTCAACTTTTGGCCACTATTTTTTTAGAGTTTTAAGAGGCTAAAATATGTGATTTTAAGGTCCAAAAAGTGAAGGGGTTAGCCACCCCTCTTTAAGCTTGCTTGCTAGTTTTATTTTCTTCCTTTCGGTTTATTATTTTCCACTCTTTTAAAACTAATTCCAGCACTGTTTTGTGCTATTTTGGGCTGCTTGAATTGTTTAGTTAGTGTATGCTTTGAATATCATGCTTGTATTGTTGTAAGTCCTCATAGATTTGGTGGTTTAGGCCTTAGACACCAACCTATTTGAGTTGATAGTTTTTATTCCATAGTTTTCATATATATACTCACACTTGTAATAATCATCTCTGCAACCTCCCTTATTTCTTGGTTTTCTTTGTTTAAGAGTTGTTTCAAACAATTGATTGTTGTTTAAAGCATGAGAAAGAGACTTTCTATGCTTAATGGTTTCATTTCTTCAGAGGTTCATTACCAAGGCATAACATCTCTCTTATGCTAAGGACAACTTCTTATTTGACACTTCTCTTCATTTAGTGGACATAACTATCACTTTTGGACAAAATGAATAAAGAATGGTGTAATGATCCAGAATTTTCCCTCTGCTCGAGTGGGGGAGTTGAGGCTCGAGCGGACTTATGAGACTTCCAGTACTTTTGCAGTCTGTCCAGATGGCCGTTCGAGCGCAAGAAGTAGCGCTCCAGCGTAGAATTGTTGCTTCCAGTATCTTGCCCGTTTGCAGGCGGGCCGCTCGAGCGTAGAAAGTGAGATTGCCCTTGACATTTTTTTATAGTGTATTTGGAACCCCCTTGTCTTACTTTGGGACATTGATCGAAGTGGTAACATAATGGTAAAGTAAGAGTGAAGTAAGAATTTAATTCGGATAATTTTTCCTACGAACAGCCGTCACTCTTTTGCCCTTTTCTTTTTGCACACTTTGAATTTGGGTGTGAGGGTAGAACCACTGGAAAGTTTGTTTCTGGGGCTTCAATTTGGACACAAGAACGACCTAGAATGGAGTCCGGATGAGAGAGTTATACCTGTTTGAAGTTTTCATATCTGTGCTGGAAGCAGGTACGCTCGAGCGGAAAAAGAGACGCTCGAGCGGACTGCGCGAATTCAGCAAGTTTAAAGGCACTTTTTTAGATCATTCTTCACACCTTCATCTTCTCTCTTCGTCCCTCTCACCCTTAGTCTGAAAACCCTAGATATTTTGGCCCAAATACCTCCCATTCCCGAAAGTTTTGGCCAAGACCTCTTCCCAAAAAGTGAAGTGGCTTGAAGATCTTACCTTTCTACTGATTGGAATTCAGATTTGCGAAGGATTTTTCTTGAAGATCTTACCTTTCTATCGATTGGAATTCGGATTTGCGAAGGATTTTTCTCAAAGCTTTGCTCTCTTGCTTGATTCGTGAGATAGGGGTCCTAGTTCTTCTTAAATACTTGCATTAATAGATAGATTTGTGCTATTTTGATTATATAAATACAAAATCTACATTTTTAAGCATATAATGTTACATCATCAAATTTGGGGGTTTAGGGTTTGAAGTGTTGGGCCTCAATTGTTGGGTTAATATTATGGATTATGAACCTTGGGTGTATAATCAATGGGAAAAATTGAAATAAAAAGTAGTGGTGTGAGAAGTTTTAATTTTTCTTGAAAGTCTTGATTTTTCTTTAAAACCCTAAGTTGATTCATAATGATAATTAATGATTTTGCCCAAATTGAAAGTAGAATCATGAAATTGAGAGGTTGAATTATATATATACAAGTTTAATTGGATTTTGGAAGTGTTTGAAAATTATGTTAAAAATTAACGAATGAACCTTTGTTATGGACATTGTAAATCATGCTACAACATGAAATGAAGTTGGGGGAAAAGATGTGTTAATGATATGGATGACATAAACTTGGTTATGGAATGTTGAAATGAGATTCAAGAATTTATCTTGAATTATGTTGAATTGCAAATAGTGTTGTTGAATTAAGTTGTGTTGACTTATGTTGAATTAAGTTGTGTTGAATAATGTTGAATTGAATTGTGTTGAACTGTGATGAATTGTGTTTGAATCATGTGGAGTTGTGTCGGGTTGTGTTAAGTTTGGGTTCAATTTAGAGAATTATTCTTGAATTAAGTTCTATAAATTACATGCAACAAGGGTTTATTAAAGATTTGACCCATACAAATGAGTTAGGTTAAGGATTATGGAAATCAACTTAGAAATTAATTATTTTGGGTTTGATTTTGCATATCTTATATGAATTTGAGTCTTATTTTTACATGCATGTAATTTACAGAAATTAAACAATTAATTCATGAACATGGTTAAGGTTAATCAATATGAAAATAATTGTAATTCCTCAATTGAGCTTGGGTTTGGAAACCTTGATATATAAGGTTAATCAATATGGAAATAATTATAATTCTTCAATTGAGCTTGGGTTTGGAAACCTTGATATATATGAGATGTAAATTTACATGCATCATGGATTTCTAATAATCGATTTCACGTTTTGATGAAATAAGAATTAAGCTTTGGAAATTTATGGGTTTATGAACAACGAGCTTAATTTATAATTAAAGGAGTTTTGATGTAAATGATTTAAAATAGATCATATTTTCTTGATTATTTCAGAGTTTGTATGTTTTAGACAAGCCATGTATGAACCCAAGTTTTGAAATTATATTGAAAGCTCAATTCAAGTTTAAGAATTTGTGAATTGGAATTGGGCTTGATATGAAGAACATGAATTGAGTTGAATTTGATGAATTTGAAGTTTGTGTGTACATGCATGTAAAAGATTGTCATGAGTTTGAATATTTAAGTACAAACATGCATTTCATAAGGAATTAAAGGCTATTTGGCACATGCAAACATGATAATGTTGAATTTCATGAAATTGATCATCAATTGTACTATTTAAGTTGAAAATGAAGCCTATATTTCACATGCGTGTATATTTCAAAATGATATGGAAATTAATTTGCATGAGCCTTGAAGTTATGAAGTGAGTTTGATATGATTCGAGTTTATGAGATGGATTTATGTAAATTCGAGATTCAAATCTTGTAAAGCTGGCCCTTATATTCATGTTAAAAGTTATATATAAGTCTTATGATATTAATTACATTGGTTGGAACCAAGTTTGAAGCTCAAACATAATTTGGAAAAACCCAGAACTCGACATGTCTGCTTAAGCGAGGAATGTGTCACTCGAGCGAGGAAATCGAGCTCCCAGAAGTTTTGCAGAAATTTGTATTGCTGCTCGAGCGGCAAAGTGTACATTCGAGCGAACCCTGTTTCGTAAGGCTTCTCGCTCGAGCGTTGAAAGTCTTGCTTGAGCGTAAAATGCAAGTAACCAGTACTTTTTCAGACCAAAGGGGTCCGCTCGAGCGGCCGAAGCTACGCTCGAGCGGAGAGCCTTGTTCCGAAAATTTTAAAAAGTTGTTCTATACATCGTTTTCCGTTCTCTTTCTTTCCAAAGCACTCTTAGGCATGCATTAAACATTGTAAATGAATTAAAGAACATAAAAGAAGCCTAAGAATGTTAAACAAGTTAAATAACGGAATAAACTGTATTGTGACCCAATTTCTATGCGCATTATGAATTGTGTAGGGTCAACTACAAGGGCGAACCAGACATTTGAACATTGTGAGTAATAACTTAGTAAAGCTAAGTTCAAGATAAGATACTTTCTATCTATGAAGTAAGATCTGTTCAATGAGATGCTATGTTTTATTCTATGAATGATTGTCTAACTATAACAAGCATTTATGGCATTATGCTATGATTCAAGTATGTTACAAGTGACATTATGCTATGATTCAAGTATGTTACAAGTGATAGTATGCTATGATTCAAGTATGTTACAAGTGACATTATGCTATGATTCAAGTATGTTACAAGTTCCCGGTACTGGAGGTTCCTTATGGAACTGACAAGCTATCTGTACCCGGTTGGAGGTTCCTAGGTGGAACTAACAAGTTTACAAGTTCCTAGTTCGGAGGTTCCTTATGGAACTGACAAGCTATCTGTACCCAGCTGGAGGTTCCTAGGTGGAACTGACAAGTTTACAAGTTCCCGGTCCGGAGGTTCCTTATGAAACTAACAAGTTATATGTACCTGGCTAGAGGTTCCTAGATGGAACTGACAAGTTTACAAGTTTCCAGTCCGGAGGTTCCTTTATAGAACAGACAAGTTATCCTTACCTGGCCGGAGGTCCATTTATGGAACTGATAAGTATGACCTTTGATGCTTTGTATGTGATTTGCAGCGGTAACGGATGTACTATGTAAGATTAAGCATGAACTCTAATTTCTGTATGTGATTTGAATAAGAATATGAATATGAATCCATTTCTGACTGAAATCTGAATATGCATAAGACTCTGTGATGGACATCATTCATTAAAATTCTTTACTTTGTTATTATTCACTGGGCTCCAGCTCACTGTATTGCTTATGTGTATAGGTGATCAGCTGCATGACCAGGCCTAGGGCTATTGCCTGGACTCTGTTTTGTTAGCCAACCTATGTGCCTCCCAGAAGGTTCCGAATATGTGTAGATCGCCCGAACTCGCTCCGCGCGCCCCCTTTTCGGAGAGGGCACGAATTGGGTTTTAGCTACTACAGTTCGGACTCCTGCCACGGTTCTGAATCTAATCTCACAAAGTGCAATGCAAGGCTGATAAATCACCAAAGAGTCCAAATCTGGCAAATCGTTTTGGAAAATCGATTTTAATCAAAAAGCGCCAAACATAGACTACTTTGCCAGATTTCAGAGTCGCCACCTAAATATTTTGTTTTGGGAAATTTAGGAAACCCTGACTCGTGTCTAAGGCCACGTGTCCGTCATCACCAAGTTAACTCGGCTCGGGAACTTGGGTACGAGAGGGGAAGGTCCTGAGATGAGCACCCGTACTCACCCGATCAAAGATCGGCCTCTACTAAACATGATATGTTGTTTTTGAAAACACATGTGTTCTTATTCCAGTTATTTAGCTAACTTACTACGTGATGCGCATAACATACAAGTATAGACTAGATCGCCTAAATTGGAACAAAACATTTCAATGTTTGTTTTCGAAAATGGTTTGAATTTGCCACCCTCAAGTAGGCATAGAAATGCGGATTTGCCACCAAACAAGGTGGGCTTAAAACATGATGATTTGCCACTTCAAGTGGGCTTAAAACTCACATTTTGATGAATTGTTCCAATTCAACCAATGAAGCCTTCATCCATAAGCATTCAAGCAGTTATATCACTTAAGCATATAGCCTCATGGCAAGCATGCTGAACATGGCAATCACTTACACACATGTAAGGATGCTAAAGCATAAACACTTACAGTGTACTCCGAGCCAAAACAAAAAGCTAGTTAGAAATCATGCATGATCCTAGCTATGGTAAATGCCTAATGCAACGCATGCAAAATGCAACTAAGTGGGCTCGGCTATCTAAGATGGCATATGAATGCAACACTTGATAACATGCTTTGAACACGTATTCAAGAAAGCATATTGAAATTCAACGCAGTTTAAGTGATGCGCCGAGCCCGGTGCATGCAATATGAATGAATGATGCACGCATGCAAAGCATAAGTATGCTAATTGAAACATGCCCTAAAACTAACCACTGAAAGCGGGTAAATAAAAGGGAGAAAGACGTAGAGTTAGAAGACATTCACACACACACGCACCCTTATTACAACATTTGCCCTCTTGACGGAGGGTTCGAATAATAAGCTAAGCTACACTAAGCTAAGCTAATTATTACAAACCAATTAATTAACTATGCTAAGCTAATTAATTGGAAATCGAATTGAAAACTAGCTATGCTAAGCTAATTAAGAAATTACAATAATGAATTAAATTAGCTAACACATTAACTAATTAATTACAAAACCGACAAATGAACCAACTAAGTAAAGTAGTTAAATGGCCTCGAGGGTGAGGGAGAGATGCATGCTCGGTTTGCTTCGCCCGAAAATGCACTGCGCTGCCATGAGCTATCTCTGTTTGCACTCGCGGTGACCTTGGAGCATCGAACACATTTTCAAGTTGCCAGCATTCTGGACAAATTGCTGCAAGTGGCCGGCTGGCCACTTTAACTGGTCGGCAGGCTACCTTAACTGGCCGGCTGACCACTACAAGTGGTCGGTAGGCTAGTGCAAGTGGCCAGCCGGCCACTTTCCTTTCCAGAACCTCAACTTTGCTGCAACAGAGATCAACAAAGGCACAACAATGCATTTACAAGGAATTGCGTGTGCGACTACTCTCCTTATCATTTCTCAAGCTCAAAGGAGCGTAGTACTCGGCTCTCAAGCCACCAATCAGTTATCTTAATGCACGATGGCCAAAGAGCCAAGCTTGCACAATATTAGTGAATGCACAAACAACACATAAGAGCCTCCGCCTCTATCATGCATGATCAAGAGGGTTGGTGACCAAGAAACGCAACACGTTTCATCACTTTGAGTATGAAACGTGCCACATTCTTCGTGTTTGGATTAACGTCCGATCCAAAAACAATGCAATGCAAACAACATGCTCATCTTTCAATGCTAAAGTTGCATGCACAAGACTCTATCAGCTAAGCAATGCATGCATGGCATGTTTAGAAGCTAAGGCATCGAAGCTAGTGAGGTGTATTACACATGAGGCATGCACTACAATGCTCAAATGGTCAAACCAATTACTACTAAACATGATATGTTGTTTTTGAAAACACATGTGTTCTTATTCCAGTTATTTAGCTAACTTACTACGTGATGCGCATAACATACAAAGTATAGACTAGATCGCCTAAATTGGAACAAAACATTTCAATGTTTGTTTTCGAAAATGGTTTGAATTTGCCACCCTCAAGTAGGCTTAGAAATGCAGATTTGCCACCAAACAAGGTGGGCTTAAAACATGATGATTTGCCACTTCAAGTGGGCTTAAAACTCACATTTTGATGAATTGTTCCAATTCAAGCAATGAAGCCTTCATCCATAAGCATTCAAGCAGTTATATCACTTAAGCATATAGCCTCATGGTAAGCATGCTGAACATGGCAATCACTTACACACATGCAAGGAAGCTAAAGCATAAACACTTACAGTGTACTCCGAGCCAAAACAAAAAGCTAGTTAGAAATCATGCATGATCCTAGCTATGCTAAATGCCTAATGCAACGCATGCAAAATGCAACTAAGTGGGCTCGGCTATCTAAGATGGCATATGAATGCAACACTTGATAACATGCTTTGAACACGTATTCAAGAAAGCATATTGAAATTCAATGCAGTTTAAGTGATGTGCCAAGCCCGGTGCATGCAATACAAATGAATGATGCACGCATGCAAAGCATAAGTATGCTAATTGAAACATGCCCTAAAACTAACCACTGAAAGCTGGTAAATAAAAGGGAGAAAGACATGGAGTTAGAAGACATTCACACACACACGCACCCTTATTACAACATTTGCCCTCTTGACGGAGGGTCCGAATAATAAGCTAAGCTATACTAAGCTAAGCTAATTATTACAAACCAATTAATTAACTATGCTAAGCTAATTAATTGCATATCGAATTGAAAACTAGCTATGCTAAGCTAATTAAGAAATTACAATAATGAATTAAATTAGCTAACACATTAACTAATTAATTACAAAGCCGACAAATGAACCAACTAAGTAAAGTAGTTAAATGGCCTCGAGGGTGAGGGAGAGATGCATGCTTGGTTTGCTTCACCCGAAAATGCACTGCGCTGCCATGAGCTATCTCTGTTTGCACTCGCGGTGACCTTGGAGCATCGAACACATTTTCAGGTTGCCTCTGCCCCAAAACAGGAGCATTCTAGACAAATTGCTGCAAGTGGCTGGCCGGCCACTTTAACTGGTCGGCAAGCTACCTCAACTGGCCGGCCGGCCACTACAAGTGGTCGGCAGGCTAGTGCAAGTGGCCAGCCGGCCACTTTCCTTTCCAGAACCTCAACTTTGCTGCAACAGAGATCAACAAAGGCACAACAATGCATTTACAAGGAAATGTGTGTGTGACTACTCTCCTTATCATTTCTCAAGCTCAAAGGAGCGTAGTACTCGGCTCTCAAGCCACCAATCACTCATCTTAATGCACGATGGCCAAAGAGCCAAGCTTGCACAATATTAGTGAATGAACAAACAACACATAAGAGCCTCCACCTCTATCATGCATGATCAAGAGGGTTGGCAACCAAGAAACGCAACACGTTTCATCACTTTGAGTATGAAACGTGCCACATTCCTCGTGTTTGGATTAACGTCCGATCCAAACACAATGCAATGCAAACAACATGCTCATCTTTCAATGCTAAAGTGGCATGCACAAGACTCTATCAGCTAAGCAATGCATGCATGGCATGTTTAGAAGCTAAGGCATCGAAGCTAGTAAGGTGTATTATACATGAGGCATGCACTACAATGCTCAAATGGTCAAACCAATTATGGACAGACCTAAGACATCTCAAAATAGTGGCAAAAACACATTAAGACTCAGGCACAAAAGGGCAAGATATGCATGCTCATCATTTGCTCACAAGCAAGGCAAAATGCTTAACTTTCAAACACATTGAAAAAGTGACATATATGAGAGCATGACAAAGGTTCAAACACTGAAATCATATGCCAAATGATGACATATCATGCAAGCAACACAAGTATGGCATACTAGAGTCCTTAAGCATGAAAGCTAGTGAGGTACACAACACTAGGACAATGCAATACAATGCTTAATAGACTAGACCAGCCCCAAACAAACCTCATGCATGCCAAAATAATGGCCAAAATGCTCTGAAATGATGGCATGAAAGGCAATATAATGATGCTCATGTAATGGCTCATCAAATAGGCCTAAGAGTCAACTCTCAAACACAATTAAAGAGTGATATATATGAGTGCATGATGGAAGTATATGCTCTGAAATACCATGCCAAATGATACCGTATCATGAAAATAGCTCAAATAAAGCATGCCAAGGTGTTCAAAACTCAAGACTAGCTAAGGCACTTGCACCATAGTCATACTAAGCAATGCTCAAAGGACCAAGATCACTCAAAATAGTCCTAAAGCATGTCAAAACAATGCTAGAAACATGATAGAGTGTAGCCAAAACAAGCTAGAATGGTAAGCCAAAACATTAAGCATGCAAGGCTAATGAGTGGGATTAAACTACAAGTACCAAAACCAAGCAAGAGGTGACTCCATCAACTAAAATCAGAGTTGTAACATGGCAAAGTATGACCAAAAACATGCTGGAATGGTAGCCCAAAAGCTTAGAGAAGCATTGATACAAACTAGCTCATGATCAAGGCATAAGGCACCACTTTCCAAAAGCACTGAAAGAGTGACACACATGAGAGTATGACTATGCTATACACACTGAAATCATGTGAGAAGTGAGGCCAAAGCATGCAAACAACTCAAGTGAAGCATGCTAGAGACTTTGAAACTCAAAGCTAGTCAAGGGCTTTTACACTACAACTACACAAAGCAAGCCTCACATGGCCAAGACCACTTGAAACAGAGCTTAAGCATGTTAAAACTTGGATAAAATCATGCTGGAGTGTAGTCAAAATAGGCTGGAATGATGAACCAAAGTGGCAAGCATGTAAGGCTAAATGGCAAGATTACATTACAAGTGTAAAAAGCATGCATAAGGTGACTCAACCAAGCCAAAACAGAGTTATGCCATACTGAAATAAGACCAAAAATAAGCTGAGAATAAGCCAACACATGCTAGAAAAACATGCTCACTAATTAGGCCAACAAGGCTTGGAACCAAGAAGCAAGGGGGAGAGGCCACCCCCTCCTATTTTGGACTTCAAAATATGGTTTCTACCACTGAAATTCCTCTGAGTTTCAGTGATAGAAAGGCCAAACAAAGGTTGCCTCCAAGGCTTTAAAAGAAGGCACCAACCTTAAGCAAATAAGACACACAAGAGGGTGAAACACCCTCAACACCAAAGAGGCCTTAAACAACCTTTATTAACACTTAAAATCGGAGCTTTTTGTTGTTAACAACCAAGCCTAAATAAGCATGCAAAGGTGGTTTAAACTAGTATACAACAAACAAGCTTAAGAGGAAAAGAATCTTACCCTTGTAGCACAGTAAGAAGACAGCAACTTCAGCAACAATTTTGGACCAAAACCGATGCTAAGACCTCAAAACAAGCTCCAAGGTGCCTCAGCTCCAAAGTTAAGGTGCTTGACTAGGTGTTAGTGTGCAAAAGTGTGAAGAAATAACTCTTCTAAGCACAAAATAGCACAAATATAGAGAGAGAGTGAGAATTCTAGAGAGAAGGAGATATTTTTTCTCTGAAAATCCTGAACCTCCCTCAAGAGGGAGGAAGCTCACCTTATATAGGCAATGCAAGCCAAAAGGCTTGCTCAATCCCTCTATACACGTGTATGGAGGATGAATTCAGTGAGCCACAACTAGGTCAAAATATCTACAAATATCTAAAAAGGAGAAAAAGTGGCTGCCGGCCAGTTAACTGGTCGGCCAGCCACTTTAAGTGGCCTACAAGGGAAGAAAATGGCCGGCAAGGCTCTCTCCTCTCCAAGGCAAAAGGCAACAAGGGTTGGCACAAAAACCAAGGCCAAAACATAAAGTGTTAAGAGGCTCAAGGACAAGACATTCAGTCGAGTCCTTCGGGCGCTCGAAACAAGCACAAACATGCAATATCATCGCGTGCACAAACGATGACGTCTGAGTCTTAAGGTCAGTCAAAAATGGGTTGTCTATAGTTGCCCCTCTTTGGTAGAACTCGGAAGTCATGAAATGACGGGAGTGAATGTCAAAGCCCAGAGACGGCCCATTTTTGACAAGGCCGAAGACTTAGACAAACAGACAAGATAACAACACAGATGCGCCCGCAGGCAGGGGTAACATGCAAATGACATGCACAATGCCGAACATAACTTATGATTATGCAAAGAGGGTTGTAATGAAACATCTAGATGCAAATGTTATGCAAAGAAATGCTATAGCAACTCGTACATAAGCAAGTAAATACGAACCAAACTACATCATGTAGAAAGGATGTAAGAAAATTATGCAATCTTTACTACGGCTCACGCAGGAAAGACTAAAAGCGACTATCGGGAACACCCAAAGTCTCAAATGAAACACCTCCTAGCGTATCAAACGCAAAAGGAGAAGGACTGTGCAAGAAAGCACAGTCATCCAAACGCGTGTCAAACGCGAGAGGAGAAGGGCATCCAAATGCGTGTCAAACGCGAAATGAGAAAGGTACGTCCAAACGCGTGTCAAACGTGAGAGGAGAAAGGTACGTCCAAATGCATGTCAAACGCGAGAGGAGAAAGGGATCCAAACACGTGTCAAATGCGAGAGGAGATGAAAAGGTGCAAAACAACACATGGGAGACGTGCATAACAATGCAAGTGAAATGGTGCATAACAATACACGTAGAACAGTGCATAACAATGCAAGTGAAACGTGCATAACAATGCAAGTAAAAAGGTGCATAACAATGTAACTGGAATGTGCATAACAGTGCAAGTGAAAAGGTGCATAACAATGTAACTGGAACGTGTTTAACAATGCAACTGGAACGGTGTATAACAATGCAATTGGAACGTGCATAACAATGCAACTGAAACGGTGCATAACAATGCAACTGAAAAGGTGCATAACAATGCAATTGGAACGGTTCATACATATTCTGTGCATAGTAATTAATGCATATTTGATGCAATATGCTCAATGAAGAAATACGTGTCTTGATAAGACCGATTCAGTTGTAACCTTCGATTTACCTCTCGGAGGGATTACAATGTACTCCAAAAGGATACACCTCGTGCACGCCAGCTGACGATGAGCTATGCATTGAAGACATGAGTTGAAACTTCCGCAGAAACATTTTGCACTAAAAAAAGTGGTCTCTTCTTGCACTCTTGGGAACCAAGGACTCAAAACAGTTTGAAAACACTCAGAGAGGACACTGGGAACCTGCTGGCCACTTTTCAACATTGCCGGCCACTTTTTTCAACTGCTGGCCACTTGAGTGGATGGCCGGCCACAAAAACTGGACGGCCGGCCAGTTTAGGCAAAATCGGGGCAGTTTGGTCATTGAACGCACGGGTCCATAAAAACACAACACCAAATCACTTTTGTTCACACACCCATTGCCAAAAAACCTTTCTCCTTGCTCCTAGGCACTTTTTCTCTCTCGGATCCGTACCTTATACGTGTATTCCAATGCCCCCGCGAAGTTGATTTGTGAAAAACTTTCGATTCTCTTCGTTTTGAACCGAACAAAAGTTGTTTTCAGAGCTGTAGACACCCCATTTTTGACCGTTCTCAAGACTTGGACGTCACCGTTTGAACACTCGGTGATCATCCATGTTTGTGTTCGTTTGGAGTTTCCGGAGGTCTCGGCTGCGCGCCTTGCCTCATGATCTCCGAACTCGACCGTTTAGTGTCTGGTTTTGCACCAAACACTTGCATTTTGCCTTGGAGGGGCAGGGAATGCCTTGTGAGACATCCCCACACACCACCGGCTATGGCCAGAGGCCACCGACTGGTTTTTTCTGCCACCGGCAATGTATATTGCCGGTCGGCACTATTTAGTGCCGGTCGGCACTCCCTTTTGCCAAAATGGCATCTTTGGCCGGCCGACTACTGTGCATCTGCTTTTGCAGATATTTTATCACAACTGTCTTGCATTTGGCTCCCCTCCATATACGTGTATGGAGGGATGGACCCCTTGTTAGCTTACCTTGTAAGCTTTACAAGATTGGCTCCTCTATAAGAGGAGCCCTCCTCTCCCTTGCTTAGGTTGTGGGGAGACTTTAGACATTTTAGAGACAAAAAACACAGAGAGAAGCTTTGGTTTTAGGGTTAGGATCCATACATATCCTATCTCTCTTTTTCTCTCTTTGTGTTCTAGGTGTTTTAGTCCATACTATTGCACACAAACACCTAGTGTTTCACCTTCCTTTGGCTACTGAGGTTCTACGAGGTTGGTTTTGAAGTTTTGGAGCTGTTTTCAACCTAGAAGGAGCTGTTGGAGCACCATTGTTAAAGGGGTCTTCAAGGGTAACAATTTTGCCTCTTTATTCCCCAATCTTGCATTGTATTTCTACCTGTCTTAAAATCATTTTTGAGCTTGATGTATAATACAAAAAAAGTTCTGTTTTTTAGCCCTCTTGATTGTTTATTAAGAGTGTTTTGTGGTTTGAGGGTGTTTGACCCCTCTTAGGCCTTGAAAGGCCCCATTTTGAGCCATTTTGAGTGAGTTTCAAGACTTTGGTGTTTGGGCCTCTTCACCGCTGAAATCTTGAGGGATTTCAGTGGCGGAGATGGTGCCTTGAAGTCTCCAAAAGGGGAGGGCCACCCCCTCTCCTTGTTGTCCTTAAAAGGGACCCTTTTTGGCCTCTTGAGAGAGCATCATGTTAGAGTGTGTATTGATCATGCCTTGGTTGTTTTCCATGTTTATAATGCCATGATATAACCTTGTTGTGTGTTGGTTTTGGTACACCATGCATGCTTAGCATACCTACCATGTAATGCCATGTTATTGCCTTAATATGCTTTAGGTTGTTAGCCTTTGTTCTAGCATGTTTTAGGCTTAGTCTTGTGAAGGTTTTGTACATATTTTGCCATGTTTAAGGTCTGCCCTAGGTGGTTTGGGTCGGATTTGGCATGCTTAGTATAGCTCCTTTGTATTCGAGCTTGTATGCTTCAAGTATGTGGATGTGTAGTTTGTGTTGCTTGCATCATTTCGGTGGTTTGGAACCACCCTACATGTTATTTCAGTCCCTTTGGCATGCCCATATGTTTACCTTGGATGTCTCCTTAATGCTTTGAAAGCTTGTGTAGCATGTTCCATGTTTTGGCCATTGTACATGCCTTTGAATTTGAGCCACTTAGATGCCATCTAGGGGGCTCCCTTTGCATGGTCTAGGTCTGTCTTGAACCTATCTTAAGCCCTCTTAGCCTTGTGAGGCTTGGTTGGCTTAGCCATGGTTCAAGTCCCTTTGACTTGCTTCAAGCACTTGGGCCATTATTGCATGCTTGGTCTATTTTGTTTGCATGGTTTGGCACCATGTTTTAACATGATTTGCAATGCTTACCTTGCATGCTATATATCCATGATATCCATTTTCAAGTGTGCTGGAGAGTTGCCCAATTTGTGCTTAAGTGTTGGCCCTTAATCATGTGTATGTGTACATATGTATTTGGTCCCTTATTATAGCACTTTGGCCACTGTTTTAGGCCTATTTAGAGTTGCCTAAATCATGTGTAAGTCCACCTTTTTATTAGTTTGCATTGCCTCATGTTTGCTTGTATGCTTACATAAGTGTCTTGCCATGCCATGTTGCATCCTTAGCTTGCATGCCTAGGTTGCTTTGCATCTTGCATGCATGCCTTGTTCCTTGACTTGGTGATAGGAATTGGGCCTTAGTTTGTTTGATTGATTTGCATTTCATTTGACATGAAAGTTGCACACTTGATTCTTTGGGCCGTCATGCATGGAAATGCGTGATTGGCGGTCCGAGAATCGAGACACATGCCCTTTTGCGTCACAAACATGATAGGGGACATGATTGGTGCATAACACTTGCATTTTGCCTTGGAGGGGCAGGGAATGCCTTGTGAGGCATCCCCACACACCACCGGCCATGGCTCGAGGCCACCGGCTAGTGATTTTATGCCATCGACAATATATATTGCCGATCGGCACTCTTTGTTGCCGGTTGGCCATTTATTTTGCCAAAATGGCAATTTTGAGC
>NW_021024508.1:1221573-1266548 GCF_004153795.1 Camellia sinensis | reverse complement strand
TAACTTTTGCCAAGGCCGCCCTTTCTGGGTTTTCAACCTTGCGAGCTCAGTTTTTATTATTTCAAATTTTTCATGCTCTAACTTTTGCCTAGGTCGCCCTTTCGGATTTTCGGCCTAGCGAGCCACTCAGGGAAAGTATTTCTTCAACTTGTCCATGTTGATAGGCTGGGAGAACTCAAGGCCATCTAGGTCCATTAGAATGACAACGCCACCCAACCAGATTGACTTGATGATGTAAGGACTAGTCCAATTGGGTCTAAACTTGCCCCTTGGGTCGTGGATGGGAGCCTGGTTGTCTTTGAGCACTAGATCCCCTTCTTTCAAATTCCTGGACTTAACCTTTTTGTTGAAAGCCCTGGTAATTCTTCGTTGATAACCCTAGACATGATACAGTGCTTTCAGCCTTCTCTCGTCAAACAACATGAGTTCTTTGAACCTACTCTGCTGCTAATCCGCCTCAGCTATCTGGCACTTAGCCATAACCCACAATGACGGAACCTCAACCTCGATAGGCAGAACAGCCTCCATCCCATAGACCAAGGAATACAGAGTTGCCCCAGTAGAAGTTCGAATTGAAGTCCGGTAGCCCCACAGAGCAAATGGCAGCTTATCTGGCCAGTCCCTGTAGGTTTCCACCATCTTCTGCAAAATATGATTGATGTTCTTGTTGGCAGCCTCAACAGCTCTGTTGGTTTGCAGCCGATATGTAGATGACTTATGAACAGCCACGTTGTATTTCTCCAACAAGTCGATCACCTCCTTCTTGAAGTGGGGACCATTATCCGAAATAATCTCATTCGGGACCCCATAGCGACAGATGATGTTGTTCCTGATGAACTTAGCGACATGCGATGCCTTCAACACCGCGTAAGATTGGGCCCCAACCCACTTCGTAACGTAGTCTATCGCTACCAGAATGTACTCATGCCCGTTTGACCCCTTCGGAGTGACAACCCCAATCACATCAATCCCCCAGACTAAAAACGGCCACAGTGAAGTCATGTTATATAGTTTCGATGGCGAAATGTTCATGCGGTTTGCATGGATCTGGTATTTGTGGCATCGCCGGACGAAGCCAATACAATCCTCCTCTATGGTTGACCAGTACTAACCCTGTCTAAGGATATTCCGAGCTAGCATTACCCCACTCATGTGCGCTCCACACTCTCCTCCATGGATGGCCTCCATCAGGCGCTTGGACTCTTCAGCATCAACACACAGTTTGTGCATCCCCAGATGACCCCTCTTGTACAGTTTACCCCCGCAGATGATGAACTGAGTAGTCATTCTTCAAATTGCCCTCTTATCTTTGGCATTTACCCCTGGTGGATAAGCCTCCTTTTCCAAGAAGTTCCAGATGTCGTAATACCAGGGATTCTTATCTTGCACCTCATCTATGGCAGCAATCAGCTCTTAGGCCGACACAAATTTTTGTTCGATGATGATCGGATGCATCCAGACTCCAAAAGGGATGTCTATCATAGAAGATAGAGTTGCCAAAGAATCGGCGAACCTATTGTTCTCTCTTAACAGATGGGCGGAATTCAGTTTCTCAAACCGAGGAATCAGAACGTCCAAGGTCTGGTGATAAATTCTCATCTTTTCTTCTTTAACTTTCCAATCTCCTTTAGCTTGAGATACAATAAGGTTCGAGTCCCCGATGACATCCAACCATTTTGCCCCTAGTTCCAGGGTGGCTTCTAGTCCAGCAATACATGCCTCATACTCTGCCTCATTGTTCAACACTTTGAACCGGAGTTTGAATGCTAAGGGTATACGGGAATTGTCGGGTGCTATCAGCAACACCCTTATCCCGTACTCATATTGGTTTGACGCTCTATCAAAGTACATAGTCCAGGTCTCTTCTTCAACATACAGAATGGCCTCGTCCGAGAACAGATATTCAACTGCTTCATCTCCCTCTACTGGGTGATCGACTAGGAACTCCGCTACCGCTCTCCCTTTCACTGACTTGCGCGTCATGTACTTCAGATCAAATTCGGAAAGCAGAAGCAACCAACGGGCTAGCCTACCCATAAGTGCTGGTTTCTCGAAGAGATATTTGATGGGATCTAATCTTGAAACCAGAATTACAGAGTGAGCTAACAGATAGTGCCTCAACTTCCTGGTAGCCCATACTAAGGCCAGACAAGCCTTCTCCAGCGGAGTGTAGCGGGTCTTGTATTCCAGCATTTTCTTGCTCAGGTAGTAGATAGCCTTCTCTACTTTATCCTCAGATTCTTGCGCAAGCATGTAGCCCATTGTCATTTCAGTCACTGATAGGTACAGAATCAACGGTTTCCCCGGCTCTGGCGATGACAACACAGGTGGGTTCTGTAAATATTGCTTGATTTGTTCGAAAGTAACTTGGCATCGGCCATCCCATTGGAACTTCTTCCCTTTCTTCAGGAGACCAAACAGTGGTTCACAAGTCAAGGTTAATTTTGCAATAAATTGTGTTATGAATTGCACTTTACCCAGAAAGCCTCGTGCCTCCTTTTTAGTCCTCGGTGGTGGCATTTCTAAGATGGCCTTGGTTTTGGAAGGATCAACCTCGATACCCCTTTGTGTGATCAAGAACCCCAGTATTTTCCCTGCTGTAACACCGAAAGTACATTTCTGAGGATTCAGCCCCAACCGATACTCTCTGATTCGTTGGAAAAATTTCTACAAGGCAGCGTAGTGGCCCTCTTTTTCCTTGGACTTGACAATCATGTCATCCACGTACACCTTAACCTCTTTGTGGATCATATCGTGCAAAATCGTGGTCGCAGCCCGTTAATATGTAGCCCCAGCATTCTTCAAGCCGAACGACATCACCCTATAACAATAGGTTCCCCACAGGGTAGTGAAAGCAGTCTTCTCCTTGTCTTCGAGTGCTATCAAAATCTGATTGTAGCCTGAAAACCCATCCATGAATGAGAGTAGCGCATGCCCCGCAGTGAAGTCCACTAATTCGTCGATATGAGACAGAGGAAAGTCGTCCTTCGGACTGGCTTTGTTCAAATCCCTGAAGTCCACACATACCCGAATTCTGCCATCCTTCTTCGGCACTGGAACTATATTGGCCAACCAAGTCGGATATTCAGATAGTAACAGGAACCCTGCGTCGATCTGCTTGGTGACTTCTTCTTTGATTTTCAAGGCCCAGTCGGGGTGGATCCTTCGGAGGTTCTGCTTAATAGGTCGGGCCTTTGGGTCAAGAGGGATCCGATGCTGTACAATCTTAGGATCGATTCCAGGCATGTCTTTGTAGGACCATGCGAAAACATCTTTGAAATCTTTTAATAAAGCGATTAAGCGCTCGCGTTCCTCTAAAGACAACGTGGACCCGATTTGGACCAGCCGCGGGCCCTTCTTAGTACCAACATTAATTGAGGTGATTTCATCAACCAAAGGTTTTACAAACCTTTTATGCTCTTGATCAAGCAAATGTTTCAAAACCGGAGAAATTTCTTCCTCATCGTTTTCATCAAAATTTTGAAAGTCTTAATTAATGCAATAAACTAAAGGCACAAAAAAGTACTCAGAAGCCACAGTTGTACAGTTCTCATTAATAACATCCAGTCCATCCGATCCTTCGATTATAACAGACTCAAAGGAAAATGAAAAAGACGACCTGGATAGGACAGTGGCATCTGGGTTATCACCCCCAGGAATACCGGACTCAGACTCAAAAGAGCTGGAATCTGATTCCGATTCCACAGACTCGGTGGAATCAGATTCCAGTTCACTACCTGACCCAGAACTGCTCCATAAAAAACCCTCATTGTACTGCCAAACGGAGGAAGGTACGATGGATGCATCGAGAATGCCAGAAGGTGGGCCCACAGTCGCTTCATCCCCGATCATGGAAACTGATGAGTTATCCCCCAAGCACTTTGGTACGATCTGAGGATCTGAGAGGAGACAAGCCAGTGCTACCCCCATTTTCAATTTTGTACCCTCGGACTCATCCTTGTACTGCTCAGCCTCAGCTAGTGCGTATGTCTGCTCTTCGGCAACTTCATCCCCAGATAACTGAAGATCAAAAAAGATTTTGAAGTCGGGCAAGCGCTGTTTCTCTGAATTTAACTAGGGCTCTGGAAAGTCGCAAAATGGGAAGTCTTCCCTCTCCCGGACGAAATGTTCGTTCCGGGTCCCTTGGATAGGTCGGTGCACCAACTCATAGTGCTTCCCGGCTTGCTTTGCCTTGGCTCTTCCGGCCATTTCTCTCCCTTTCCTCGCCCAATCCTCTTTGGTAGGTAGATAACCTAGGCCAAAGGTACATGGGTTGTGCGGCACCTCGGCCGATACTACGATGCCCTTCCGGCCACTTCGCCCTAATCCTATCCCGGACATGTGTTGAAGCTTGTTCATAGAAAGACTGTGCACTGACGTATAGCCCCTCATCAACAGCTAGCATATTCTGTACAACCTAGGCCTCAGCTAGGGTGAATCCTGATAGAAATATATCCTCCGTGCCATGCTCAATCTCCAGAACTACTATAGAAACCTCTAGCGGCGGATGTATTGAAGAATTCCCAAAAACGATTGCCACCCCCTTCCCGTGGGGGTACTTCAGCATCTGGTGCAAGGTGGAAGAGACAACCTTCACTTGGTGCAGCCACGGCCGCCCAAGGAGTAGATTGAAGGTGGCTGGAACGTCCAAGACATGGAACTCAATGTCCTATTGCCCCGGGCCAACCTGTGTCTTAATCCGTACGGTCCCCATCACCTCTCGGCTGGTATTATCATAAGCCCATATCACTTGGGCTGTAGGCACAAAATCTGCGGGCTTCAACCCGATAGCATATGCCATCCTCGACGGACACACGTTGATTGCAGATCCTGTGTCAACCAGAACCACCGGTATCCACTTCTCTCTGCACTCCACAGAGATATAGAGCGGTTTGTTATGATTTGAGCCCTTAGGCGGCAACTCTTTGTCGGTGAAGGTCAAGGTCGGGGAAGTTCCTCTCGGAAAAACCAATCCTACCAACTGCCCAGGTGTCGTATCAATTGAAAGCTTGGCCCTATCCATGGCTGTAAGGACGGCCTGTCTGTGAACTCTCGAGGCCATTAGCAGTTCCTCGATGGAGATATCTGCTTGAATCTTCTTTAGCTGTTTCAGCACAGCTTCCTCCTCCAGTAATTTTTCCTTCTACCTCTCCACTTCTTTGTCCTTTCCGGACGCCTCCGGCTGGTCCAAGTGTGGGGGATTAAAGTACCGCCCACTTCTAGTCATATGGTCAACCTCCTCAACATACCAGGTGCTATACGATTGGTTCTACCCCCAATCCTCGTTAGTGTGGGCCAGACGCAAGTCGTCGTCTTTCCACCACATGCCATCGGCAACCGAAAGACAGCTGTCCGGCTTCGTTGTAATTGCTTCTATGCTCACAACACACTCTGCACCCTCAGGTGCCTTGGCTTTTCTAGGCCTCTCAAGATTCTCGATCTTTTCCTATTCAAATCTCTTTAATACAGCCTTTTGTTCGGCGTCTGCTATACATAAAATGCCCGATTCTCGAGCATAATTCTTCGCACCGATGCTCTCCGGCGATGCTTCTTGATTCTCGGTCATTCTGGCCACTGTAGGTGTTCCCATTTCTGATGGTCTCTGTTCTGGCTGAGGTTTCCCAACAACATTTGGCTCGTCACAGAGCCACCTCATATTTTCTGCCAATCTATCCAGGTCAAACCAGTTGATACTCATATCTCCCAGGTCCTGTTCGTCAAAGAATTGAAGGTTGTCGATATCCTCCTCCACCTCTGCTAGGTCATCTAACCCCTGACTAGGTCCATCCTCCCAAATCACATTGATTTCTGCCCCAGCCGGCAACTCTACCCTCGACTTTGCCTGGTACGTTGACACGATATAACCACTCGGGTTATATGCTCCCTCGGTAAAGCTCCCAGATTTTTCGGGCTCTAAATCAACATTTCCACTCTCCAAGGTCATCCCAACTCTGTCTTCGACGGTCACCACCACTAGCTCGGGTTGGGTGAGGGAGGTGCTCAATATGCACAAGTCCATGCTGTCCGGGATGAACACCTCAAGCTTGGGTAGGTGGGAGGGCGTGATATATATGCTAGGGTCATATGGCACAACCCCAGTTTGGATCAGGTTGATGTGTTTGGGTAGTGGAGCTTGGTTATGTGGTGGGAGTGGGTTGGTAGTGACATTTGGTTTTTCTGGAGGCGCAATCACCTTATTGTCAATGAGATCCTGAATCTTATAATGGACCCTGTAGCACTGGTCGGTGTCGTGAACATGCTGTTGGTGAAAGGCACAGTATTTGGCTGGGTTATGGGAAGCATGAAGTTTGTCTGGTAATGGCCGCGGCTCCAGAGGCTTCAAATGACCTTTTCTAATGAGAACCCCCAAGGCTTTGGGAAGGGGCATGTACAATGGAGTAAAGGTCCTCTGGCCTCAGGGTGGATATCTGGCTGTTTGTGAGTTGGTACTGGACGCACCGGTGAATGGGGTGGCTGTTTTTAGTGTGGTGGTGGTGACCATGCCCACATCGGAAGTTCTGGCAGCTGCAGCACTACTCGTGCCTGCATTCGAACTGTGGGTAAATTCCCCTTGGGCTGCTCTCTCTTGTGGTCAATCAGACCCTGCTTCATGGCGTCCTTAATCTGTACCCCAATCTCCTGTAAATCAGCAAAGGTGGGAAGGGGTAATACGATCATCTTTTGTATCAGCTTGGGTTGGAGGTTGCGCACAACCATCCTTATCTGATCTTTTTCAACTGGCCTGGTAGTCATCATAGAAGCTTTAGCTCTCCAATGGGTCACAAAGTTAGAGAAGCCCTCTTTCGGCTCTTGCTTGGTTATCTTGAGATCACGAGTTGTGACCTCGATTTACGTGTTTTATGAATACTGGGCAACGAAGGCCTCAACCATCTCCTCCTAACCCCTTTTGACAGAATCTTCCAACTTCGCATACCAGATGGCCACAACGCCCGACAGGGTCCAGCCGAAGAGGGAAAGCTTTTCCAGTCTGGAGAGGCCCATTGGCCTTAGGATATCTGAGAACAATCGCAGATGTACCATGGGATCCCCGGAACCGTCAAAACGGTCTATATGCGACATCTTGAACCGATCCGGCAATGTCACAGCTAAGTCGGTATAACCATCCTCTATATCCGGAATGGAATTGATGCCTTGAGTTCTTTTGAATAGCTTTTCTAGCTTGCTCACTTTAAGCGCGGTTGGATCAACCTCGAACTCAAACGGTGTATCCACTGGATTAGTTGGTGCTTTGGATAGCTGAGGTAGGATTGGGGGTGGAACTGGCCCCATTAGGACATCCGTATTTTCTTGGACGTGTGCTGTCTCCCCGGGTGTTGGAACCCTAGGTGGAGGTGGGGGTGGATGCGAAGCAGATGCTCCAGCTTGTTGTGGTTGTTGTTATTGCTGAAGTATGGCAATCAGTTCTGCTTGTTGAGCCACAACCTTTTCCTGATGCGCAACAACCTCCACCTGGCGGGCAGCATCTCGATGCATTGCTTGCATAGTCTCTTGGAGCTGACGCATCATCTCCTCCATACCGGCCAAAAGGTGCTGATCTAACTGAACAACAGGTGTATCTCTCTCTGCGGTGGAAACGGAAACCTTAGCCCGACTACACACTGGTGGGGTGGACAATGACCGCTGATTTGGTAACCGCTATACTGATGAACTGTGCCTAACTGACCTCTGTCTAGTAACCAGGGGTACTGAAAAGAACACTGCTTGTTCGTCAACTAGATCCTTGGATCGGTGAAGCCTTCTACCTCTAACCCAGAGTGCTTTGGGGGAAACTGCCTCCTTGGAAGCAATGATGCTATACTACCTTGCAAAAAGATAAATAAAGCAAAAATAAGGAAACAACAACCAGAAGAACGAACAACATTTCGGCTTTAAATAATGACAACGCACAGTTGGTATTGTAAGCTGAACACACTGTTCTCAACACTGATCACTGCCCCCAAATCACTGCCTCAAATCTAATATCCCCAAATACTGTTGCCCGTAGGCCTGATACCCAGACTTGCAAACAGATACATACAACCCTGTAGAGACACACTCTGACAGCACATATCAAGCAAGTGAGAGCCAAAACACCCCTAAGTTGGGGTAGGGTTTTCCTGTCCTATTTTGGTATGAGCTAGGTTTTCACCACGCACACAATGGTTTCAAACAACTTACATTCGGGTAAGCAACCTGTCCTAGTTTGGAATGGTCACTATGGTTTCCGATATGCAACTAGGTCAAACGGTCGAAAAGGGTGCCTCGGTAAAATTGAGGTTTGTGTACCCATCGTGGCAGAGCCCGTAACCGGTCAACCTTATGACACACTTTTCCAAGCAAGCCTCCGACAAATCGTTCAGGAATAGCAGATGGAAAACACAGTGTCCTAGGCGCACCAATGCACATGCAATGCAAAGAAACACATAAGTGTAGACAAAACAACATATCATGAGTTCCAATCAAGTTCTCTAAATCCCCAGTAGAGTCGCCAGAAACTATAGATCGTCCAAACTCGCTCCACCGCCCCCATTTTTAGAGAGGGCGCGAATTGGGTTCTAGCTACTAAGGTTCGGACTCCTGTCACGGTTTTGAATCTAATTTCACAAAGTGCAATGTAAGACTGATAAATCACCAAAGAGTCCAAATCTGACAAATCGTTCTGGAAAATTGATTTTAATCAAAAAGTGCCAAACATGGACTGCTTTGCCAGATTTCAGAGTCGCCACCTAAATATTTTATTTTGGGAAATTTAGGAAACCCTGACTCGTGCCTAAGGCCATGTGTCTGTCATCACCAAAGTTGCCTCGGCTCGGGAACTTGGGTACGAGAGGAGAAGGTCCTGAAATGAGCACCTCCGCTTACCCGATCAAAGATCGGCCTCTACTAAACATGATATGTTGTTTTTGAAAACACATGTGTTCTTATTCCAGTTATTTAGTTAACTTACTATGTGATGCGCAGAACATACAAGTATAGACTAGATCGCCTAAATTGGAACAAAACATTTCAATGTTTGTTTTCGAAAATGGTTTGAATTTGCCACCCTCAAGTAGGCTTAGAAATGCGGATGTGCCACCAAACAAGGTAGGCTTAAAACATGATGATTTGCCACTTCAAGTGGGCTTAAAACTCACATTTTGATGAATTGTTCCAATTCAAGCAATGAAGCCTTCATCCATAAGCATTTAAGCAGTTATATCACTTAAGCATATAGCCTCATGGCAAGCATGCTGAACATGGCAATCACTTACACACATGCAAGGATGCTAAAGCATAAACACTTACAGTATACTCCGAGCCAAAACAAAAAGCTAGTTAGAAAGCATGCATGATCCTAGCTATGTTAAATGTCTAATGCAACGCATGCAAAATGCAACTAAGTGGGCTCAGCTATCTAAGATGGCATATAAATGCAACACTTGATAACATGCTTTGAACATGTATTCAAGAAAGCATATTGAAATTCAACGCAGTTTGAGTGATGCGCCGAGCCCGGTGCATGCAATACGAATGAATGATGCACGCATGCAAAGCATAAGTATGCTAATTGAAACATGCCCTAAAACTAACCACTGAAAGCGGGTAAATAAAAGGGAGAAAGACGTGGGGTTGGAAGACATTCACACACACACACACACCCTTATTATAACATTTGCCCTCTCGACGGAGGGTCCGAATAATAAGCTAAGCTACACTAAGCTATGCTAATTATAACAAACCAATTAATTAACTATGCTAAGCTAATTAATTACAAACCGAATTGAAAACAAGCTATGCTAAGCTAATTAAGAAATTACAATAATGAATTAAATTAGCTAACATATTAACTAATTAATTACAAAACCGACAAATGAACCAACTAAGTAAAGTAGTTAAATGGCCTCGAGGGCGAGGGAGAGATGCATGCTCGGTTCGCTTCGCCCAGAAATGCACTGTGCTGCCATGAGCTGTCTCTGTTTGCACTCGCGGTGACCTCGGAGCATCGAACACATTTTCAGGTTGCCTCTGCCCTAAAACAAGAGCATTCTTGACAAATAGCTACAAGTGGCCGGCAGGCCACTTTAACTAGTCGGCAGACTACCTCAACTAGCCGGCAGGCTAGTACAAGTGGCCGGTCGGCCACTTTCCTTTCTAGAACCTCAACTTTGCTGCAAGAGAGATCAACAAAGGCACAACAATGCATTTACAAGGAATTGTGTGTGCGATTACTCTCCTTATCAGTTCTCAAGCTTAAAGGAGTGTAGTACTCGGCTCTTAAGCCACCAATCATGCATCTCAATGCACGATGGCCAAAGAGCCAAGCTTGCACAATATTAGTGAATGCACAAACAACACATAAGAGCCTCCGCCTCTATCATGCATGATCAAGAGGGTTGGCGACCAAGAAACCCAACACGTTTCATCACTTTGAGTATGAAACATGCCACATTCCTCATGTTTGGATTAACGTCCAATCCAAACACAATGCAATGCAAACAACATGCTCATCTTTCAATGCTAAAGTGGCATGCACAAGACTCTATCAGCTAAGCAATGCATGCATAGTATGTTTAGAAGCTAAGGCATCGAAGCTAGTGAGGTGTATTACACATGAGGCATGCACAACAATGCTCAAATGGTCAAACCAATTATGAACAGACCTAAGACATCTCAAAACAGTGGCAAAAACACATTAAGACTCAGGCACAAAAGGGAGACCTAAGACATCTCAAAATAGTGGCAAAAACACATTAAGACTCAGGCACAAAAGGGCAAGATGTGCATGCTCATCATTTGCTCGCAAACAAGGCAAAATGCTTAACTTTCAAACACTTTGAAAGAGTGACATATATGAGAGCATGACAAAGGTTCAAACACTGAAATCATGTGCCAAATGATGACATATCATGCAAGCAACACAAGTATGGCATACTAGAGTCCTTAAGCATGAAAGCTAGTGAGGTACACAACACTAGGACTATGCAATACAATGCTCAATGGACTAGACCAGACCCAAACAGACCTCATGCATGCCAAAATAATGGCCAAAATGCTCTGAAATGATGGCATGAAAGGCAAGATAATGATGCTCATGTAATGGCTCATCAACTAGGCATAAGGGTCAACTCTCAAACACAATTAAAGAGCAATATATATGAGTGCATGATGGAAGTATATGCTCTGAAATACCATGCCAAATGATACCATATCATGCAAATAGCTCAAATAAAGCATGCCAAGGTGTTCAAAACTCAAGACTAGCTAAGGCACTTGCACCATAGTCATACTAAGCAGTGCTCAAAGGACCAAGATCACTCAAAACAGTCCTAAAGCATGTCAAAACAATGCTAGAAACATGATAGAGTGTATCCAAAACAAGCTAGAATGGTAAGCCAAAACACTAAGCATGCAAGGCTAATGAGTGGGATTACACTACAAGTACCAAAACCAAGCAAGAGGTGACTCCATCAACCAAAATCAGAGTTGTAACATGGCAAAGTATGACCAAAAACATGCTGGAATGGTAGCCCAAAAGCTTAGAGAAACATGCATACAAACTAGCTCATGATCAAGGCATAAGGCACAACTCTCCAAAAGCACTGAAAGAGTGACACACGTGAGAGTATGACTATGCTATACACACTGAAATCATGTGAGAAGTGAGGCCAAAGCATGCAAACAACTCAAGTGAAGCATGCTAGAGACTTTGAAACTCAAAGCTAGTCAAGGGCTTTTACACTACAACTACACAAAGCAAGCCTCACATGGCCAAGACCACTTGAAATAGAGCTTAAGGATGTTAAAACATGGATAAAATCATGCTGGAGTGTAGTCAAAATAGGCTGGAATGATGAACCAAAGTGGCAAGCATGTAAGGTTAAATGGCAAGATTACACTACAAGTGTAAAAAGCATGCATAAGGTGACTCAACCAAGCCAAAATAGAGTTATGCCATGCTGAAATAAGACCAAAAATGAGCTGAGAATAAGCCAACACATGCTAGAAAAACATGCTCACTAATTAGGCCAACAAGGCATGGAACCAAGAAGCAAGGAGAGGAGGCCACCCCCTCCTATTTTGGACTTCAAAATATGGTTTCTACCACTGAAGTTCCTCTAAGTTTCAGTGGTAGAAAGGCCAAACAAAGGGTGCCTCCAAGGCTTTAAAAGAAGTCACTAACCTCAAGCAAATAAGACACACAAGAGGGTGAAACACCCTCAACACCAAAGAGGCCTTAAACAACCTTGATTAACACTTAAAATTAGAGCTTTTTGTAGTTAACAACCAGGCCTAAATAAGCATGCAAAGGTGGTTTAAACTAGTATACAACAAACAAGCTTAAGAGGAGAATAAGCTTACCCTTGTAGCACAGGAAGAAGGCAGCAACTTCAGCAACAATTTTGGACCAAAACAATTGCTAAGACCTCAAACCAAGCTCCAAGGTGCCTCAGCTCCAAAGTTAAGGTGCTTGACTAGGTGTATGTGTTCAAAAGTGCGAAGAAATAACACTTCTAAGCACAAAATAGCACAAATATAGAGAGGGAGTGAGAATTCTAGAGAGAAGGAGATATTTTTGCTCTGAAAATCCTAATCCTCCCTCAAGAGGGAGGAAGCTCCCCTTATGTAGGCAATGCAAGCCAAAAGGCTTGCTCAATCCCTCGATACACGTGTATGGAGGATGAATTCAGTGAGCCACAGCTGGCTCAAAATATCTACAAATATCTAAAAAGGAGAAAAAGTGGCTGCCGGCCAGCCGGCCACTTCCCTTAGCCGGCCGGCCACTTCCCTTAGCCGGCCGGCCACTTTAAGTGGCCTACAAGGGAGAAAAGTGGCCGGCAAGTGCCACAAGTGGCTGACAAGGTCCTCTCCTCCCCAAGGCAAAAGGCAACAAGGGTTGGCACAAAAACCAATGCCCAAACACAAAGTGTTAAGAGGCTTAAGGACAAGGCATTCAGTCGAGTTCTTCGGGCGCTCGAAACAAGCACAAACATGCGCGATCTTCGCGTGCACATACGATGATGTCTGAGTCTTAAGGTCGGTCAAAAATGGGGTGTCTACAATATGTCTAGTGGTTATGGCTAAGTACACAAAGTCCAAGTTTTTTTTTTCTTGTCTGGTTAAACAAGTTTTTGTTTATTTTGTAAATAGGGTTAAGTCTCTTTTTGTCTAATCTGTATATATATGATGACGTAAGAATGATGTGTAAATACGTATATAAAAAGTTTCAAATTTTTCTGTCTCATGAAAGTCTGCACAGCTCAATGGATGTTGTATATTTGTTTGTTTGCTTCCGCTAGCCCCCAATATTATGTTAATATGTCTCAGAGGCCATCGGTAATCCCAGGATTACTGGCCGGTTACGATGCTAAACCTATAGGGGCGGGTTTGGGTCATGACAGATGGCAAGGTAAAGTAAAAGAGGTTAAAATTGGACTAAAAGTGGTAACAAGAGTAATAAAATTGGTCTAGGTTCAATCGTACGTTATATTGAACCTATTGTGTCTCGAGTCATTACATACTCTTTAGTGATGTTAATGATTTCGAGAAACAATGTCTGCCACTTCCCTTGAGGTAATTCCATGATAGGGAGAAGGTTTGGTTGGTCTTTTATCTCCTTCTATTGAGCCTATGTCCCATCTATTCATAGATCATTATGCAACGAGTTTACGTTAATTGATGGTTTGCGAATCGAGTCTACCCCTCCCTTGATCAATTTTCATGATAGGGAAAGGTAGAGAGGATAAACATCCCCTAAAAACACCATTTTTATTTTGCTCTGTTTCCATTTTGTTGCAGCAGGGTAGAACCTCAAAATAATGCTAGCCGACCGCCCTTCCATCCATCCGACAACTTTTCAAGGCCGGCCGGCCACCTTGTTTTGGACAAGCAGTGTCTGTAGACACCCCATTTTTGACCGTCCTCAAGACTCGGACATCACCGTTTGAACACTCGGTGATTATCCATGTTTGTGTTCGTTTGGAGTTCCCGGAGGCCTCGGCTCGCGCGCCTTGCTTCAGGATCTCCGAACTTGACCGTTTAGTGTCTGGTTTTGCACCAAACACTTGCATCTTGCCTTTGAGAGGCAGGGTAGGGCTTGTAGACCATCCCTACCCACCACCGGCAGTGGCTAGATGCCACCGGCTGGTTTTTGCTGCCACCGGCGATATAGTTTGCCGGCCGGCACTCTTTGTTGCCGGTCAGCACTATTTGTTGCCGACCGGCACTCTTTTTGGTCAAGATGGTATTTTTGGCCGGCCGATTGCTGTTCATCTGCTTTTGCAGATATTTTTAGACAGCTGTCTTGCTTTTGCATCCCTCCATACACGTGTGTGGAGGGATCTCCCTCCATACACGTGTGTGGAGGGATCTCCCTCTTGCAAAGCTTGTCTTGTAAGCTTTACAAGACAATATAGAGAGAAGCTCTCTCTAAGGAAAAAAGAGAGAGGCTTGGTTAGAGACTTAGGTCTTTTTTAGAGAGCAAAAGCAGCCATTGTTGAGCTCTTGTTCTAGGGTTAGTGTTAGATACACACTCTATCTCTCTTTCCTTCTTATTTGTACACTAGGTGTTTTGTGTCTCACTATTGCACACAAACACCTAGTGTTTCACCTTCCTCTTGGAGCTGAGGTTCTAAAGAGTTTGTTTTGAGATTTTGGTGTTAGATTCAAGCTCAAGAAGGCCATTGGAGCACCATTGTTGAAGACTTAGCCGGCCGGCCACTTCCCTTAGCCGGCCGGCCACTTCCCTTAGCCGGCCGGCCACTTCCCTTAGCCGGCCGGCCACTTCCCTTAGCCGGCCGGCCACTTCCCTTAGCCGGCCGGCCACTTCCCTTAGCCGGCCGGCCACTTCCCTTAGCCGGCCGGCCACTTCCCTTAGCCGGCCGGCCACTTCCCTTAGCCGGCCGGCCACTTCCCTTAGCCGGCCGGCCACTTCCCTTAGCCGGCCGGCCACTTCCCTTAGCCGGCCGGCCACTTCCCTTAGCCGGCCGGCCACTTCCCTTAGCCGGCCGGCCACTTTAAGTGGCCTACAAGGGAGAAAAGTGGCCGGCAAGTGCCACAAGTGGCCGACAAGGCCCTCTCCTTCCCAAGGCAAAAGGCAACAAGGGTTGGCACAAAAACCAATGCCCAAACACAAAGTGTTAAGAGGCTTAAGGACAAGGCATTCAGTCGAGTCCTTCGGGCGCTCGAAACAAGCACAAACATGCGCGATCTTCGCGTGCACATACGATGATGTCTGAGTCTTAAGGTCGGTCAAAAATGGGGTGTCTACAATATGTCTAGTGGTTATGGCTAAGTACACAAAGTCCAAGTTTTTTTTTTCTTGTCTGGTTAAACAAGTTTTTGTTTATTTTGTAAATAGGGTTAAGTCTCTTTTTGTCTAATCTGTATATATATGATGACGTAAGAATGATGTGTAAATACGTATATAAAAAGTTTCAAATTTTTCTGTCTCATGAAAGTCTGCACAGCTCAATGGATGTTGTATATTTGTTTGTTTGCTTCCGCTAGCCCCCAATATTATGTTAATATGTCTCAGAGGCCATCGGTAATCCCAGGATTACTGGCCGGTTACGATGCTAAACCTATAGGGGCGGGTTTGGGTCATGACAGATGGCAAGGTAAAGTAAAAGAGGTTAAAATTGGACTAAAAGTGGTAACAAGAGTAATAAAATTGGTCTAGGTTCAATCGTACGTTATATTGAACCTATTGTGTCTCGAGTCATTACATACTCTTTAGTGATGTTAATGATTTCGAGAAACAATGTCTGCCACTTCCCTTGAGGTAATTCCATGATAGGGAGAAGGTTTGGTTGGTCTTTTATCTCCTTCTATTGAGCCTATGTCCCATCTATTCATAGATCATTATGCAACGAGTTTACGTTAATTGATGGTTTGCGAATCGAGTCTACCCCTCCCTTGATCAATTTTCATGATAGGGAAAGGTAGAGAGGATAAACATCCCCTAAAAACACCATTTTTTTTTGCTCTGTTTCCATTTTGTTGCAGCAGGGTAGAACCTCAAAACAATGCCAGCCGACCACCCTTCCATCCATCCGACAACTTTTCAAGGCCGACCGGCCACCTTGTTTTGGACAAGCAGTGTCATTTTCATGACAAAACAGAGCAGAAGCTAAGGCAAAAACAGAATTATTTTCTAATTGCAAGCAGAATAGAATCTGGTAGCAGAACAGAGGAGTTTCCGGGAGGATGTTCTCGGTTGAACGTGTGGCTCTTCCACTCCCATTCGAGTTCATCGGCTTGTAGCCTTTAGATTAATTAGTGTATTGTAATTAATTAGTTAATTCCCTTGAATTTGTAATAGCTAGTTAATTTTGTTAATTTGACGTTAATTAGTTAATTAGGACATTCATTCGGACCCTCTTGTGTGAGGGCCAATTTGTAACAATTGTAATATTGTGTATGTCTTCCAACCCCTCATTCTTTCTCCCTTTTATTTATTTGCTTATGATGGTTGCATGCAGTATCATATTTTGATTTCATATCATTACTATGTGTAAATATCCATTTTTGCATGCATCGGGTTCTGTTCATCATCCTAAAACAATGTTGTTATTTCTTACTTATTCAAATACGTGCACTAATCGCATGCTTTGAGTTGAGCCATGTGTCATGTTAATAAACCAAATCTCGTAGTTGAATTTTGTATGTGTTGCATTAGTCACCTGCATAGTAGAGCATGCATTTTTCTAATAGTTTCATTTTTTTTGGGCTTGCCGCGATTAAGTACTAGGTGAGCATTTCTTGCTTTAGCATATTGCATGTGTGTTGGTGTTGCCATATCAAGCATGTTTACCATGATGCTAAGTGCTTTGTTGATATACCTCTTGAATGCCTGTGGATGAAGGTTTTTTTGCTTAAGTTGGGATGATTTGATCAATGTATATATGATCTTACTTTTTCAAGTAACTTATAACCAAAACTCTTTTCAAAACAAACATGAAATCAAAACATTTCAAAGTGGGCAAATTAGTCTATACTTGTGTGCATCACATAGTAAAGATAACATAATAATTGGAACAAGAGCATATATTGTACATAAGAATCACATCATGATTAATAAAGGCCGATCTTTGATCAGCTGAGTGGGGTGCTCAATTCATGACTTTCCCCTCTCATTCCTAAGTTCTCGAGCCGAGACATTTTGGTTATGACAGACAAGTGGCCTTTGGCACGAGTCACGGGTTTCCTAAATTTCTCAAAATATTTAGGTGGCGACTCTGAAATCTGGCAATGCGGTCCATTTTTGACATTTTTGATTGCAAACATTTGTCGGATTTGGACTCTTTTGTGATTTCACTGGTTCACATTGCACTTATGAAATTAGATTCAGAACCACGGGAGTCCGAACTGTAGGGTTATCGTATCCGAGGAGACTAAACACCTCCGAGAAGCAACGAAAAACCCGCTATAATGATGCAGCCATTAGAGATGTGTCTATGTTTGGGGAGGCCGAGCTGATGAGAGCTTTTGGTTTTGCCCAAATGGAGAGTCTGACCCTAGGAATTGCTCTATTGGGGAAGGGAGTTATGGGCAGAAGGAAGGTGGGGCCACTCAGAGTGCAGCTAGAATAAGCCCAATCTAAGTTGCAAGGGGCCAAGCTGGAGGTCTTAGGTTGGCGTAAGGCGGAGCGAAGTGCCTATGCGTCAAAATGTAAAGAAAATTGAGGTGTTAGCGGTGATGTAGAGCTATATTGCGGAGCACATCAAGGCTAAGGGGACTGAGTCTATTGCCGAGCTAATAGAAGCCAGGACCCAACTAAGTCATTTGACGGCTGAATTAGCGACCGCTAGCTACAAGGTCGTATCATTGGAGTTTGAAGTAGGATGAAGCAAAAAAGAACAAATGATGTTTAGTCGGCCTGCAACACCGCCATGGAAAGATTGGAAGAAGCACTTACCAACAATAAAGAGCTGCGTGAGTCATCTTTGAAGGAGAAGGAAGAGGTCGACGCACGAGTGGTAGAGTTGGAGAGGGCTCTGGCAGTGGAGAAGAAAGCTCTGGGCGAGGAGAGGAGCAAAGCGGAAGAGCTGGCCAGAATGTTAGCAGTGGAGAGGGCGGCCTATCCTGACCTCTATGGCGCGGCTATAGAGTAGTTCAAGCAGTCAACTGAATTTCAGATAGCAATAGATGCTATTATGGCCACAAGCTTAGCCAGAGAGGAAAGGGGTGAGGTTGGGCCATCTAGCCTAGCTACTACCGAATGAGTGGAAGGGCAGACTAAGGCAAAAATAATACAAAATTTCTAAGAGTCAAACTATTTCAAGCACTTACTCAACGAGTACTGGGATAGCGGCTAGACGAAGTTCAAACAAAGAGCAAATGTGACCTTCCCTAAATCAACTTCGCCCTTGTGCGACCAAGAGGTGAAGATGTGGCATGCACATCGCTGGATAAGGGGATTAAAGAGGAAGACCTCATATCCAGCGGGGAAGAAGAAGATGGAGAGGGAGTGAGCTAAGCTGTACCTGATAAAGTATATGGTAGTGTTCGGTTTGTAAAGAAGTTTACATGGTACACTTTGTAATAAACTTGTATGTGATACAAAAACTGTCCTTGTAAATTATGGAGTTATAAAATTTGTCTCATTATGTATATCCATTGGTTCTTGAATGTGAATTATTGAAATGAAGAACGAAATAGAGGTTAAAAGTGTAAAAAGTATGTTCTGCAGGACCGTCGACCGGATCAGTTGTACTGTCGACCGAATCAGTTGTACCGTCCGTATTTTCCTGGACGTGAGCCACCTCCCCGGGGGTGGGATCCATATGTGGGGGTGGGGGTAGATGCGAAGCAGATGCTCCGGCTTATTGGGGTTGCTGCTACTGCTGAAGTCTGGCAATTAGTTCTGCCTGTTAAGCCACAACTTCCGCCTAACGGGTGGTAATCTCTGCCTGCCGGGCAGCATCCTGCTGCATGGCCTGCATGGCCTCTTGGAGTTGACCCATCATGTCCTCCATATTAACTAAAAACACCGGATATGACTGAACAAGTATGTATTTCCTCTCGGAAGTGGAAACAGATATATCAGCCCAACTGCGCACAGGTGAGGTGGATAATGACCGTTGATCTGGTAGTTGCTGTACTGGTGATCTGTGCCTGACTGGCCTTTTCTTGACTTACCACTGGCGAAGGAAACACTGGTTGCCCCTGAACTGAATCTCTGACCTGACAAAGTCTATCAGCACAAGTCCAATGAACCTGGGGGATATCGGAGCCTTCCGAAGTTATGGTTCCAGGACTACCCTAGAAAAAGAGAAAACAAACAACACCTCAGCCTGATTTCACCAAAACAGTTATGAGCATAGCTGAATGACTGTGCTCTCTACTGAATTCTGCCTGCAAACTGATACCCTCAGGCCGATACTCAGACTTGCAGCAGATACATACATCCTGTAGAGACACACCCCTAACAGCACATAGCAAGCAAGTAAGAGCCAAAAACACCCCTATGGTGGGGTAGGGTTTCCCTGTCCTAGTTTCGTCAGGAACTAGGGTTTCACTACGCACGCATGCGGTTTCAGACAACCTACATTCGGGTAAGCAATCTGTCCTAGTTTGGAATGGTCACTATGGTTTCCGATATGCAACTGGGTCGAATAGTCGAAAAGGGTGCCTCGGTAAAAACTGAGGTTTGTGCTCCTATCGTGGCAGAGCTCGTAACCGGTCCGCCTTATGGCGCGCTTTTCCAAGAAAGCCTCCGGCGAACCGTTCAGGAATAGCAGATGGAAAACACGGTGTCTTAGGCGCACCAATGCAAATGCAATGCAAAGAAATACATAAGTGGAGACAAAACAACATATCATGAGTTCGAGTCAAGTTCTCTAAGTCCCTAGCAGAGTCGCCAGAAACTGTAGACCGCCCCGAACTCGCTCCACGCGAGAGGGCGCGCTACTACAGTTCGGACTCTTGTTACGGTTCTGAATCTAATCTCACAAAGTGCAATGTAAGACTGATAAATCACCAAAGGGTCCAAATCCAACAATTGGTTTTGAAAAATCAATTTTGATCAAAAAGCGCCAAACATGGACTACTTTTCCAGATTTCTGAGTCGCCAGCTAAATATTTTATTTTTGGAAAATTTAGGAAATCCTGACTCGTGCCTAAGGCCACGTGTCCGTCATCACCAAAGTTGTCTCAGCTCGGGAACTTTGGTACGAGAGGGGAAGGTCCTGAAATGAGCACCCCCGCTCGCCCGATCAAAGATCGGCCTCTACTAAACATGATATGCTATTTTGAAAACACATGTGTTCTTGTTTGATTATTAGCGAACTTACTATGTGATGCGCACAACACACAAGTATAGACTAAATCGCTCGATTTGGAACAAAACATCTCATGTTTGTTTTCGAAAATGGTTTGAATTTGCCACTCGCAAGTGGGCTAAAATGCGGATTTGCTACCCTCAAGTGGGCTTAAAACATGAATTGCCACAATCAAGTGGGCTTAAAACTCACATTTTGATGAATTGTTCCAATTCAAGTAATGAAGCCTTCATCCATGGCAACACTCACACTCATGCAAGGATGCTAAAGCATAAACACTCACAGTGTACTCCGAGCCAAAACATGAAACTTAGTTAGAAACAATCCATGATCCTAACTATGTTAGATGCCTAATGCAACACATGCAAAAATACAACTAAGTAGGCTCGGCTATCTAAGATGGCATATGAATGCAACACTTTGATAACATTTATTCGAATAGGTATTGAAATACAATGCAGTTTGTATGATGCGCCGAGCCCGGTGCATGCAATATGAATGAATGATGCACACATGCAAAACATAAGTATGCTAATTCAAACATGCCCTAAAACTAACCATCGAAAGCTGGTAAATAAAAGGGAGAAAGACGTGGGGTTGGAAGACATTCACACACACACACACACACTTATTACAACATTTGCCCTCTTGACGGAGGGTCCGAATAAATACGCCAAGCCTATTTGAGCTAAGCTACACTAACTAATATAATTATCTAATTAGACTAATTATTACACAACCAAATCGAATAATAAGCAATCTATTTACTAATTATTACAACACTTTAATTAATTAACAAATTAACTAAACATGACAATAAACTAAACATGTAAACTAGGCTGCCACAACACTGCCTTGAACAATGAAGGATGCATGCTCTCGGTTGCCACCTCGAAACGCCTTCTGGATTGCTCTTGAAAGGCTCTGTTTACAGGGTGCTTTTATGAAGTTTCTGCCCCACCTTACCAAACCCACCCTGAGAATTCCACCAGTGGCCTGCTGGCCATGAAGGCTTGCTGCTGGCCACCTGTTGGCCAAGGGTGTGCATTGCCGACCAAGAGTGAAGCAGTGTCGGCCATCTACAAAGCACTGTCGGCCACTGGGGTGCTGCAACACCATTCTGCAATAGAGCACAAACTAGAGGAAAATGGATGGACTCCCAAGGGTATGTACGTACTATGCCACTCCATATAACTTCAAAATATCAATGGAGAAGCATCATTGGATCCAAGACCATCAATCAAGCATCGCAATGCATGATAACAAAAGATCCAATGCGCACAAATTAGATGAATGCACAACAAACAAAACAAGCAAAACACTAAGACCACAGCCTTATCATGAGTGATCAAAGGCAACAGAGACAAAGGGGATTGGCTCACTTTCATCACTTTGAGTATGAAGTGGGCCAATCCACCTTGTGTTCAACACAACGTCCGGTTGAACACAATGCAATGCAAACATCATGCTATGCGAACAACATGCTATCTTTCAAAGCTAAAGTGGCATGCACAAGACTCTATCACGTAAGCAACGCATGCAAGACATGTTAAAGGCCAAAAGTATTGAAACTTGTGAAGGACACAACACTAGAGGCATGCCATACAAGGCTCAAACAACTAAACCATCTATGAACACAGCTTAATCATGCCAAAACAATGGCATAAACATGCTGGAAATGAAGCTCAAAAAACTAGACAAACTTGCACACATGTTAGCCTATAAGCAAGGTATAATACACAACCCTTAAAAGCTTTGAAGAAGTGAAGTATATGAGAGTATGACTACACTATATGCATTGAAATTACATGCTAAATGGTGCCATACCATGCAAACATCACATGCATAACATGTTGAAGGCCTCAAAACCCAAAGCTAGTCAAGGCCCTTTACACTACAACCATACTAAGCAATGCTCAAATGACCTTGACCATGCAAAACAGACCTAAGGCAGGTAAAAACAATAGCAAAAACATGCTAGACTCACAGCATAGATGGCAAGAAAAATATGCTCATTTGATTGCTCACAAACAAGGCATAAGGGCACAACCCTTAAACACAATGAGAGAGTGATAAACATGAGAGTATGATAGAAGTTTATGCTCTAAAATTACATATCAAATGATTCTATATCATGCAAATAGCTCAAATAAAGCATGCTAGAGGCCCTAAAACTCAAAACTAGTTAAGGCACTTGAACTATAGCTATACAAAGCAAGCTTTAAAAGGCCAAGACCACTCAAAATAGTCTAGAAGCATGCTAAATCAGAGCCAAAAACATACTGGAGCAAAGCTAAAACATGCTAGAATGATGAACTAAAGCATGAAGCATGTTAGGCCAACAAGCATGATTGCACTACAAGTACCAAAAGCATGCAAGAGGTGGCCAAACCAGTCAAAAATAGAGTTATGCAGGTCCAAAAAGTCACAAAAATATTCTTGAACTCAGCTTAAAAGAAGTAGAAAAACATGCTCAAGTATAAGGCCAACAAGGCAAGGAAGCAAGACAAGAGGAGAGGGGACCACCCCCTCCCATTTTGGCCTTCAAAACTGCCTTTCCACCACTGAAATTCCTCTGGAATTCAGTGGTTAAATGGCCAAAAAGAGATGGTTTGAAAAGCTTTAAAGGAAGGCAAGAAGCTTAGCAAATAAGCCAACAAAGAGGGTGAAACACCCCTAACTCCAAAAACACTTTAAACTACCATTTCTAAGCCTTAAAAAAAAAGGTTTTTGTAGTTGACAACTAGGCCAAAATCAGCATGAAAAGGTAGCCAAGATTGTGTACAAAAATAAGCTTAAAAGAGGGAGAAGCTCACCCTTGAAGCACAGCAGCAAACAGCCAACAAAAAGCCACTTTTCTTGAGCCAAAACTAACCTTTAGCAGCGCAAAATAAGTTCCAAGGAACCTCAGCCCAATGGTGATCAAGTTTGATCAAGGATGTGTGTGCCAAAGAGAAGTGTATCCACACTTGCAAGCTCTTATGCACAAAGGTTCTTGAGAGGGAGAAATGTAGAGAGAGAGGTGTAGAGAGAGAGGCTCCCAAAGCTCTTCCAAAATGTTCTAACCCTTGAATATGAGATATAAGGCTCTCATATATGGAAAAATATCAAGCTTTGGTCGAAAATATCTCAAGAGAGACAGTTGTAACCAGCTGGAGCAAACTATCTGCAGAAAAGTGCACTGTTCCATCTGTGGCCGGCACTGTACCACTGTTGGCCGGCACTTGACCATTGTTGGCCGGTAGCACACTCCCTTGGACGGCAAGGGGCCGGCATTGGCCATTCATGGCCAGCACATGGCCCAAAAATCCCATTCATGGTCATAAACTTCCATCTCTGGTTGGACAGAAAAATCTGCTTTTTGGGCCCGAATTCAACCGGACATATCTCCTTCATCTAGACTCCTTTTCAGGACATTCTTGAGCCTAAATTGTAGCCCTGGAAGTCGTTTTTCCAATGGTGTCAGCCTCACTTCAAAATTCCAAGTGTGAAAAAAGTTATGTCCATTTGAATGAAGACTGCTCAGTTTTGATCCTGCCGGGATTCATGCCTAACTGCTTCTCCAACTTGCTTTCTTTTCTCCTCTCCTCTTTTCTTCACCTCCAAACCCCTAAAAAAGGTGTTTTGAAAGATTTTTCACAAGATTTCATCCCTCCTTCATTCATTTCCACTTTGTCCTTGCTCGGTTTACCGAAAAGCGCGACATTTAACAAAATACGAGCGTCGGAACATTGCTGAAGAATTTTCAAAAATATTTTGAAAGAGAGGGTTTCAGTGTCTGAAAATCTTTTGATCAAGATAGTTTCGGTCCAAAAATGGGTGTGAGGTTGGGATTTGACTCTCTCCTTGCTGAAGAAATTGAACCTTTGCACTGTATAACTTTCATCACCAAATAAACCATCAGTGGCGCCCAAGTCTTAAGGGCGGTCAAAAATGGGGTGTCTACAGTTGCCCCTCTTTGACAGAACTCGAAAGTCATGAAATGACAGAAGTGAATGTCAAAGCCCAAAGACGACCCATTTTTGACAAGGCCAAAGACTTGGACAAACAAACATGATAACAATATAGATTCACCCGCAGGCTGGGGCAAAATACAAATGACAGGCATGATGCAAGAGCAAAACTTATGAATATGCAAAGAGGGATGCAATGAAACATCTACGTGTAAATGTTATGCAAAGAAATGCTACAGAAAACTCGCACATAAGCAGGTAAACATGAACCAAACCACATCTCATGCAGAAATGATGTAAGAAAATTATGCAATCTTAGCGAATGTGTGATAGATACACAAAGCGAACGTGTGATAGATACACAAGGTTAGCATGTGTGATAGATACACAAAGTGAATGTGTGTGATAGATACACAAAGTGAGCATGTGTGATAGATACACAAAGTGAACGTGTGGCAGATACACAAAGTGAACATGTGTGATAGATACACAAAGGGAATATGTGATAGATACACAAAGCGAAGGTGTGATAGATACACTAAGTGAACATGTGTGATAGATACACAAAAGTGAACGAAGTGTGATAGATACACTAAGTGAACAAAGTGTGATAGATACACTAAGTGAAGAGAGTGTGATAGATACACTAAATGAACAAAGTGTGATAGATACACTAAGTCGAACATGTGCGATAGATACACAAAATAAATGAAGTGTGATAAATACACAAAGCGAACGGGTGATAGATACACAAAGTGAGCACGTGTGATAGATACACAAGATGAACAAAGTGTGATAGATACATAAAGATAAACATGTGCGATAGATACACAAAAATGAACAAAGTGTAATAGATACACTAAGTGAACCAAGTGTGGTAGATACACTAAGTGAACAAAGTATGATAAATACACTAAGTGAAGAGAGTGTGATAGATACACTAAGTCGAACATGTGCGATAGATACACAAAATAAACAAAGTGTGATAGATACACTAAGTGAACATGTGCGATAGATACACAAAATGATCAAAGTGTGATAGATACACAAAGAGAACGTGTGATAAATACACTAGGTGGGCATGTGTGATAAATACACAAAGCGAACGTGTGATAAATACACAAAGTAAGCAAAGTGTGATAGATACACAAAGCGAACGTGTGATAGATACACAAAGTGAACACGTGTGATAGATACACAAAAGGTGAACGAAGTGTGATAGATACACTAAGTGAAGAGAGTATGATAGATACACAAAGGTGAACAAAGTGTGATAGATACACTAGGTGAATATGTGCGATAGATACACAAAAGGTGAATATGTGCGATAGATACACAAAATAAACATGTGCGATAGATACACAAAATGAGCATGTACGATAGATACACAAAACGAGCATGTGCGATAGATACACAAAGTAAGCATGTGCGATAGATACACAAAAGGTGAATATGTGCGATAGATACACAAAACATAATCAATCTTAAACGGCACTTCTCTGAATGAAACGTACATCCAATATCTTCTGGTTGCGCCAGCTTCAAATGAACCGTACATACAATATCGTGCATGAATGAGAAAGAAACTTGATAGGTACTATGCAATACAATGCATGATGTTTAAGGAATGCAATAAACAAACATAGCGGCGCTTTAGGAAGCACCTCATGGGGTGAGCGGCGATGAACTGCTCTACTCTGACGGGGGATCTCCTCTTGTGTTCTTCAAACTCTTACCTTGCGTTCTTTGAACTCTTTCCTTCAACTCACAGTATAAAGGTTTTGAAATGCTGACAAGGATTCTTCACATAGAACACTTTGGATGCCACTTTTCTTCCTGACCGTATTCACAACTTTCCCTATTCTCCAACGGCGTGACAAACTAGGTTGGTTCAGTATCCAGAATTGAGGTGCATACACGCTATCTCAACCTATGGGGCTTCCATACAGATTTCAAGCCGGGGATACACCCCTGGGTATTTAAACCAGACTTTAGTCTCGAAAATTCTGAACCTTTGCATTCTAGGCATCAGTCATTCGAACTCTAGTTTCCACCGTCGCAGTTGGTCTCCTAGGAACTCATTGCAAACACAGCCAAGATGTCCCTGGCAAGGACTGGTTTTCGGACGGAACACTTTGATCGCCATTCTAGCTTGAAGCAGGCTTAATCTTGAGCTTGAGGTAGAGACACACTCACACTTCGGAGCATTGACAAGACGTGAAGAGGTACATTCGGAATGCAATCTCAGAATTTTCTGAAGTTGAAACACACTCAGATGCTTCGATTTTCTTTCTTTTCTTTTGCTTTGCTGTCCGAAACCTATGTAGCTTCAGATAGGTCCTTGTTCTATTCTTCTCATATGACCTGGGTGGAACCCTGTGGTTTATGAAAGAAAGAAATCCTGTTTTACATATATGTGGAGAATGACACAGCACTCTGAGCACAAAACGATTCATTTTGAAATTGAGAGTAAGTTCTCAACTGGGTATTGAGCCTACGACTGACCATAGCCAAAACGACTCAACAAAGAGAAAAAGAAGGTAAAACAACCTAAACAACTCAATAAACGAAAAACAAAAGTAAAACAACATAAATACATCTATTGACACTCGAAACGACTCAAAACAAGAATTGAGACAAACAAAAACACACACAACACTCAGATGTGTTACAAAGGTGAGAGACCTCTCAATTCAAGGGGAGCCCACAGCTTCTCCGGGTAATGTTTCCCACCCTTTCTCATTTGTGATTCTCACATCACTCTGGCACTCAATCTCTATTTTTCTGAAAAAGCCTTTTTCTCACTTTTTCTCTTAGCACACATCTCTCTATTCTTTAATCTCTCTTCTTTTTTTATCCCTCCCCTGGGTGCTTGATGGATAAATAAGAAGTTGTGGGCTCTTGCCCCTAGCATTCTGTTAGATTCTCATTCTTTCGCTCACAACAGTGAACTTCTCCCACAGAGGAGTTGCGATGCGACCAGATGCGCAACAGATCTGCAATTGACATCGGTTGACGATGCCTTGGCTCAGCTTGAATGTGATCAGACCTGTCCAGATGAGGGAGTGGAATATTCTGCTCCATTCCAGTTTATGCTTTGCACTTGGCTTAATACCTCACTGCTTGGAGGACGAGAGAGCTTTCGGCCCTTTGCTGACAGCTTCAGCTGTGCCCTTTCTGGCGAATATGGTGCCCTTTTCTGGAAAATACAGTTCCCTTTCTGGCTAATGCATTGATAAAGGGGAAAAAAGCAGAACACTTGACTCAACTGTGTCCCTAGTTCATCATTTTGACCATTTTTTCTTTTGTTTTTGGCTTTCTACGAAAACAATTTTGATCAATATAAGAGTTAGATTAACATACTTGTTAAATTTTCTGATTTAAAATCATGCAAGTTAGGTTATGAGCACTGAAAATTTTCCCTTTTTTGGGTCCAAGAAATGGTCCAGTTTTGGAAAAAATGGGAATTATTTTCTAGAGAATTAGTCAACTTCATTAAAAATTCTCAAAACTATTTTTGCAAATGGCCACTGCTCAATGAGCACGGAATCTACTCTCGAGATGCACAACCTCAGATCCAAAACAATGGAAAATTGCCCCTTGTCTAAATGGCACTGCACGGCAACAGAAAGTTGCTCCTTGTCTGAATAGCACCACAATGCAATGTAAACAGCTCTCGTAGTGAAGGTCGCAACCGAACTCTTGGATACAGAAACGACAAAGATAACCCGTTCAATCTCATGGACAAGAAAGTTGAATTGAAGTGTTTATGGCTGGACTTCAGGATGAAGTTGCCTACGTATCCCAAAGATGGGAATCAAGCCTGACGTAGTTCCAGGTTAAGGTACACTCGGGTATTTAACCTCTTCTTTTGTGCTCTAACTTTTGCCAAGGTCGCCTTTTTTGGGTTTTCAACCTTGCGAGCTCTGTTTTTCTTTTTTTTTCATTTTTTCTTTTCTTTCATTTCTTGCATTCATTCTTTTTTCTTTTTTTCTTTTTCTCTTATTCATTTGTTCTTTTCTTTTTCTTCATTTTTCTTTTCATTTCGCTCTAACTTTTGCCTGGGTCACCCTTCCAGGTTTTCGGCCCAGCAAGCCTGTAAAGGGTAAAAGTTTAACTTGTCCAGGTTGATCAGTTTGAGATCTCAAAGCCATCTGAATCCAGGAGAATGGCGGTTGTTTGCTGATGATGTAGGAGTCCATCCAATAGGGGCTGAACTTGCCCCTAGTGTTATGGATAGGAGCTTGGTTGTCCTTCAACAAAACTTTCTTCTTCCAGCTGCTGGAATTTGGTTTTCTTGCCAGTCTTCGTTGGTTTGCAGAATGACCCATCTTTTGAATCTTTGAGCATATCTGACATTTTTTTGCCCCTAGTTCGAGGGATGCTTCAAATCTGGCCATGCAAGCCTCACATTGTGGTTGACTGTTGAATATTCTGAATCCAAGTTCAAGGTTTGAAAGCGAAAGCGGTTGACTCTCGAGGCTGAGAGCGATCCTATACTGCACAATCTCAAGAGCGATTCCACACAGGTCTTCGCAGGACCACGCAAAACATTTTTTTTTGAAATCTTTTAAGAAAGCGACTAGTCACTCGCGTTGAAGACAATGTAGAACCAATCTGGATCAAGCCAAGATCCTTCTCAGTACTCACATTAACAAACATGATCTCATTCATTAAGGGCTTAGCGCGCCTCTCTTTCTCTCAATTGATCAAATTTTTGCAAATCCCGAGGAATTCCTTCTTCTTTGTTTTCATCACAGCGTTCAAAATTTTTTGAAAAACTTAGGTCAATGCAATGATTTAAAGGCATAGAAAAGTAGGTGAAAATCTCTGCCGTTTCATTCAAATCTTCTGGCACAACTGGCTTCAAGGCAGAAACAAACTCAAAAGTGTGAAAATCACTGTTGTTTCATTCAAAACTTCTGGCGCAACTGGCTCAATAGTAGAAACAGACGCAAAAGGGTGTAAAAGACAAACACAAAACAAGATAGTGATGTCCCAGGTAACACCCCCGAAATCACCTGACTCTAATACAACAAGACTGACTCAATATAACAAGATAGACTCGACTGACTTAGCACAAAAAGACTGACTCAAAACAACACAACAAGACTGACCCAATACCCAAGTCAGAAAGTAAAATAACCAGCATTCGCAAATGCTCAAAACAGTGCATGCCATCCCCAAATCTGGAGTAAACTGAGTGACATCCGCAGGTGGTTCATCCCCCAATCACATGGTCACATTATCCCCCAAGTTCACTGATCTAGTGCCAATAGACTTTGCAGGACCCAGCGCGACGATGACCTTGTTATCAATTAGATCTTGTAAATCTTCAATCATGCCTCCCAGCTCAGAAGTAGTGGGTTCATGGGTTTGAGATGATTGGGGTTCAGGTGTACCCATCATGCATAAGTCCATGCTGACTAAAATGAACACCTCAGGCTTAGGTAAATGGGCTGGGGTGATATCTATACTGGGGTCAAACGGGTTGGCTGTTGTCTGGATGAAGTTTACCTGCCTAGGTGGAGGGTTTTGATTGACATTTGTTTTTTCTGGAGGTGCTATTACCTTGTTGTTAATGAGATTTTGATTCTCATGACGTAGTCTGAAGCAAGAGTCGGTATCATGACCTTGCTGCTGATGGAAGACATAGTATGTAGCCGGTCCATGCTTTAGAGGGAAAGGATCGGGCAGAGGCCGTTGTTCTAATGGTTTCAGATGTCCTTTCCTGAATAGGACCCCTAGGGCTTTAGATAAAGGCATATAAAGTGGGGTGAAAACCCTCTTGCCTCGGGGTGGATATTTGGCTGTTTGTGAGCTGGTTCTGGATGCACCGGTGAATGGGGTGGCTGTTTTTGGTGTGGTGGTGGTGACCATGCCCCTGTCTAAAGTTCTAGCAGTTGCATCACCACTGGTGGTCACATTCGAACTGCGGGTAAACGCCCTTATGGGCTGCTCCTTCTCCTGGTCAATAAGACCCTGTTTCATAGCGTCCTCAATCTGTACCCCAATCTCGTGCAAGTCGGCAAAGGTGGGGAGGGATAAGACTATCATTTTTTGCATCAGCTTGGGTTGGAGGTTGCGCACAACCATCCTTATCTGATCTTTCTCGACCGGCCTGGTGGTTATCATAGTAGCCTTGGCTCTCCAATGGGTTACAAAGTCAGAGAAGCCCTCTTTCGGCTCTTGCCTGGTTGTCTTAAGATCACGAGTTGTGACCTCGATTTGCGTGTTGTATGAATACTGAGCAACGAAAGCCTCTGCCATCTCTTCCCAACTCCTCTTGACGGAATCTTCCAGTTTAGTGTACCAAATGGTCGCGATACCCGACAGGGTCCGACTGAAGACTGAAAACTTTTGCAATCTGGAGAGGCCCATTGGCCGTAGGATATCCGAGAACAACCGCAGATGTACCCTAGAATCTCCAGAACTATCAAAACGGTCTATATGCGGCATCTTGAATCGGTCTGGCAACGTCACCACTGAGTCGATGTATCCATTATCTATGTCCGGAATGGAATTAACGCCTTGAGCTCTTTTGAATAGTTTTTCTAGCTTGCTCAGTTTTGGCGCTATTGGATCCACCTCGAATTCGAACGGTGTGTCCACAGGATTACCTTGTGCTTTAGACATCTGAGACGGGATTGGCAGTGGGACTGGCCCTGTCGGAACGTCCATATTTTCCTAACGTGAGCCACCACCCTGGGTGTGGGAACCATAGGCGGGGGTCGCGGTGGGAGTGGGGGTTGATGCGAAGCAGACGCTCCGGCTTGTTGGGGTTGCTACTGCTGCTGAAGTCTGGCAATTAGTTCTGCTTGTTGAGCCACAACTTCCGCCTGACGGGTGGTAATCTCTGCCTGGCGGGCAGCATCCCGCTGCATGGCCTGTATGGTCTCTTGGAGTTAACGCATCATGTCCTCCATATTAACTAAAAACTGCGGATCTGACTGAATAGGTATATATTCCGTCTCTGAGGTGGAAACAAATATCTCAGCCCAACTGCGCACAGGTGAGGTGGATAATGACCGCTGATCTGGTAGCTGTTGTACTGGTGATCTGTGCCTGACTGGCCTTTTCTTGCCTTACCATTGGCGAAGGAAACACTGGTTGCCCCTGAACTGAATCTCTGACCTAACAAAGTCTATCAGCACAAGTCCAATGAACCTGGGGGATATCGGAGCCTTCTGAAGCTATGGTTCTAGGACTACCCTAGCAAAAGAGAAAACAGATAGTACCTCAGCCTGATTTCACTAAAACATATATGAGCATAGCTGAATGACTGTCCTCTCTACTGAATTCTGCTCCAAAATTCTGCCTGCAAACTGGTACCCTTAAGTCGATACTCAGACTTGCAGTAGATACATATATCCACGTAGAGACACATAGCTAACAGCACATAGCAAGCAAGTAAGAGCAAAAAACACCCCTATGGTGGGGTAGGGTTTCCCTGTCCTAGTTTCGTCAGGAACTAGGGTTTCACTACGCACACATGCGGTTTCAAACAACCTACATTCAGGTAAGCAACCTGTCCTAGTTTGGAATGGTCACTATGGTTTCCGATATGCAACAGGGTCGAATAGTCGAAAAGGGTGCCTCGGTAAAAACTGAGGTTTGTGCTCCCATCGTGGCAGAGCCCGTAACCGGTCCGCCTTATGGCGCGCTTTTCCAAGCAAGCCTTCGGCGAACCGTTCAGGAATAGCAGATGGCAAACACGGTGTCCTAGGCGCACCAATACAAATGCAATGCAAAGAAACACATAAGTGTAGACAAAACAACATATCATGAGTTCGAGTCAAGTTCTCTAAGTCCCCAGCAGAGTCGCCAGAAACTGTAGACCGCCCCGAGCTCGCTCCGCGCGCGAGGGCGCGAATTGGGTTCATAACTACTACAGTTCGGACTCCTGTCACGGTTTTGAATCTAATCTCACAAAGTGCAATGTAAGACTGATAAATCACCAAAAAGTCTAAATCCGACAATCGGTTTTGAAAAATCTATTTTGATAAAAAAGGGCCAAAGATGGACTGCTTTGCCAGATTTTAGAGTCGCCACCTAAATATTTTGTTTTTGGGAAATTTAGGAAACCCTGACTCGTGCTTAAGGCCACGTGTCTGTCATCACCAAAGTTGCCTCGGTTCGGGAACTTGGGTAGGAGAGGGGAAGGTCCTGAAATGAGCACCCCCGCTTGCTCGATCAAAGATCGGCCTCTACTAAACATGATATGCTATTTTGAAAACACATGTGTTCTTGTTTGATTATTAGCTAACTTACTATGTGATGCACACAACACACAAGTATAGACTAAATCGCTCGATTTGGTACAAAACATCTCATGTTTGTTTTCGAAAATGGCTTGAATTTGCCACTCGCAAGTGGGCTAAAATGCGGATTTGCCACCCTCAAGTGGGCTTAAAACATGATTTGCCACAATCAAGTGGGCTTAAAACTCACATTTTTGATGAATTGTTCCAATTCAAGTAATGAAGCCTTCATCCACAGGCATTCATGCATTTAATCATTTAAGCACATAGCCACATGGTAAGCATGCTATCATGGCAACACTCACACTCAGACAAGGATGCTAAAGCATAAACACTTACAGTGTACTCCAAGCCAAAACATGAAACTTAGTTAGAAACAATGCATGATCCTAACTATGTTAGATGCCTAATGCAACACATGCAAAAATGCAACTAAGTAGGCTCGACTGTCTAAGATGGCATATGAATGCAACACTTTGATAACATGTATTCAAATAGGTATTGAAATACAATGCAGTTTGTATGATGCGATGAGCCCGGTGCATGCAATATGAATGAATGATGCACGCATGCAAAGCATAAGTATGCTAATTCAAACATGCCCTAAAACTAACCATCGAAAGCTGGTAAATAAAAGGGAGAAAGACGTGGAGTTGGAAGACATTCACACACACACGCACACTTATTACAACATTTACCCTCTTGACGGAGGGTTCGAGTAGATACGCCAAGCCTATTTGAGCTAAGCTACACTAACTAATATAATTATCTAATTAGACTAATTATTACACAACCAAATCGAATAATAAGCAATCTATTTACTAATTATTACAACATTTTAATTAATTAACAAATTAACTAAACATGACAATTAACTAAACATGTAAACTAGGCTGCCACAACACTGCCTTGAACAATGAAGGATGCATGCTCTTGGTTGCCGCCTCGAAACGCCTTCCGGATTGCTCTTGAAAGGCTCTGTTTACAAGGTGTTTTTATGAAGTTTCTACTCCACCTTACCAAACCCACCATGAGAAATCCACCAGTGGCCTGCCGGCCATGAAGGCTTGCTGCCGGCCACCTACCGGCCAAGGGTGTGCATTGCCGACCACCTACGTACTATGCCACACCATATCACTTCAAAATATCAATGGAGAAGCATCATTGGATCCAAGACCATCAATCAAGTATCGAAATGCATGATAGCCAAAGATCCAACGAGCACAAATTCGATGAATGCACAACAAACAAAACAAGCAAAACACTAAGACCACGGTCTTATCATGAGTGATCAAAGGCAACGAAGAGAAAGAGGATTGGCTCACTTTCATCACTTTGAGTATGAAGTGGGCCAATCCACCTCGTGTTCAACACAACGCCCGGTTGAACACAATGCTATGCAAACATCATGCTATGCAAACAACATGCTATCTTTCAAAGCTAAAGTGGCATGCACAAGACTCTATCATGTAAGCAAAGCATGCAAGACATGTTAAAGGCCAAAAGTATTGAAACTTGTGAAGGACAAAACACTAGAGGCATGCCATACAAGGCTCACACAACCAAACCATCTATGACCAGAGCTTAATCATGCCAAAACAATGGCGTAAACATGCTGGAAATGAAGCTCAAAAGACTAGACAAACTTGCACACATGTTAGCCTATAAGCAAGGTATAATACACAACCCTCAAAAGCTTTGAAGAAATGAAGTATATGAGAGTATGACTACACTATATGCATTGAAATTACATGCTAAATGGTGCCATACCATGCAAACATCACATGCATAACATGTTGAAGGCCTCAAAACCCAAAGCTAGTCAAGGCCCTTTACACTACAACCATACTAAGCAATGCTCAAATGACCTTGACCATTCAAAACAGACCTAAGGCAGGTCAAAACAATAGCAAAAACATGCTAGACTCGGAGCATAGATGGCAAGAAAAATAGGCTCATTTGATGGCTCACAAACAAGGCATAAGGGCACAACTCTTAAACACAATGAGAGAGTGATAAACATGAGAGTATGACAGAAGTTTATGCTCTAAAATTACATATCAAATGATTCCATATCATGCAAATAGCTCAAATAAAGCATGCTAGAGGCCCTAAAACTCAAAACTAGTTAAGGCACTTGCACTATAGCTATACAAAGCAAGCTTTAAAAGGCCAAGACCACTCAAAACAGTCCAAAAGCATGCTAAATCAGAGCCAAAAACATACTGGAGCAAAGCTAAAACATGCTAGAATGATGAACTAAAGCGTGAAGCATGTTAGGCCAACAAGCATGATTGCACTACAAGTACCAAAAGCATGCAAGAGGTGGCCAAACCAGCCAAAAATAGAGTTATGTAGGTCCAAAAAGTCACAAAAACATGCTTGAACTCAGCTTAAAAGAAGTAGAAAAGCATTCTCAAGTATAAGGCCAACATGGCAAGGAAGCAAGACAAGAGGAGAGGGGACCACCCCCTCTCATTTTGACCTTCAAAACCACCTTTCCACAACTGAAATTCCTCTAGAATTCGGTGGTTAAATGGCCAAAAAGAGATGGTTTGAAATGCTTTAAAGGAAGGCAAGAAGCTTAGCAAATAAGCCACCAAAGAGGGTGAAACACCCCTAACTCCAAAAACACTTTAAACTACCATTTCTAAGCCTTAAAAACAAAGGTATTTGTAGTTGACAACTAGGCCAAAATCAGCATGAAAAGGTGGCCAAGAATGTTTACAAAAATAAGCTTAAAAGAGGGAGAAGCTCACCCTTGAAGCACAACAGCAAACAGCCAACAAACAGCCACTTTTCTTGAGCCAAAACCACCCTTTAGCAGCCCAAAATAAGTTCCAAGGAACCTCAGCCCAATGGTGATCAAGTTTGATCAAGGATGTGTGTGCCAAAGAGAAGTGTATCCACACTTGCAAGCTCTTATGCACAAAGGTTCTTGAGAGAGAGAAATGTAGAGAGAGAGGTGTAGAGAGAGAGGCTCCCAAAGCTCTTCCAAAATGTTCTAACCCTTGAATATGAGATATAAGGCTCTCATATATGGAAAAATATCAAGCTTTGGTCGAAAATATCTCAAGAGAGACAGTTGTAACCAGCTAGAGCAAACTTTCTGCAGAAAAGTGCACTGTTCCATCTGTGGCCGGCACTGTACCACTGTTGGCCGGCACTTGACCATTGTTGGCTGGCAGCACACTCCCTTGGAAAGCAGGGGGCCGGCATTGGCCATTCATGGCCAGCACATGGCCCAAAAATCCTATTCATGGTTATAAACTTCCACCTCTGGTTGGACAAAAAAATCTGCTTTTTGGACCCGACTTCAACCGGACATATCTCCTTCATCTGGACTCATTTTCAGGTCATTCTTGAGCCTAAATTTTAGCCCGAGAAGTTTTCTTTCCAATGGTGTCAGCCTCACTTCCAAATTCCAAGTGTGAAAAAAGTTATGCCCATTTGAATGAAGACTGCTCAGTTTTGATCCTGCCAGGATTCATGCCCAACTGCTTCTCCAACTTGTTTTCTTCTCTCCTCTCCTCTTTTATTCAACTCCAAACCCCTAAACAAGGTGTGTTGAAATATTTTTCACAAGAGTTCATCTCTCTTTCATTCATTTCCAATTTGTCCTTGCTTGGTTTACCGAAAAGCGCAACATTTAACAAAATACGAGCGTCGGAACATCGCAGAAGAATTTTCAAAAATATTTTGAAAGAGAGGATTTCAGGGTCTCAAAATCTTTTGGTCAAGAGAGTTTTGGTCCAAAAATGGGTGGGAGGTTGGGATTTGACTCTCTCCTTGCCGATGAAATTGAACCTTTGCACGACACAACTTTCATCACCGAATAAACCATCAGTAGCGCCCAAGTCTTAAGGGCGGTCAAAAATAGGGTGTCTACAGTATGCTAACAAGCGAAAGAAAAAGTGTAGTTTCAATATACCCCATTGGAGCTTATTGTGAAACCTTTGCTAGTTTTTTTTTTGTATGTAATGGAATTTTTTAGCTCTGAGCCATAAACCCCAGGTCGATCCCTTACTTTTATAGGATTTTGATATTAAAACAATAATAATTCTTATGAATTATTATGCATAATCTTTTCATCCACTAACATATGTAGTGGTGGTATTTTTATAATTAAAAGACATTGTAACCTTTAAATATATTATTGTCTTGTGAATACTCAATAACATGAATACTAACTAGTAACATAATTATTTTAATATTTCTAAATTTATTATAGCAAGTTTATTACTGAAAAGTACAACAAAGTGTAGTAAAATAGGTTGAAATTGTCGGGTATAAAAGATAGAGGTGAAGGATTTGATAATAGCTGCAGTGAAGTGTTAGGATGCAAGGGCGATAGATTATCAAATTCCCACAAATGAATGAAAAGAACGAAGTCACCTCTTCTTCTTTTTTTTTCTTTTTTTTTTTTTTTGGGATAAATCATGAGGTCACCTCTTAATCAATAGAAAAGAACACTCAAAAAAATGTTGTGAATTCCCCCTAGAATCCAAGAATAGATAACAGTAAGTGATGACGGGGAAATTTTCTTGTGGTAGTAATAGCGAACTCATTCCATTTTTGGAGGGTAATTTTAGACTAAATTTTATTTAAATATAAACTAATAGGATAAATGGGTTGAACAGTCGGGTTATGATTTATGTAATTTGAACTCTCTAGCTCGCTCCTCAAACACTACTTGTATTACATGCCTTTCAAAAATGCCACCTACTGTTGCCAACTATACTAGCAGATTCCAAAGAACATCCTTAGGCCATTTAGATATTTGCCATATTTGGATAGCTGCAAGATAGACTGTAGTTCCTAAAAAAATGTAAGAACTAAAGGGCACGCAGGCCACACACTTTGTACATGGACAAAGAGCAAAATGAAGTGGTCTACTATTTCCACCTCTTTGCCACAAGGGGTGTAACGCCCCCAAAATATCATTTGATAAGCCCAATAGTTCTCAATTATTCCATCATTAAAATGAGAGAGAGAATAATAAATACTATATTCATTAATGTATGGGCCAAACCCCCCCCCCCCCTCTTCTTTTCTATTCATGACTTTCTAGTAAGAGTCATAAAAGAAATCACATGCATTCATACATTCATCATCCTCACTATATGAGTTTATGGCATGTGATAATAACAAATTAAAGCAACAAAATACAATTTATGCCTTAACAGCTACAAGTTCCAAGGCTTTGCCCAGTTACAACAAAATGATTTTCAAACCCATACATAGATAGCCCTTGACTTGTAGAGAAAACAAAACAAATAAATAATTGAGCCTTATGCTCCAAAAGATCCTCCACGCCTTCACTTTGGCAGAGGCACACCACAATCACCTGAAAAATGGTTTCCACTAAGGGTTGAGCATAAAGCGCAGCAGAGATAATCTAAATAAAGTGTACGCAGTTTAACAATATCATAAGGTGCAATGCATATGAGATGCCAATGCCAAAAATCATAGGTTTTCTTATTTCGAAATTCTCATGCCATGCATTTGTTTAAAAGCATAACCAATTTGATCATCCATTTCATGAAACAAGGAGCGGTAAATACGACACTGGTAATTCCCTAGGCTGGTGTCTGCAAGTAGACTATACAAGTACTACCAAATCATCATTTTTACCGGTATTAACCGGAAGGCTCGACACCTATCACACGGGTTTCTGGTCTTTCACCATGGACACTTAGGCCAACTTATCAAATTCATCTACACCTCCTAACCGGACTTACAAACGTATTTACCCCATACACATTTCCATGACTTAAATTTGCATTTTTCTTATTATCAATGAAAAGATTTCAAATATTCTCAAGGAATCAATTCAAAAATCAATTTCTAAAATCCAATGCAGGAATTAAATCATGAGATTATGCAATGTTTAATACCATGCATGAATTTACGAACATTTCAATTTACCTATTACACATGCAATTTCTATAATAATCAATAAAACCCTCCACGGTTGCCCAAACAATTATCCCTATACAAAATGTAAATTTTAAGAGACCAACATAACTCATAATCTCATATTCTCAATCATTTCAACATAGGAGTAACAATCACATGTCCAATCTCCTCTTTCCCAACTCAATCAAGAAGCATAATATTCTTTAAAAATTTTTTTTTTATCAATCTTCCCTTTTTATTCGAACTCAAGAATTCATCAAGAATTTTCATAATGCAAAAAATAACATACTTTCTTTCAACAATTTTCAAAAGCTCAACATGACAAATATTCTCACCTTTCTCAAAAGTTCAATATTTTCAAATTTAACAATTTTCAAAAGAAACCTCAATGGTTTTCAATATTCCCGACAACATTCTCATAAATCTCATCCCTATAAATATCCACTTTCAAATTCTCATTTGTTCAAATAAACATGTATTTTTAACTCTTGTAAGCTTTTCACAAACTCATCCCAAAAATCTAAATCTTAACATTTAGATTTCTAGGTTTTATTAAAATTTGGGGATTTCTCAAAAATAAAATAAAATAAAATACATTCCTCAACATCCATGAGTCATACCAAAAAAAAAAAAAAACTCAACTAGTCATTGGTTTTCAAAAAAAAAAAAAGTTAAGAACTTCCCCATTTTTATACATTTAATATACCATTAATAAAACCATAATCTTTTCAAATATCACACTATCAAAATAACACATAATAAAGTTAAAATACATACACAATGTTTAGAAAATCCCTACCTCAAAACTTGAGGGGAGAAAATGAAAGAAAACACCAAAATTCGATGTTGTCGAAATTCGATCTCCACCGGTCAAAATGAAATCCTTGAAGTGTTCTTCAATTTGACCTAAAGAACTATGGTCAAAAACTCAATGGATCTTGCTAGATCAAGAAAAGAATTAAGGGTTTGTGGTCGTGTTCAGAGAAAGATGAGAGAAATGAGGGAGTAGAAAGAGAGAGAGAGAGAGAGAGAGAGAGAGTTGCTCTCTGCCCAGAACAAAAAAAAAATAAAAAATAAAAGGAAAGGGGGGCTCTCCTCCCCACGTGGCTGCTCCACCCTTTTTATTTTATTTATTTATTTATTTAATGCTGATCGAGGGGTTCACCCTGAAGTTTAAATAAAATGAGTTTCATTTTTGCACGTCATGGCAAGAATGGAACAACACTTGATCAGTAATTTTGTTTCTAATTTGAATATGAGAATGGTTGAATTGTAACGAACTCTGAATTAGACATTGAGCCTTCAACGGACCAAAAATTAAAAAATGACTTAATTAAAAAAAGAAAAACAAAGTAAAAGCAATCCAAACACACCTATTTACACTTGTTGGAATGAAAGGCACTCAATACATGACTCGAAAGCACAAACCATTGGGCCTACACAAATTTTGTAACTTTCCATTCTAGATGTCAAAAATTGGCCAGCCGGGTAATTGATTGACTAGTTGGCTAATTTGCTGTCCTACCAGCTGAAAAATTGACAGGCCAGTTAATTCATTAACCGGTCAGCTAAATGGCCAAGGGGTTCGCTTGAGCGACCAATGTTGCGCTTGAGCGAAGAGTCCTATTTCAGAAAATTTTGAAAAGTCGTTTCATATTTCGATTTCCGTTCTCTTTCACTTCCAAGCATTCTTGATCAAGAATTATAACTCAACAAGATTAACAAACTACAAATCAACATAAATTAGTTGGTTAAAGAATAAGTCATTGACTTAGTAATAATTGATTAAGAAGCCAAGTAAGAAATTGGTTTATTTAAAAAAGAATAATTTAGTAATGAAAGAATATGTGAAACGAGAACCCGATTCATTTGAATAAAGAAAGAACAAGCGTAGTAGACCTTCGGATTATTTAAACAAAAGACAAGAAAAGTCAAGTTTGATCAAGGAATTAATATTGTATTTCAATGTGTATATGTTATGGGTTTGTGTAGGTCACACGCTATCTTTTGCCTAATCTATCTGATCTGCTAGCGGAGCCATCTGTGAGTAATAACTCTATAAAGTTATGTTTAACTTTAACTATTTTCTGATGCTATGAAATGATCAATTTTCTAAAATGCGATGTTTTGTATGAATGAATGATTATCCAAATTTCTGAAATGTATTCGTGGCATCCTTAGCACAAGGCCCTTGTACGGGGGTAATAATACCGTGGTCTACAAGTACAAGGCCCTTGCCCGGGGGTAACAACACCGTGCCTTTTAAGTAAGGCCCTTGCTCGGGGGTAATAATACCGTGGTCTCATGGCCCTTGCTCGGGAGTAACAATACCGTGGCTCAAGTATATTACAAGTTCCCGGTACTGGAGGTTCCTTATGGAACTAATAAGCAAGATAACGCTAATGGATGTGTCATGTATCATTAAGCGTGAATTTCTGATTTCTGTATGAAATTTGAACAAGAATGTGAATATACATCTATTTTCGATATGAATTATGATTTCTGAATCTGTTAGGGACGTCGTTCATTAAAACCCTTTACTTTGTTATTATTCACTGGGCTCCAGCTCACTGTATTATTTATGTATGTAGGTGATCAGGCGTGTTACCAGGCTTAGAGACGTCTGCCTGGAATCTATTTTTGTCAGCCAACCTATGTGCCTCCCGTGAAGGTTCTGGATATGTCAAGTGGTTATGGCTATGTGATTAAAGTTTAAGTTTGTTTTCTTAATTTGTTAAACAAGTTTTTGTTTATTTTGTAAATAGGGCTATGTCCCTTTTTGTCTAGCTCTTATATATATATGATGATGATGTGTAAATGTATGTATATAAAGTTTAAAATTTTTCTGTCTCATAGAAGTCTGCACAACTCAATAGATATTGTATAATTGCTATTTGTTTCTGCAGCCCCTAATTATATGTTATTCTGTTAAGAGACCTTTGGTAATCTAGGATTACTGGCCGGTTACAATGCTAAACCTATAGGGGCGGGTTTGGGTCGTGACAGTTTTGCTATGCTTTAAGGCGGTCTCGGGTCTAAAGGTGAATTTGGCCAAGTCGAAATTAATTTTGGTAGGGGAGGTTGGCCATATTTTGACTTTGGTGACCATTTTAGGTTGTAGGGTGTCTCATTTGCCGGTGTCTTACTTACGTTTGCCTTTGAGGGCTCTTTTTAAGGCGAAAACAGGTGTGGAATGGGGTGTTGGAGAGGGTGCAACATTGGTTGGCAGGGTGAAAGAAGCAATATTTGTCTAAGGGTGGAAGGCTAACTTTGGTGAAGAGTGTATTGAGTAGTATGCCAACTAATTTTATGTCAGTCCAAGTCATTCCTATGTCAGTGGCTCGCTGTTTAGAGAAGTTGTAGCGGGACTTTTTGTGGGAAGTGCTAGTGGGGAGTTTTGGTATCATCTCGTTAGTTGGGAGCAGATTTGTTGTCCTAAAGATGATGGGGGTTGGGGGTGAGGAGGTTGTGTAAGTTTAATTTGGCTTTGTTGGGGAAGTGGTTGTGGAGGTTGTCCAATGAACGGGATCAGTTATGGCAGAGGGTGGTGGTCTCTAAGTATGGGTTGGGGAGGGGTGAATGGTGTATCAGAGAGGTGGGGGGCTCTCATGGGTGCGGGTTGTGGAAAGGAATTTGGTTGGGTAGGATTGGGTTTTAGGATCACATCTAGTTTTGTGTGGGTAATGAAGTGTGTGTGCGGTTTTGGAAGGATCGGTAGTATGGGGAGATTACTTTGTAGGAGCATTTCCCTTTGATCTTTCAGTTGGCAGTGGATCCTGATGTGATGGTGGCTTCATATTTGGGTAGAAAAGGTGATGAGCAAGTTTGGGATATAGTGCTTCGTCGGTAGACTCGGGATTGCGAGATTGGACAGTTAGTGGATTTGCTGGCCTTTTTGTATGAGGTTAAGGTTGGCAAGGAGAGGGAGGACGTTTTGGTTTGGGAAGTTCCACGCACGAAAGGTGTTTTTCCGTCTCGTCATTTTATGGGACTTTGTGTGGCGGTGGTGGGAGGTTTTTCCCTTGGCATCATGTGTAAGTTTCTGGTGTTCCGTCCAAGGTGGCTTTCTTTGTGTGGACGACAACTTTTGGTAGGATTTTGACTACTGATAATTTGATCCGTTGGCATCATATTTTGGTGAATTGGTGCTACATGTGTTGTGCGAATACGAAGACAGTAGATTATTTGCTTATTCACTGTCTGGTTGTTTCTCGCTTGTGGGTGCTTGTTTTTTCTTTGTTTGGAGTGGTGTGGGTTCAGCCAAAGCAAGTCATGGATGTGCTTCATTGTTGGGGGGTGGTCGAGTTGGGAAAAGATGGCGAAGAGCCTGGGCATTAGCTCATTTGTGTTTGATGTGGTCGCTTTGGTTGGAGCAGAATCGTCGGGTTTTTCAGGGAAGTGCTCAGTCAATTGCTCAGTTAGAGTCTCGGTTTTGTGGTGTTTTGTATAGTTGGGTGTCAGGAAGAGTGGATCCTAATTTATTTGCTATTTTAGACTTTGTTGATGTTTTAGTTAGTTAAGTCCCTGTTCGAGGGTTTGATTTTGTATTCTTTTGGTATCTCTTTGATGCTTTCTTAATAAATCTTTATTTATCAAAAAAATCCCACTAGGCTTCGGTTGCAAGTGGGGGATGTGGCGTCAGAATCACAGAACACTTTTGTGGGTGGCCGCCAGATTCTGGATGCAGTGTTAGTAGCTAATGAGTGTGTTGATTCTCGTTTGCGAGCAGGGTAGTCAGGTGTGATTTGTAAGTTGGATATTGAGAAGGCCTATGATAATGTCAATTGGGATTTTTTTGTGTCTGTCATGGAGCGGATGGGTTTTGGGGAAAAATGGCAGTGGTGGATTTGGTTTTGCGTCTCGACGGTCCAAATGTCTGTTTTGGTGAATGGGACGCTGGCGTGTTACTTCCAGACGTTTCGGGGTTTGCGGTAGGGGGATCCATTGTCCCCTTTGTTGTTTATTCTTGTCATGTAGGCACTGAGTCGGTTGTTGTCTCGGGCAGTGTGGGGTGGTTTGTTGGCAGGTTTTTCAGTGGGAGATAGTGTTCGTGTTTCTCATCTTTTGTATGTTAATGATGCTTTGATTTTCTGTGGGGCTGATTCCGAGCAATTAGGGCATTTGCGCTGTATTTTGTTATGTTTTGAGGCGGTCTTGGGTCTGAAGGTGAACTTGGCCAAGTCGGAATTAATTCCGGTAGGGGAGGTCTGCCATCTTTCGATTTTGGCAGCCATTTTGTGTTGTAAGGTGTCTCATTTGCTAGTGTCTTATTTGGGTTTGCCTTTGGGGGCTCCTTATAAGGCGATAGGGGTGTGAGATGGTGTGTTATAGAGGATGCAGTGTCGATTGGCAGGGTGGAAGAGACAATACTTGTCTAAGGGTGGTAGGCTAACTTTAGTGAAGAGCGTATTGAGTAGTATTCCGACTTATTTTATGTCGGTCCATGTCATTCTTGTGTTAGTGGCTTGCCGTTTGGAGAAGTTGCAGTGAGATTTTTTGTGGGGAAGTGATGGTGGGGAGTTTCGGTATCATCTCGTTAGTTGGGAGCAAATTTGTTGTCCTAAGGAGGATGGGGGGTTGGGGGTAAGGAGGGTGTGTAAGTTTTATTTGGCTTTGTTGGAGAAGTGGTTGTGGAGATTTTACAATGAACGAGATCAGTTATGGTGGAGGGTTGTGGCATCTAAGTATAGGTTAGGGAGGGTGAATGGTGTACCAGAGAGGTGGGGGGGTTCTCATGGGTGCAGGTTGTGGAAAGGAATTTGGTTGGGTAAGGTTGGGTTTTGGGATCAAACCCAGTATCGAGTGGGTAATGAAATGCGTATGCGGTTTTGGAAAGATCGAAGGTGTGGGGAGATTATTTTATAGGAGTGGTTCCCTATGATCTTTCAGTTGACGGTGGATCTTGATGTGATAGTGGCTTCATATTTGGGTGGAGGAGGTGAGGGGTTGGTTTGGGATATAGTGCTTCTTCGGTAGACTCAGGATTAGGAGTTTGGGTAGTTGGTTGATTTGTTGGCCTTGTTGTGCGAGGTCAAGGTCGCTCAAGAGGGGGAAGATGTTTTGGTTTGGGAGGCTCCACGTGCGAAAGGTGTTTTTTTCGTCTCGTCATTTTGTGGTACTTTGTGTGTCGGTGGTGGGAGGTCTTTCCCTTTGCGTCATGTGTGGGTTTCTGATGTTCTGTCGAAGGTGGCTTTCTTTGTGTGGACAACAGCATTTGGTAGAATTTTGACTATTGATAATTTGATCCGTTGGTGCTGTATGTGTTGTGCGGATGCAGAGACAGTGGATCATTTGCTTATTCACTATCTGGTAGCTTCTCGCTTGTAGGTGCTTGTTTTTTCTTTGTTTGACCTAGGGTTTCAGACGTGGCTCTGATACCATATAAGATTTATGAATGTTTTTCTATATATTTGAATTGTGTATCAATACAATGTGTACATCTGATATATATATATATATATATATCAATTCTAGACCTAATCCTAAATAGGAAACAAGAATAAACCTAAACTAATCATAAATAGGAAACAATATTCACATAATATATACTATACTAATATTATTCTCACATTGTTATCATG
>NW_021024508.1:1186055-1220449 GCF_004153795.1 Camellia sinensis | reverse complement strand
CGTTTGATGGCTCGACTTGACTCTCCTTCTACCACAGTTTCTTCTACTTCTGCTTCTTCCAATTTTGCCAACACAGGTATTCCTGCTAGTGCTCTTAGTACCTTATCATCGCCTTCTTGGATTATTGATTCCGGTGCCACCGATCACATGACAGGTGCCTCTAGTCTTTTCTATTCTTATTCTCCTTGTTCCGGCCGAGACAAGGTTCGAGTGGCTGATGGCACTTTATCTTCTGTCTCTGGCAAGGGTTCAGTTTATTGTTCATCTTTGCTTTCTCTTTCGTCTGTGCTTCATGTTCCTACTTTTTCCACTAATCTGCTTTCTGTTAGTAGTCTTACTACTTCTCTAAATTGCTCAGTGACATTTTTTCCTACTCATTGTGTCTTTCAGGACCTGGCTATGGGGAAAACGATTGGCAATGGTAGAGCACAAGGTGGACTGTATTTTCTGGATGCCGTTCCTCCTGCTGTTCCATCTTAGGCTCTCAAGTGCACTAATGGCTTCCCTCTTCATCTCCTTCATCAGTGGCATAGCCGTTTGGGTCATCCTTCCTTTAGTGTTTTAGAGAAACTTTTTCCTTCTTTAGTTCATGATTGTCCTAGAAGTATTTTTGGTTGTGATGCTTGTGAACTTACAAAGCATAAACGTACTTGTTACCCTTCAATTAATAAAAGAAGTACTTTTCCTTTTATGCTTATTCATACCAATGTGTGGGGCTCTTCCCCTATGGTTTCTACTTCTAGGTGTCGATGGTTTGTTACATTTATTGATTGTTATTCCCGTGTGACTTGGATTTACTTGCTTCGAATTAAGAGTGGAGTTTTTTCTTGTTTCCAAACTTTTTCATAAAATGGTGACCAATCTTTTTAATGCTGAAATCAAAATTCGTCATAGTTATAGTGGGACTGAGTATGTTGATGGAGTTTTTCGAGCATACCTAGAGGAGCATGGCATCCTTTATCAAACCAGTTGTGTTGGTACTCCTCAGCAAAATGGGGTTGCCGAACGCAAGAATGGCCATCCTCTTGAAGTTGCTCACTCTCTCTTGTTTACCATGAATGTCCCTAAGTCTTTTTGGGGTGATGTTGTTCTTACCGCTGCTTGCTGTAGACACCCCATTTTTTACCGACCTTAAGAATCAGACGTCATCGATTGAGTGCTCGGTGATAGTGCATGTTGTGCTTGTTTCGAGGTTTCGGAGTTTTCGGCTGAGTGCCTTGCCTCCAGGCCTCTGAACGCTTTGTGCTTTGGCTCGGTTTGTGGACCGAACCTTATTTCCCTTCCCTGGAGGGAGGGAGTGGTCTGTAGACCACCCTTTTGCGGTCGTAGACCACTTTTCGCTCTTGGAAACTAGTTTTCAATTTTCGGAGTCTTCGGCCGCGCGCCTTTTCTCAAGACCGCTTAACGTTCTCCGTTTGGCTTTGTTTTTGAACCACACCTTGTTGCCTCTGCCTAGAGGGACACTGTGGTCTGGGAGACCACTTTTGTGGTCATAGACCACTTTTTATGCCTGTAGACTAGTTTTCGAGTCTCCCGGCCGCCCGCCTTGACTCCTGAACTTTCGTCTTGCATCCCTTTTGGTTTGTTTTTGGTACAAACCTTGTTTTCCTTGTTTGGAAGGTGGTACAAGGGTGGGAGACTAGTTTTTCCCCTTGGAGACCACTTTTCTTCCCGCCAGCCAGTTTTCTAGTCGGCCAACTGGTCTCCTTGGTCTTTGGGGCACCATTTCTGGTCGGCCACCACACCACTGCCTTGCTTTCATGCTGTAGACCTTCTCCCCCCATGGCCGACCACCTGGCCGACCACTTTTTGTCTTGGGAGACAATTTGTGGTGGTTGGCCGACCAATTGAAGTGGTCAGCTGCTTTTCATCACCTTTTTGGAGATATATTTAGTACAGTTGTGCCAGCTGGAAGGCACAGAAGCCATCTGGCTTTAGGCCAAAAGCTTGTCCAACAAGCTTGTTGCATGTTCTCTATAAGGGAAAACCTCCTCCTCTCTTTTCTAGGTTCAGATTTTTGTGGTTGGAGTGATACATACACCTTTGTCTCTATAATCCTCCATCTCTTTCATTGTTGTGCCTTAAAGTGCCATTTTATCACACTTTTGCACACAAACACACACTCAAACACATCCTTTTGTTGCTGAGGCTTCTTGAGGTTGTTTTTGGTACTTTTGGACTGGTTTTGATCCAGGAAAGCTGATGGAGTGGTAGCCTTGAAGAGGTTCTACAAGGGTGAGTCAACTAACCCTTTAACCCTTTATTTTGATTAAGCTTTTGGACCTATTTTCATGGTGTTTTAGGCTTAACTTCCTACTGTAAAAAGTTTTGTTTTTCAGTCCTGAAAATGTTTGTTTAAGGTCACTTTTATGTTGGGGGTGGTCTACCCTCTCTTAGGCCTTGTTTGGACCTTGCTTTGTGCCATTCTTTCAAGCTATTGGGACCACCTTATTTTGGCCTTCTCACCACTGAAACTCAGAGGAATTTTAGTGGTAGAAATGGTGTTTTGAGGTCCCAAATAAGAGAGGGTCATCCCCTCTCCTTGTGTTTTGTATACTTGCTTTGTATGCCTCATGTGTGAGCATGTTTGTTAAGCTTATGTTGACCATATCTTAGCATGTATTTGGGGTTATTTCAGCATGGCATACTACTGTTTTGGTTTGGTTTTGTCACCTCATGCATGCCTTATACACTTGTAGTGTATTTCTCACAAACTAGCTTTATATGCTTCATGAAGTAGCATGTCTTTCTAGCTTGTTTTGAGTCCCTTTCAGCATGTTCTTGGTGTTGTTTTACCATTTTATACCTCTGTTAAGGTTTGGTTTAATGGCCTCTTCTTATGTTGACCATATCTTAGCATGTATTTGGGGTTATTTTAGCATGCCATACTGCTATTTTGGTTTGGTTTTGTCACCTCATGCATGCCTTATACACTTGTAGTGTATTTCTTATAAACTAGTCTTGTATGCTTCATGAAGTAGCATGTCTTTCTAGCTTGTTTTGAGTCCATTTCAGCATGTTCTTGGTGATGTTTTGCATTGTCATACCTCTGTTAAGATTTGGTTCGATGGCCCCTTGCAGGCTCCATGCACTTGTAGTGTAATTCCATGAACTGGCATATTGTGTATCATGCTTTTGATCATCATTCTAGCATGCTTTTGGCCTAACTCTAAGAAGCTTTTGGCCATGTTTTAGCATGCTTAAGCTCTGATTTGTGTTGTTTTGGTCATGCATGCCATGCTTTGTATAGCTATAATACGTTCTAGCTTGTTAGCTTTGTGTAGCAAGTCCACTAGCATGCATTGCTTGGTCTATTTGAATGATTTGGAATCATTTGTTATGAGATTTTAGTGCATGTTTCATGGTCATACACTTGCATTTGTCACTCTTTCAATGCGTTGGAGGGTTTGCCCTTTTTGCCTTAACATGAACCATTGTGTATGCCTTCATGCCTAAGCTTGCGAGCTATCATTTCAATGTGTTTTTGGAGTTATTTTGCCATGATATAACTCTAATTTTTGTTGGCGAAGCCATCTCATGTTTGGTCTTGATAGGTGTAGTGCAATCTACCTTATTTGCCTTACATATTCCACGCCTTATGCCCTTCATGCTAGCTTATTTTGGTTTCCTTCCATGCATGTTTTAGACTCATTTTGACATGTTTTAGGACTGTTTTAAGTTGCCTCGACCATATGCTTCATGTTTTGCATAGTTGTAGTGCAAATGCCTATGCTTGCTTCAAGCTTTGAGCACCATAGCATGCTTCATTTGTGTTGTGTACAGAATTTAGCATCATTTACCATGACATTTCAGAGCATGTAGCATTGCCATATTCCCACTTCATTCACTCTTTAAGTGCCTTTGAGTGTTATGCATTGTTGCCTAGTTTATGGCCTAGCATGTATACCATCTTGCCTAGGTCCTTAAGCCCTCATCTTAAGCTTTGTCCATGGTTGGTTCATGCATTTGTGCCATGTTTTGCATGCCTCCTATGTGTTGCTCTTTGCTAGCCTTATGCCTTAAGGACTCTAGCATGCCTTGTGCCTATTGTTTGAATGATTTGGCATCATTTCATACCTTATTTCAGAGCCTTTAGTGTTGCCACACTCCCATGTTTATCACTTCTTGAGCACTCTTGAGAGTTGTGCTCTTAGGTCTAGTTGATGGGCCAATGCATGTGCATGCTTTGTTTTGCATTTCATGCCTTTGTTTTGGTGTTATGGCCACTGATTTGGGCATGACTGAGGTCTATCCATTTTGGTTTAAGTCCATTAAGCATGTTTGCTTTCATGTTATTTGCATGCTTACATTGCCATGTTGTTGCACGCTTATGTTGCATTGCTTTGTGTATGCATGCATTAGCATTGTTTGCATGTCATTAGTTTTGTTAAGTTGATCATGTCACATTGCATTGAGTATGCCATATTGTTGTTTGCATTGTGTATGCCATGTTATCTTTTGCATTGAGTATGCAATGTAGTTGTATTGTGTTTTGTATGCCTTGCATTACATGTCTGCATGCTTAAGTTGCATTTCATGTTTGCATGCTTGAGTCGCATTGCATTTGTTTGGATTAGGTGTTAGTCCAAACACGAGAAACGAGGGACGTTTCATACTTGAAGTGATAAAACGTGTCTCAATTCTCGGTCGCCGACCCTCTTGATCATACATGATAGAGTTCTAGGCTTTATATGTTTATGAGTGCATTCATTTTACATTGAATTGTGCAATTTGGCTTATCGGCCATCATGCATCGAGATGCGTGATTGGTGGTCCGAGGGTTGAGAACCACACTCCCTTGAGCTTATGAAATGATAGGGAGGGTGGTTGTGCACACATACCTTGCAATTACATTGCAATGCCCTTTCTTGCTCTCTGCTACAGCAAATTGGAGAAGTGTAGGAAAAACTGGTCGGCTAACCAGAAAAACTAGCTGGCCGACCACTTTTCTGGTCTGTAGCAATAGAGAGTGGTCGGCCAGTGGCTGGAAACACCCCTAGGTGGTCGACAGCCCTCCCACAGGTCCCCAAGACGAGTTAGAAGCTTTTTGGAGCTTGGTGCAAAGTTCTGAGAACAATTGCAAACAGAGGCAAGTTGGGGCATCGCAAAGGATTTCCGAACGAGGCGACCGAGCATGCATATACTTCTCGCCTTGAGGCTCCTGATTTATCGCTTTACTTAGCTGATTTGATTAGCTAGTTAGCTATTCGGTTTGTACTTAATTAGTTAATGAGTTTAGCTATTCAATTTGTGTTGTAATAGCTTAATTAGTTAGCTTGTTCGTTAATTAGCTTTGTGATGTAATAATTAGTTTAATTAGCTTAGATTAGCTAGTTAGCTTATCATTTGGACCCTCCATCGAGAGGGCCAATTGTTGTAATAAGCGTGCGTGTGTGCGATGCATGTCTTCCAACCCCTATTTTTTTCTCCCTTTTACTTAACCGCTTATGATGGTTAGTTTTAGGGCATATTTCGATTAGCATACCTTATGCTCGCATGCGTGCATTCATTCATCTATTTTGCATGCACCGGGCTCGGCGCATCATACTAACTGCATTGTATTTCAATTCCGATTTGAATACATGTATCGAATTGTCGCATTCACATGACATCTTAGATAGCCGAGCCTATCTTAGTTGCATTTTTGCATGTGTTGCATTAGCCATCTTAACATTAACTAGGATCATGCGTGATTTCTAACTAGTTCTCTGTTTTGGCTCGGAGTACATTGTGAGTGTTTATGCTTCAGCATACTGCATGAGATGTGTATGCTGCCATGTTTAGCATGCTTGCTATGATGCTAACTGCTTATGTGATTAACTGCCTGAATGCTTGTGGATGAAGGTTGGATTGCTTAAATTGGAACAATTCATTGAAATCCGCGACTCAGCCTACTTGGGAGTTGCAAACTTCAAACCGTTTTCAAACAAACAAACATGCAATGTTTTGTTCCAACTTAGGCGATCTAGTCTACACTTGTATGCTGCGCGCATCACATAGTAATTATAGGTTAACAACCGGAATAAGAACACATGTGTTTTAAAAAACAAAATATCATGCTTAGTACAGGTCGATCTTTGATCGGTCGAGCGTGGGTGCTCACTGCATGACCTTCTCCTCTCGTATCCAAGTTCCTGAGCCGAGGCAACTCTGGTGATGACAGACACGTGGCCTCAGGCACGAGTCAGGATTTCCTAAATTCCCCTAAAATAAAATATTTAGGTGGCGACTCTATATCTGGCAAAACAGTCCATGTTTGGCACTTCTTTATAAAAATCAATTTTCCAAAACGATTTGCCAGATTTGGACTCTTTGGTGATTTATTGGTCTCACATTGCACTTTGTGAGATTAGATTCAGAACCGTGACACGAGTCCGAACTGTAGTAGCTAAAGAACAAACGAATTCGCAAACTCGCGCGCGGAGTCGGGAGTTCTCGTGGCGGTCTACACTTACCTTATCAACCGTATGCCTTCTAGTGTCCTCCAATTCCAGATTCCTCTTCAACTGCTTCCTATCGAATATCCCCCCTCTTGTCTTCCTTATCGGGTGTTTGGGTGTATTTGTTTTGTTCATTTGCAACCTTATACTTGTGAGAAACTCGATCCTAAGGCTGTGCGTTGTGCCTTTATTGGTTATTCTGCTACTCAAAAGGGTTACAAATGCTATGATCCTCACACTCACAAAGTGTATGTTAGTATGGATGTCACTTTCTGTGAATCTGTGTCTTTCTTTTCTTCTTCTCTGCCATCTCCTCCGAGGGAGCGTAGTAGTGGTATGAATGAGATTGCGGATAAGGAGATGGCCTATCAGCATGAGTTGTCTTTTTTCTTTCCTAGTCAGCGGACTATTATTTGTAGTGAGGGGGAGCCTAATAGTTCTCTTGATATGGAGCTTGACATTGGTGGTCGTTTGGACAAGGTTGATCTTAAGACTTATTCTCGGCGTCCGAAAGAGCAAGCTTCCCTTATGCCACCAAACCCATCATCATCCCTCATGCTAGTTCTAGGAAATGCATCTTAGTCTATTCCTCTACCTGTAGTTGAGAGTCCTGTTGTCAATGAGTCGAGTTTTCCTATTGCTCTTAGAAAGGGGGTTAGGGCTTGTACTCAACACCTCATTTCCAAATTTGTGTCATATGATTCATTGTCTTCTACATATCATGCTTTTGTTTTGTCTTTGTCTTTTGCATGTATTCCCTAAGGTTGGAAGGAAGCTATCAATGATCCTAAGTGGAAAGTAGCTATAGTCAAAGAGATGCAAGCTTTAAGTAAGAATAACACTTGGGAGTTGGTTCCTCTTCCTTGTGAAAAAAAGCTTGTAGGGTGTAAGTGGGTGTTCACCTTCAAGAAGAAAGCAGATGGAACAATTGAATAGTACAAAGCACGATTAGTGCCCAAGGGGTTTACTCAGACATATGGAATTGATTACCAATAAACCTTTGCTCCTGTGGCAAAGATGAATTCCATTCGAGCTATTCTCTCATGTGTAGCTAATTTGGGATAGCCTTTATAGTAATCAGACGTGAAGAATGCATTTCTGCATGGTGATTTGGAGGAGGAGGTATATATGGATGTACCACCAGGATTTTCATCTCAGTCTATAGTTGGGAAAGTTTGTAGGTTGAAAAAGGCATTATATGGTTTGAAATAGTCTCTTCAAGCTTGGTTTGAGAGATTCTTGAAGGCTATGTTGACGTTCAGGTATAAGTAAAGCAATGCAGATCACACAATGTTTGTCAAACGTCATGCAAATAAGGTAATTGTGCTTATAGTATATGTGGATGACATAGTTGTGACAGGTAATGATGAGGAAGAAGTGACATCTTAAGATACTGTTCGCCAAGGAATTTGAGATCAAAGACCTTGGTTCGTTGAGATACTTTCTTGGAATTGAAGTTGCCAGATCTGACAAAGGCATCTTTCTTTCTCAGCAGAAATATATCCTAAATCTTCTTGAGAAAACTGGCATGTTAGGCTGCCGACCTGCTGATTCACCAATTAAGGCTAATCAACATCTTTGTAGTGGTGTTGGTGATTTTGTGGGAAGACTAATATATTTATTTCAAACTCGTCCAGATATTGCCTATGCAGTTGGGATAGTGAGTCAATTTATGCGTGAGCCTTGTGCCCCTCATTTGGATATAGTGTATCGCATTTTGAGGTATCTTAAATCTGCTCCTAGAAAAGAGATTTTATTTTCCAATCATGGTCACTTGAGGTTGGAGGCATTCACAGATGCTGATTGGGCTGGTTCTATAGATGACAGGCGATCTACCTCCGGTTAATGTGCATTTGTGGAGGGGAATTTAGTTACATGGCATAGTAACAAACAAACAGTGGTATCCAGATCTAGTGCAGAGGTAGAATATAGGGCTATGGCGCATGGTACATGTGAATTGATGTGGCTCCAGTCCTTGTTGAATGATATTGGGTTTGTTTGCAGTGAACCATTGACACTGTACTGTGACAACAAAGCTGCCATTAATATTGCTCACAATCCTGTTCAACATGACAGAACAAAGCATATTGAGATCGACAAACATTTCATTAAGGAGAAATTGAAGAAGGGTTTCATATATATGCCTTTTGTGAAGTCTGCAGATCAATTGGCTGATGTCTTTACTAAGGGTCTTAGTAGTAAGGTTTTTCATCCCATTTGCTGCAAGTTAGGCATGAGAGATATCTTTGCATCAACTTGAAGGGGAGTGTTAAGTATTAGTGTGTAAGGCTAATTATGTCATTTGTTCCTTTAGTCTCTTATTATAAGTATGTGTAACCTCACTACAACAAAATTGAATTTTTACGGCTTGCAATGCATGTAGTAAAAAATCTTTCACGGCATGCACACAAATGCCGTTATATGACATGCCGTGAAAAGTTGAGCATCATTTACAGCATACAAGTAAAGTTATAAAAAGTAACAAATTAAATATTAATGACATACAAAGTATGTCGTATATAACTTTTTACGACATTTTTGTCATGCCATAAATCATCATACTTTTCATGACATAATTTTGCATGCCGTAGAAGGTTATTGTTAATATATTTATGACATACTTTGTATGCCGTATATAATATTTTACGGCATTTTCTTGCATGTCATAAATCATCACACTTTTCACGACATAATTTTGTATGCCGTAGGAAGTCATTTTTAATATATTTATGACATATTTTGCATTCTGTATATAATCTTTTACGACATTCTCTTACATGCCATAAATCATTACACTTTTCACGGCATAATTTTGCATGCCGTAAAAAGTTATTTTTAATATTATATATATATATATACAGGAATATAACATTGCCTAACAGTATGTAGACAGTAGCTTATTAAATGCAATCTATTAACAAACCAAGCAAAAGTAACAACTATGAAATAAGAAAAAAAAAATCTAATATCCATACACCAAACAACCTGCATAATAACTTTCATCCTCAACTTCTATCATATCAAGCTAATAACAACCTCAAACATACAAATCAAAAAAAGTATTCAAATCATAAGATTCACTAATCTCTAAATACAACTTTAAACATTCAAAAAGTATAACTACAAATTGTAAATTAATTAGTCTAATATTTAGTCCAAAAGAATGAATTGACTAGGCCATGCAACTGTACTTCCTATTGCATCTTGAAGATCATACATTTCATGAGTAGAATGAAACAACTACACGCTGATTGTTACGTGATTCACCCATACTTTCCAACATAAAGGTCCAAGAGTCACATGATGCACCTTTGACTTGGGATCCCTTGATGCAATTTGGCCTTCTGCAACCACCAAGTTTGTCCCCTCCCAATGCGACAACTTGCATTTGACATTCTCTAAACTTGACACACCATTACTTTGATCCTACAAAAATTAAGAGTATATAAGCATACTGCATAACATTCATTCCATTTACCAAGTATTAGTTCAACAAAGGAAATGAAAGTATGAATCATAAGAATCAGATCTTATGAAAAAACGGAATAAAACAACGGGACAAGACAGCTGGCCAATATAAAATTTAAAAAATCACAAATTTCAAACCAAACATCAATACATACAACTTTACAAGCCAAACAATAAATCTTTACAAGCCAAACAATAGATTCTTGATAATATTGATTTCAAAGACAACACGATATTCACCTTGCAAGTATATTCACTCATATTAACTTCAAAGAAAATAGCTAGTGAAATTATATAGAAAGGAAAAAATAAAAAGAACGACAAGTAAAGGAGAACTAGTCAATGAAAATCAAATGTTCCTATTTCTCATTAATCATGCAACACTTCCACACCCTCACAATCCATCCTCACGTAGTGCTCATCTTCATCATTAGTATTTGCACCAAATCTAGATGCATCTAAAGGTGCAGATGGTGTAATAGACCATTATATTAATTACTCATTCATTCCGATTACATCATAACAAGCCTTCTCGACAACCTGGTTGTTAGAGCTAGCTGAAACATATCTCTATGATGAAGTCATCTTAAATTCTAGGGAAATTTTGGGTGTGTATATATACACCTTGGATTATACTCTTTTTTTTTTTTTTTTTTTTTTTTTATATATATATATATATATTGATTATCACTTATTATGATATCAATTATGATTTATTGTAATTTTAATTATGATATTATTTTAATTATAACTAAAGAATTTTTTAATTATATATTAAGTACGTGTGGTTATAATTCAATTTTTTTTTATGGTTATTAACTCATATATTATAAAATTATGACATTAAGAGTAATCAAAACCATAAATTATATATGTAGACACATCACTGACAACCGCTCTCAATTTAGATGAGGGTCAAATCAAACATTCCTTAATATCTTGTACTAAGAGAAATCTACATTGTGCACCTCTAAAATAAATAAATAAAAAGTTAATGGTGACAAATTCAATTCAAATCTATAAATTTGTTCAATTATATTCATTTAAATTTTATATTAACCTGTCTAAATCTATAAATTTATTTGGACTTCCAAGCTTGCGTATGAATGAAATTTATTTGAGACAAAAATAGAATTTTCCTAACAATGCAAGCTTGCATATTCAAAGATTAGAAATTACCTTCACAAAGAGCAAGCTTAACCTTCCTTCCCTAGCAATGTTTGAAAGCAAAAAGCTCTTATATATCAATCTCTACTAGAAGGATATCAATGGCCTGATGATCTGTCTGAAAAATTCAATTCTCCATAAAATCAAAATGGGAAAAAACAGAAACCTTAATATTCAACAGAAAATAATCACAAAAAATTTAAACAGAAACCTTAAAATAGAACTGGATTAGTTTCCACCTCACTATATGAACTATATGAACTTCATGAATCTATGATTGTTAAGTAGAGAGGCAGATCAAATAAGCTACCTAGTACTAGAGAATCATCTCACATAAAACATATGTTTTGCAACTAAAAAATGGGGAAGACAATAATATAAATTTTGTAATTAATTAAGCTACTTAGTACTGATTGTATACATTAAAAATGTTTCCTGTTTTTAAGAAAGATTATCATAAAAAAGCACAAAACTAGTGAAATATGATGCATAGTTTTTCCACTATTAACCTAAATTTGGTACACAGAGCATAATGCCGCCAATAAAGTTTGTGTTAACATTTTGGTTATTAATCAAAATTTAATTTGTAACCATATTTAATTTACATGTAATGTAATAGTCCAAAGATATACAATAATAATTATTAATTCTATTACAGTTTTTTTTCAATATTTATTCATGCATTGCATGGGTTCAAGGCTAGTTATACATTACGTCCCTTGCCTCCAGTAACACATGGAGGAATAATACAAATACAATAAGCAGAAAGAGAAAAAGATAAAGAAAATGGAATTTATGAATCAGGAAGGACTCAATTGCCAGTCAATTTCTAGGTGACTACAATTGATTGAATCTTTGACTCTATTTAGAGCTACTTGCCTGTGATGCAACAGAAGAAGCTGTTTACCCGTCTTGTCATTTTTCCTTTTCCGGAGCAGTTTCCACGAAAAACTTTTCCATTTTGATTCAAACTCACATGCTGCAATAAGTTATAGGGAAGAGAGCTATAAGTTGCCTCATCCACTAAGCAACAGCATATGAACGAAAAAATATATTACGTAAAATAAAACCTCAAAAAAAACAACATTAATCAGTGACTGTCTTATATTCAAATAGCGAAGTGCATACATTTCATCAGCAAGAGATGATGAAAAGAAGCAAAATAGGTGCTTAAACAGTAGCTTACAACAAGAGAAAAATATGTCATAAGCAAACTAACAAAGGTGGAACAGACAGCAAATATATTGAGAGTAATATAGATAAATATGATTGTCAGTAACTCAAAACTCTCAGAACAGTTAGCTGACGATATTCAGCTACCATAATTTCATGAATAAGTTGACCATGAAAACATTAGTTTGCTTTTAATAAAAAAAAATCAATGGCTTTATTCAAATTTTCTTGAGTCACTATTTCACTGTTCATATTATCATGACTGGTCAAGGGTATGAAATTTTGTAATTGCTAACAGAAGTGTTCTCAAAATGATTAGTGAAAACATATGGTGACTGGCTATCATAGAATATATCAATGACCTCGATGACCATCAAAATATAAGTTTGTTGAGAAAAAGCCAATTGCTTTATTCAAATTATCTTGACTCACTCTTTCACTATGTCAAGACACTAGTCAATTGTATGAGTTCCTAAAGTGCAAACAGAGATTTTGGTTCCTGTTTGTGCAAAATTTACAAAGCTTTCAAGCTAGGAGGATGAGGTAGTTCAACAACTATTAGTACTTCAAGTCCCTACGGATTGATTCTATCCCATTCCCACCTAGTTCTTCAACATATTGTTTCCATCATCCTCACCATGAACTCAACAACTTCCGTCAAGTTCTGTAGATTTTCATCAGATAATTTTTTTGTGAACCTCTGTAAAATTCTTGGAATTTCAGGACTAGTCCTCTACTTAGCAGAATTTCAGGAATTTCATCAGATAATTAACTAACCAGACCGAAAGGAAAATCAAGAGGTTGCTGTGACTTGGACGCAACCGACAACGCCAAATGGGTACAGATAGAGAGAGAGCAACAAATTGAAGCTTTAAATTACAATTACATTGAAGTAAACGACATACCTGAGATTAGATAGGTGAGATTTTTCAGTATTTAGTTCAGAAACAAAATAAAGTAGAAAATATAAGAGAAAATGGGGTTCAAATGTAAAATGCTCATCATCAAACAAAAAAGTAATAAAAAAAGGGGGAAAAAAAAAACAAAACGAGCAGTGCGAAAATTGGTAGAAAATAGAAGCTTTTGATCATGACAAGACAAAAGTATCATGGTTCACATGCTTCACTCAACCAACACTGAATCAAATGCTTTATGATGAAAGGTAAAGTAGAACTAAGATATCTTTTATTCAATCAACTAAGAGATTACAAGTCATATTTATATACCAGTACAGGTAACAAACTAACAAACTAATTAACCTAACCACACTTCTAACTAACCACACATCATGTAACTAAGTAACTAACTAAAGCTGTTACAAACTAACTAAATCAGTTACAAACTAACTAAATCAGTTAACAGCATATTACATTACACTGAATGAACCTCCTCTTGGACCTCTTCCTTATCAGGCCCCCGCAAGCTGAGAGGGGGAAGACCAACACGAAGCTTGGAAGTGAGAAAAGAAAATCTGGCAGTGGACAGAGATTTGGTGAAGATGTCAGCCAATTGATCCAAAGAACGAACATATTTGAGACAGAACTGGTGACGAGCAACCTTTTCACAAATGAAATGACAGTCCACTTCAATGTGTTTAGAGCGGCTGTGAAAGACCGGATTAGCAGCCAAGGACAAGGCAGACATGTTGTCACACCAAAGAACAGGTGGAGATGGTTGAGGAATGTGAAAATCAGCAAGAAGCATTTGCAACCAAGTGAGTTCTGCAGCAGTGTGTGCTAAGGACCGATATTCAGCCTCGGTGGAGGAGCGAGACACAGTGGACTGTTTCTTGGAGGACCAAGAGATGAGATTAGAACCCAAGAACACACAGTAACCAGAGGTGGAATGTCTGTCAGTGGCATCCCCAGCACAATTAGAGTCAGAGTAGGCTGTGAGATGAAAAGAACTAGGAGCAAAGAGAAGACCATGAGAAATGAAGCCTTTAATGTATCGTAAGATACGTTTCATAGCAGAGAAATGTGCCACAGTAGGGGCATGCATATGTTGGCAGGCTTGGTTGACAGCATAAGAGAGCTCAGGACGAGTGATAGTAAGATACTGAAGGGCACCCACAAGGCTGCGATAGAGAAAAGGTTGGGAGAATGGGAGAGAATCAGCAGCAATAAGAGAAGGTTTAGCTGATGAAGGAGTAGCACAAGGCTTGCAGGTTGTCATGCCAGCTTTAAGAAGAAGCTCCAAGGCATATTTCTGCTGGGAGAGAAAGAAGCCTTGAGCAGTGGACTGAACAGAAATACCTAAGAAATAGGAAATATCCCCTAATTCTTTCATGGAAAAAACATTGTGCATTTGAGTTAATAAGGAATGAAGGTAGGATGAATCAGAACCAGTAAGAAGAATGTCATCGACATATATAAGAAGAAAGGTAATGGAAGAAGAGGTAGAATGAATGAAGAGAGAAGAATCACAACGACTCTGAAGAAAACCTTTAGAGAGAAGAAAGGAGGAGAAAGTAGAATACCAGGCTCGAGGAGCCTGTTTCAAACCATAAAGAGCCTTGTGAAGTTTGCAAACAAGGGTAGGCTGAGAAGGATCCACAAAACCAGGAGGCTGTTCCATGTATACATCTTCATCCAACTTGCCATGTAAAAAGGCATTAGATATGTCAAGTTGTTTTAGAGGCCAATGATGATGAAGAGCTAAAGAGATAAAAATGCGAATTGTGGGTTGCTTGGCCACAGGGCTAAAGGTATCATGAAAGTCAATACCATGTTGCTGATGAAAACCCTTAGCGACAAGTCGGGCTTTGTGCCGAGCAACTGAGCCATCAGAATTCTTTTTAACTTTGAAGACCCATTTACACCCTATAGCTTGCTTAGAAGGGGGTAGAGAAACAAGAGACCATGTGCCTTGATGTTGAAGAGCAGCATATTCATCAAACATGGCTTGGAGCCAGACTGGAGAGTCAAGAGCAGATTGATAAGAGAGGGGCTCAATATCAGGAGAAGGAGAGGAGCCAGCAGGAGAAGTGAGAATAGAAGAGAAACAAGTAGAATGAGATTTGGATCGGGTTTGCATATGATGAGAATTGAGAGTAGCAGGAGGAGGAAGAGGTAAAACAACAGAAATAGAATTAATAGGAATAGATGGAGGAGAAGGATCAGAAGGAGACAAGGCAGAGGAAGGCTGTGCAGATATAGGCTGTGCAAATTGGGCAGGAGGAGCCAGATCAGAAGACTGGGGTTGTGAAGATGACTGTGGTTGGACAAATGAAGATGCTGGCTGGGAAGAGCACTGCGCCTGGACAGATGTAGACTGTGGCTGTGTAGATATAGGCTGAACACTAAACTTTGAAGTCAGAGCAGATTGAGAATAACTATGCTGAGGAGAGGGTGACCAAAAGAAATCCTGTAAAAGAGGAAGAGAAGAAACAGAAGAAACAGAAGTAGAAGAGGAAAAAGGAAACTCATGTTCATGAAAAGTAACATGTCTAGATAAATGAATGTGACCAGTCTGAGGATCTAAACATCTATAGCCCTTAACACTAGGATGATAACCTAGAAAAACACAAGGAGTCGATTTAGGGGCCAACTTATGAGAAGCATAAGGTTTAAGCCAGGGGAAGCAAAGACAACCAAAGACTTTTAGTAGAGACTAATAAGGAGAAGTATGATACAACAACTCAAAAGGAGAGCAATTATTAAGAGAAACACTAGGTAAACGATTGATCAAATAGGTGGCAGCAGCGATGGCATCAAACCAATAAAGAAGAGGCATAGAGGACTGATGAAGAAGAGAAATAGCAGTTTCAGTGAGATGTAAGTGCTTCCTCTCAGCCACTCCATTTTGAGAGGGAGTATGTGGACAGGAAAACTGATGATGAATGCCATGAGTGTGAAGATAATGTTGAAGATGATGATTCTTGTATTCACCACCTCCATCACTACGAAGAATTTTGAGAGGAAAACCAAACTGTTTTTCCACAAAAGCTTTGAATTCCATAAATTTGGCACACACTTCACTTTTATAAACAAGAGGATAAAGCCAAGTGAATCTGGTAAAATCATCAATGAACAACACATAGTATTTTGTAAGGAGAAGCAGATTTATTAAAGGGACCCCATACATCACTGTGAATCAAAGCCAGTGGATTAGTTACAGTGGAATTAGACAATGTAAAAGGTAGCCTATGACATTTGGCTACAGAGCAATGTACACAAGAAAAGGTACTTTTATTGGAAGCTACAGACAAAGGTAATTTGTGTTTAAGCAAATGAAACTTAAGAGTAGAAGGATGTCCTAATCTCTGATGCCAAATGTCAGTAAAATCAGTAGAAGTAACTGAACTACTGTAGGCATGTGAGGAATCAGTGGTTGGAGTGCTGTAGGCATGTGAGGAATCAGTGGTTGGAGTGCTGTAGGCATGTGAGGAATCAGTGGTTGGAGTGCTGTAGGCATGTGAGGAATCAGTGGTTGGAGTGCTGTAGGCATGTGAGGAATCAGTGGTTGGAGTGCTGTAGGCATGTGAGGAATCAGTGGTTGGAGTGCTGTAGGCATGTGAGGAATCAGTGGTTGGAGTGTGGAATTGATATAGTCCATTGGCATAAAAACCTTTATGGAGGATGGCCTTGGAAAGGTTGTCCTGAATAGTAAAAGAAGAATGATCAAATGTGATAGAGCAGTTGTTATCTTTAGCCAAGTGATGCACAGAGACAAGATTAGAGTTAATAGAAGGTACATGCAAAACTTTGTTTAGTTTGAAGGAATGGTGAGGAGTAGGTAGTATACCTTGACCTGTATGAGTGATAGGAAGGGAAGAGCCATTACCAATAGTGACTTGATTACCAGCAGTGTAAGGTTGAATGGAGTTAAGTTGATGAAGATCATTGGTGATATGATCAGAAGCAGCTGAGTCCAAAAACCAGGGAGAACAAGAACCATTGTCCTCAGTTAAAGAGGTAACATATGCCTTTGATTGCTGAGACTGATATGGCTGAGAGTGAGACTGATATGGCTTTGATTGTTGGGATGGAGACACTTGTGAAGACTGAAATTGAGTATCTAGTCTATGCCAACAGTCAAGAGCTATGTGATTAGCTTTACCACAGATTTGGCACACAATGCCAAATTGTCCTCTTCCTTGAGATCTGCCACGAGAGGATCTTCCTGAATAGAATCGAGTGCCTCTATGAGCACCTCTAGAATCACCACGAGAAGAACCTCTGTTTTGATGATAAGAGTTAAATCCTCTAGAAATATTAGAAGCAGCATGAGAGTCTGTCACAGTTGCATAAGCAACAGTTAGATCAGAATTATGTTTTAATTTTCCTTCAATGTGAATAGCTTCGGAACAAAGTAGAGCAGAGAGATCCTCCATAGAAATGGACTCTGCATGAGTTCGAATAGCTACTTTAACTGCATCATATTCAGAAGGCAATCTATTCAATGTAAGAAGAACAATATCCCCATCTTCCACAAATGACGAAGCAACACGTAACTGATCAACAATACTTTTGATTTTGCTCAAATACACCTCCATTGAATCTGATTTCTTTGAAATAGAACTCAATTTGTTCTTTAACTGGTGGATATGAGACCTAGAGAGAGAGGTAAAACGTTTATCAAGAAATTGCCAGACCTGAGCACTGGTGTGAAGATGTAACACAGAAGTGAAAATCGCATGAGAGAGAGTAGCAGTGATGCAGCTGAGTAGATGCGCATCAATCATCTTCCATTTAACAGCTTCTGGATTTGGAATTTCTATTCCGGCAGACTGTCGTATTGTGTCAACAGGACACTTCTTTGAGCCATCAACAATAGGGAGGAGATCTGTGGCTCGAAGTAGATTCTGTATTTGATTCTTCCAAATAACAAAATTTGAGCCATCCAGCTTCACTGTTACAAGAGAACTGAGATTCGATAGTAGTAGATTGAGATTGGAAGGAATAGCAGAGGACTCCATAGATGAAGCTTGAGAATTGCTCGCGAGAGCTTCTTGGTGCTCTGATACCATGATGAAAGGTAAAGTAAAACTAAGATATCTTTTATTCAATCAACTAAGAGATTACAAGTCATATTTATATACCAGTACAGGTAACAAACTAACAAACTAATTAACCTAACCACACTTCTAACTAACCACACATCATGTAACTAAGTAACTAACTAAAGCTGTTACAAACTAACTAAATTAGTCACAAACTAACTAAATCAGTTAACAGCATATTACATTACACTGAATGAACCTCCTCTTGGACCTCTTGGACCTCTTCCTTATCACTTTATACATTCTAATAAAGCCATCGACTGCGAGATATCGAAACAAAGAGCTTCGAAGACTGACGATTATTGAATCAGATAAAATAAATTTCTCATACGGACTAAAAGAGATATCTATGAATCCTAAAATTGGGAGATTGATGCAATTTGAAATCAAGAAAAGACACAGTAAGCAACAGTGAGAGAATAAAGAGCAAAGAAGTTGTGATTTCGCCACAAATCATTGATAAGTGTAGCAAATTTTCAGAAAAACCGCAATAAAATCTATCAAAACAAAAAACAGAATATGAAAATCGCCTTACATCTTGGAATTGATAGCCAAAATCGAAGAATGAGAGAGAGAGAGAGAGAGAGAGAGAGAGAGAGACAGAGACAGAGACAGAGAGACGGTAGTGCTCACCTTAGTAGACGATGGTGCTCGCTTCCCTCGCCGGTGCAGATGGTGGAGGTGGTGGAGCTTTGAAATCTCAAAATCGAAATTGCCAATCGCTTTGAGATTGGATCTAAGATGAATCACCAATCGCTCTGAGATTAGATCAAACGGGGCTGACGAAGGTTGATTCAATCGGTTGAGAGAGATTAGGGTTTAGAGAGGGTTGCGAGAGAGAGACATCGAGATCCAGAGAGTGAGTGAGAGAGTAAAGAGGCAATGTTTTTCAATTTAATTGAGCAAGTTTTTAAATATTTTAAATAATTTTTTTTTTTACTTTTTAAATTCAAATCACTTACATATACTTAAAAGAAAAATATTTTTTAATTTTTTTAAAAAATCACTAAATTCAAAAAAAATATATAAAATCTAATACATTTCATATATATTATATTATATTTTATTTTTTAATTGTATTCAGATTAGGCACATCTAAAAAGTAAAAAATAAATAAATTATTAAAAGAAGGAAAAATATCAAATCAAGGTAATTTAAAAAAAATAATTACAAATTAATGAGAAGCCATATAAATATTAATTATTAAAATTATAAACTTTTTCATGAATATGTAATTTTTTTTTCTCAAAATCCCACCGGGTGCAATTATCCCTTAAAAGAGACACTAAATTATAAAATAACGTTTTTTACGTTGTTCGCAATTAGGAAAATGTAAGGTGAGAAGCTTGGTTGGAAATTCCTAACTTTTTTAAATCCAAAAAAAAAAAAAAAATCGGATTGAAATTTTTTTGATAAAAGTTTTCATGACATGCGGATGCATGCCGTATAAAGTTATAATATTTTATGACATGAAATGTATGTCGTCTTAAGTACAAATATTTTATGATATATTTTTTTATGCCGTGAAAATATACATTTTTTACGGCATGCTTTTACATGCCATAAAAAATTTTCGAATTGAATTTTTTTCTTTTTTTTTTGCAAAAGTTTTCACGACATGTTAATGCATGCCGTGTAAAGTTATAATATTTTATAACATGAAATGTATGTCGTCTTAAATGCAAATATTTTACCGCATATTTTTGTAAGTCGTAAAAACATACATTTTTTACGGTATGCTTTTGCATGCTATAAATATATAAATCAACGACTTACATGGTATATATGCTGTTATTAACAAAACATTAATGGCTTGCAAAAATAAATGCCGTAGAATGTACTAACTACGACAGGCATTTAATGCATGTCGTAAATATGATGCCGTGAATAGTTAGTTTTGTTGTAATGCCTTAATATGTTTAGTTGTGTGAAATAATAACCACCAGCAGCAGCACTCTCTCTTTTCTTCCCCTCATTCTTTTCTTTTTTTTATGCAAACCTAACAAAACTGGAACAAATGGAGCAACTGACCTTGACGTATTCACCAGCATCTCCCGATGCTTTTTGAATATCAATCATGAAGAATGTAGGTGCAAACTTGAAATACCTATTGAAAAAATGAGTTAGAAACTATAAAATGTTAGGAAAAAAATGATTACAGAGGTTCGGGGGTGAGAACGTACTTCGAGAATGACTAAAAAATGTGAAGTTTTGTTTGCTAAAAGGCCCTCCACCCTCATCTTAAAAAAAAGAAAAAAGAAAAAAAAGAAAGGAGCTTCCGTTCAATATTTTCAGGACTACTTTGGCGAGATTGCCACCCATGGAATGAACAGGAAATAAGACCAAATAAAATATAGCCTGCACTCCTCCAAATGTTAATTAGACAGTGAATCAATTCCTCAAGGCATCAAAATAAGAGGCAATTAGCATGAAATTGGTCAAGTTTACCAAAGTTCTTAACAAGATTACCATACGAAACTCCCAAGTGGTCTACCTTGTAATTACGAATGTGTGTCTTAAAACCTATCAATTGTGCAACAACTTCCATACTAAACAAATCCACTTTTGCTGGTTTCTGGGGAAACAAAGCGTGCTTGATGCTGCATAGAGTCCTGCTAAGAAGGGCAAGAAATTCAAACATATGAACTAATTGTGTAGCTATATAATATGAAATCATAAAGGAATACAGGATGACATTGAAAATTGGGCTCAAGAGTGTTTAACGTGACAAAAGTGAGATGAGACGGCAACACACTCCTAATGGCAGTACCAAGAGTAGGCAAGTTAGAAAAATATTTGCAGCTGACAGCAAGTGGAACATTAGATGTGGAAAACAACAAACCACAAGTGTGGTCATGAATGAAATGAAAAGGTGAGATTGCTTGGTAATCAAATACAAATGACTCAAGCGGAATTAACAAACTCATAACTCATACCCGTCGATGGTCAAAAAGTGCTGAAAGGTTTAAGCCTTGAGAAAGAATAATTAGGTCGAAGGCATTAAGAGCCAGAGGGCGCACATCCTCATTCCTGCATGGCTCATCATCCAGTTCTTCCTGCAAAAAAAACCCATGAATGCATGGCAAATGTTAGGCAAACCCATAGTAAATACCAGCAAATTCCGACAAAAAACCTGCCACACAGGTGTCCTCTTTATTTTATACGAGAAGGCATAAAATCAGTAGCCTAAAATAATTTGGCATCTAGATTATATAAAACAATATGACATGTGTAAAGGGAGAAAGATCCAGAGTGATGGTGTAAACATGAGATAACTGTTCACTATAGTACTTGGACTTCTAAAAGCCATCTGTATGCATGCAAACAGGTATATCAATATTTTAAATTTTGGTGCATTTATAATGGTCAAATTTGTATATATATATATATATATATTATCTCATATGTGCTGATGCACATTTATCAATAAATGAAAACTTGGTCTGTATTGCAAAGCAAAAAGTGAGCGTTGTGAAGGGTTGTGGGTGGCCATTGAAGTTGTTGTACTGTGAGAGAATTCTATGCAGACAACCACATCCTACAGATTGTTCAGAAGTATTGAAGTTGATAGGCAACCCACTATCTTTGAAGTTTTAAAACATTACACTGAACAGAGAAGACCTAGATTGGAGAATGTTTAACACCTAATTAGCCAATTTGTGGATTCAGGGCAGAAGCAACCTAGAGAAGGAACATTCATTACTAGGAGCAAATTACTGCTGGCACTAATTTTTCCTTAAAGCACAAATTATGGAACCCTTTCTATTATTTAGTAGAATTCCAAATGATATGCAAGGGAAGCAGAAATTAAAAGTAACACGAACCTGAGGACCATCAAAAACTGCATTAACGTCATCCAGGTTAACATCTTTATATTCAATAAGTTTGACAGGAACATAACCCCTTAGTGACAACCGTATTCAAAGCAACTATGTTTGAGTCATTATATTCTACAATAACCAACATGAGTAATCTTTACCACATCATACATATTAAGTAATATAATGTGTTTGTTTGCATAGTTATATTGCATTTCGATTTTCAATAGTATTCGAAAGGCACACAAATCATGTTGGCATCAGATACCAACAGTGTTTTAAAAGACTCTAGGCGCACCAAGGCAATAGGGTCTCCTATAATCTAAGCCTGAGGTGCAAGGCAAGGCATGAGGCGCGTGCCTCACCAAAGCAAAGCGCAAGTAGTAGAAGAAAAGCAAAATTACAAAATAGTCAAACTTTTTAACATAACAAATATATATAGAATTTCAAAAATCATAATCATTTCCGATAATCTTTAAACATAACATTCGATCTTCTAAAAACTAGAAACACAATATCCAACAAAAGATATAAAGCATAACATTCAATCTTTTATCACTTTTTGCTCTCTTTTGACCATGTTTGATCATTTTATATTGAAGAGTTTTGAATTTCTGTGGGTATGCCCACAAAAAAAGCATTTAATCAACAGTTGAAGTAGACAGTAAAGCCCATAAAGCCCACACCTTGCGCCTAAAAAAAAAACCCTCGCCTCAGCGCCAAAGTTGCGCCTTGCATATTGCGCCTCACCTGGACCTGTTCGAAGCGCAAGGCTGTGCCTCATTGCACCTCGCATGCGTGCCTTTTAAAACACTGGATACCAAGACCACAAATTTCATTTTTGTCATGCTTTATGTGATAATAGAGCAACCAGGGCACTATTTTCATTCTGAGTTTTCTGGGTTAAGGTTCTAGTTTAGAAAACAACTGAGGAATATTGCCTTAGTATTATTTTCTAGAACAAGACATTGTATCTTGGAGATATAATTTCCAAGAGACCTTTTTGTATAATAGAGGGGAAAAGCATCCTGGATGTGCCTTGCCTTTGAGTGTTATACTTTTCTTATTTACTGAATCTGTTTTTTATTTTATACATAGTTTATTTATTTTTAAACAACAATTTTAAGATAGTAATTATGAATCCCACAAACGGTGATCAAGATACAGATTCATGAAGTTGAAAGGCTTGAACATTTTAATGGACTTAACTACAAATGTTGGAGTATGAAGATCTTTTTCCAACTTATTGTTGCAAAGGTTGCTCATGTGCTTTCGGTTGCCTACCCTCAAACAAAAGTGTCTCCTACAACTAATGGAATCAATGCTATTGATGGTACTAGTACATCCGGAGGAGCCTTGACAAAAACTTAGAAGAAATGGATAAATGATGATTATGTGTTCCGTTTTACCATTCTCAATGGAATGACAAATACACTGTTCAAAGTCTTGCACAAGTATACAACAGGAACTCTGGCATGCGATACAACGCAGGTATGTTAATGAAGATGCCGGTAATCGATCTTTCCTAGTTTCAAAATATATTGATTTTAAAATGGATGATACTCCGTCTATTATAGATCAAGTTAATTATCTAAATGACATTGCTGTTGAATGTTGGAGAAACAATTTTAGAGACTTTTCAAGTTTCAACTATTGTTGGTAAACTTCCATCTATGTGGAAAGATTACCAAAGAATTTTAAAACAAAAGAAAAAATATCTAAATTTGGATGAGTTGCTTCAACACATTCAGATAGAAAGTGAATCACGATTACGTGATAATCTTGAAAATCTGGGGAAGACTAAAAAAGTTCATAATATTGAAGAACGGCATCTACCTCTAATAAACAAGTTGTCAAGTTTATTCTTTTAAGAGGAAGAATGGCAACTTCACTAAAAAGGAGTTTGTCAAAAAGAAAGTTTTGATTCTTGTTTTGTGTGGTAAAAAGGGACATTATGCTAAAGATTGTCACCACCGCAAGGGACACAAAAATGAGACCAACATGATGAGCACTAATGAAGACATGATAACTATGCTTACTGAAATCAACATGGTCAACATGGAAAGTGGTTGGTGGATTGATTCCGGTGCAACCTGTCATGCTACTCCCTATAAGGATGCTTTTCATTCCTATAATGAAGTTAGTGGTGAAAAAGTTGTCTTCATGGGAAATTCTTCTACAAGTGCTATCTTGGGCAAAGGAGCGGTGAAACTTCCTCTCTCTTCTGGCAAAGTCCTTACTTTACAAGATGTGTATCACATCCCGGGACATAGGAAGAGTCTTTTGTCTGTTAAGAGGCTTGATGATCATGGTTTTAGAGTTGCATTTGATTCCCAAATAGTGATCATCTCTAAGAAGGGATCCTTTGTTAGGAAGGGTTATGCGAAAGACAATATGTATTCTATTAGACTCAATAAAGACGTTTCTATTTTTCCTTATATGCTTGAGTCACATGTTAATTCTGTTTGGTATTATAGATTAGGACATATTGGTAGCAATTCTATGACTTGCATGATTTCACATGGTCATGTTGCTAAAAATAGTCATGTTTTAACTGCACAAAATTTTGAATGTTGTGCCCGAGCAAAAATTGTTAAGAAACCTTTCAAATCTGTTAATAGATCTACTACTTTGTTAGAATTAATTCATAGTGATAATAAGGATATAATTACTAGAGGAGGAAAAAGATATTTCATAACTTTTATATATGATTTTTCTAAATTTACTTATGTTTATTTGTTAAGAACAAAAGATGAAGCTTTTGGAAAATTTAAAACATTTAAGGCAGAAGTTGAAAATAAACTTGGAAAGAAAATTCAAAGAATTAGATCCGATAGGGGTGGTGAATATTGAGTTAATGATTATATTCAATTTTGTGAAACACGTGGGATAGTTAGAGAAGAAATAGGCCCTCATTCTCCTCCACAAATGGTGTTGCGGAACGAAAAAATATAACCTTGTTAGAAATGGTTAGTGCTAATAGTTTTTGGGGTGAGGCATTATATACAACTTGTCATATTTCTAATGGAATCATACATAAAAATTAAATTAAATTTCATTATGAATTGTGGAAAAATCATAAACCAAATATTAGTTCTTTTAAGGTTTGGGGTTGCATTGCTTATGTTTTAGATGTTTCACATAAAAGGCCTAAGTTGGGTAGTAAAGCTATAAAATCTGTTTTTGTTGGATATTCTATGAATAGTAAAGCTTCTAGATTTTTGAATTTAAATTCAAATGTTGTATTTGAAGCGACTCATGCAATTTATTATGAACATTTGACTATTAAAGATGCTAATAATCATGAAATGGAAAAAGAATTGTTAATTGAGTTAGACAATACTAATTCTTTTTTAAATGATTCACTAGTTGATAATGGGTTGCCTAATGTTAGTGATAATAATAAGGAAACTAAAATAGTAGATACATCTATTGAGTTAAGAAGAAGTAAGAGACAAAGAATTGAAAAAGATTTCGGTCCTAGAATGTTTACTTATTTATTAGATCGTGATCAAGATCCTAAAACATTTAATGAGGCTATGTCTTTGCATGATGCTAATTTATGGAAAATTGATGTGGATGATGAAATTAAATCTATTCATCATAACAACACTTGGACTTTAACTAATCTTCCTCCTGATACAAAACCAATAGGATGGGTGTTAAGAAAGAAACTTAAAACTGATGGGAGTATAGATAAATATAAGGCAAGATTAGTTGCTAAAGGATCAAAAAGAAGGAATAGATTTTTTTGAAATCTTCTCCTGTTTCTAAAATAACTTCCATAAGAATTATGTTTGCTATTTCTTCTATTTATAATCTTGAAGAACACCCAATGGACGTAAAAACTACTTTTCTTAATGGTACTCTTGAAGGAGAAATTTGTGTTAATCAACCCAAAGGTTATGTTATTAAAGGTAAAGAAAATTTAGTTTGTAACTTAAATAAGTTTTTGTATGGTCTTAAACAAGAACCTAGACAATGGTATGAAAAATTTAAGACATAAATTAAGAATCTTGGTTTTAAAAGCTTTAAAGTAGAAAGTTGTGTTTTCTTTAAAGTAACAAAAAATTATAAAGTTCTTATAACTCTTTATGTTGATGACTTATTAATTTTTGGTTCTAATATGGCTTGTATAAATAAGACAAAGTTTTTTGGCACAAACTTTTGGCATTCAAGACTTGGGTCCTGTGAATGTTATTTTGGGTGTTAAAGTTATTAAAATGAAATGGATTTGTTATTTTGGCATTCAAGACTTGGGTCCTGGCTTGTTATTTTGGGTGGCATTCAAAACTTGTATAAATGGATTTGTTTTGACTCAATCTCATTATATAGAAAAAGTGTTAAGGAAATTTAATCACTTTGATTGTAAACCTAGTAAAACTCCTATTGATCCTAGTAATAAATTAGTGCCACATTTAGGCGATTTTGTTAATCAAGAAGACTATGCTCATATTATAAGAAGTTTAATGTATGCTATGAACTATACTAGTCCTGATATTGCATGTGTTGTTGGTATGTTAAGTAGGTTTACTAGTAATCCTAGTACTGAACATTGGAAGGAACTTAGTAGAGTTCTGAGATATTTAAAATATACCATGAATTATGGTTCACATTATTTTTGCACAAATCCTATCCTTGAATGTTATAGTGATGCTAATTGGGCTTCTGGTAGAACTAATTCTAAATCTACTAGTGGATGGCTATTTACTGTTGGTGGTGCTATAGTTGCATGGTCTTCTAAAAAACAATCATGTATTGCTTTGTCTTCTATGGAACCTAAATATTTTGCTATGTCATTAGCAAGTAAAGATTTAATTTGGATGAAAAATTTTATAAGATGTATTCCATATATTGAAGTTTCTAGAAGGCTTATTACTTTGTATTGTGATAATCAAGCAACAATTCACAATACTAAAAATATGAGAATCTCAAATAATAGCAAACACATTGCTATGAGATATAATCACATAAGAAAACTTGTGAAAAAAGGTAAAATATTACTTGAATATTTTACCTACTGATAAAATGCTTGTGGATCCTCCTACAAAGCCACTTAGTGGTGAAAGGATCAATAAAATTATGAGATATGGGACTATCATCGGTTACTTAAAAAATAGATTTTCTTTTCTTTTCTTTTTTTTTTTTGGTAGCCTACTCTAATTAGTTGATGTCTGTATAACTCAAATAATCACTATTCTAGAGTTCAAAGGTTTTTAATTAAAATCTATAGTATGAAATATAATGAGAGATTATATTTCAAGTGCATTTATAAACTTGTAAATAATGGGGGTTAATGTTATTCCAAATAAAGTTCCATATCTAAGTAATGCACTCAATATTCCACAATTAGAAGGTTGGATTTTTTAAATCCTTAACATTACTCATAGCTTTGGTGGGACGATAGAGAGGTTATGGAATGTTTTAGATGAGTTTGCCTTTGCAAGTATAGAAGTAAGGGCCGCTTCTTACAGATTACCGGTTTAATCCTAGAGTACTTGCTAATTGGGATTTGCGCAAGGCCGAATTAACGCGCTGCTATGGTGAACTATGAACCTATGTATGGTGCAAATATGGTTGTTTTGAGTTTTGAGTTTTGAATTCACTAAGATCAAGACTTAGTTCTCTTAGTTGTTTGAATCTCAAAGGTCATATTTAACTCTAAGTTCAAGGCTTGTCCACTTAAGAGTATGTGCTATACAAATACCCAATTTTTATTTTTATTGAGTGTATTTGTTGGTTTTATTTTTTTCTGTTTTATTAGTAAATTAGTGAGGGATTGTTATATATTAGTTATTAATAACATTAATAATCTCCATGTTTTTTTGTTTTGTTTCCTTTCTTGATTGCCACATCAGAATCTAAAGAAATCTCTACACTTTCATTTGGAGGAAATTCAATATTTCTCCCTTCATTCACTTGGAATTTAATTTTTTTAGCTTGGTTCCCACACATAAATCTTGAGCAAATGAGTGTGCTCTCATCTACTATAAATAGAGAAAGAACTTTCTATATTCCTTTAAGTTTCTCTTGGAGGTCTTCCATTGAAGATATCCATGAGATGGAACTTCTAGTTCTTTATATATATATATATATATATAGCAAGAAAGGAAAACTCCAGCAGAAAAACTCCACCGGGGTTGCTTAACAACTCTGTCGGTCCCAAGCCCGAGTAAAGAAGGAGGGTTATGTATTAGGTAGCCAGCAGCAACAAGAAAAAAAGCCACTTAGATCCTTTATGACATGAAACCTAATACTCTGAATCGATTAAATACTAGGTCGTTCCCCTTAAGTGACGCAGTGTGCTTGCCTTCAGGTGTTTCAAAAAGTGAGCAAGGGGCGCCGCATCGACGCCTGGGTGCGGTGAAAAATGGACAAAGGTTTCTGCATTTTTCAAGACAAGCACATATAAAAAAGCTAGTCCAAGATTATAGGTTTAGGGTAGCCACATGGAATATAGGAACTTTAACTAGTAAGACTATGTAATTGGTAGATGTCATGATTAGGAGAAGAGTTTCTAAAGCTTGCGTACAAGAAACTTAGTGGACGGGTGAGAAAGCTCGGGAAATAGAGGATACCAGTTTTAAGCTATATTATAATGGCAAGGATAGACACAGGAATGTGGTAGGAATAATAGTTGTCAAGAGTCTTGTAGAAAATGTAGTTGCGATCATTAGGAAGGGTGATAGGATAATGTTAATTAAACTAGTTATTAGTGAGAATATAGTGAACTTTGTTAGTGCATATGCCCCTCAAGTAGGATTAGATGATCAGACTGAGAGAGTTTTTTGGGACCAAATGGATGAGGTACTACAGGAGATACCTGTAGGAGAAAACTTAGTTATAGGCGATGATTTCAATGGCCATGTAGGAGTAGATAAACTAGGGTATGAGAGGACGCATGGTGGGTATGGTTTTGGTGATCAAAATGAGGCTGAAGAGAGTATTTTGGTACTAGATTTATACTCTAAAAGGCAATACCAAACTCGGAAAGATAGTGGGCATCGCAGAACTAGATGGTGGAACCTAAAAAGAGATGAACTAGACACATTTAAGAATAGAATGGATAAAGAAGGTATTTGGGACTTGGACGATGATGCTAACACTATGTGGAACTCGATGGGCAATTGTATGAGGAGAATCTCAAGGGAAGTTCTTGGAGAGTCGAAAGGAAAAGGACTCAATTTTAAGAAAATTTGATGGTGGAGGGGGGAGGTCCAAGCGGTAATAAAGACTAAAAAGAGAGCTGTAAAAAGTGACAAAATGATAGAACTGAGGAAAACCTTAAGCACTACAGATTGGCCAATAAGGAGATCAAGAGAGTAGTGAGGAAGACTAAGTTAAAAGCCTGTAATGACCTTTACACTAGACTAGATAGTACGGAGGAAGAGAAGAGGATATACAAACTTGCTAAGATAAGAGAGGAAAACAAGAGATTTTAATCTGGTGGCTAATGCAACACATGCAAAATGCAACTAAGATAGGCTCGGCTATTTTAAGATGGCATGTGAGATGCTACAACTAACACGTATTCAACTTGGAATTGAAATACAATGCAGTTAGCATGATGCGCTGAGCCCGGTGCATGCAAGACATATGAATGATGCAAACATGCATAGCATAAGGATGCTAATTGAAATATGCCCTAAATCTAACCATCGTAAGCGACTAAATAAAAGGGAGAAAGAAATGGGGATTGGAAGACATGCATCACACACACGCACACTTATTACAACATTGCCCTCTCTCGGAGGGTTCGAATAAATAATACAAACCCAAATAAATAATTAACTAACTTAGCTAATTAAATATTACAAAACTTCTAATTAATTAACAAATTAAAATCAGAAGGGAGGTGGCCGCAGCCCCGCCTCGGAATGATGGGATGATGCATGCTCGATTCGCCTCGCCCTCGATGTGCCTTGCTCGGAAACCCGTTACTATGCCACTGTTGCCTCTGTTTGCACTGTTCTGCACCTTTGAGGGATGTGAAAATTCTTGAGGTACCTCTGAACCCTTCCCTGATCATTTTGGAATGCCACCGGCCAATGAAGAGCACCACTGACCATGTAAATGTGATCATCGACCATAAATTGGGTCACTGGCTAGACTCTGATGGTCGGTCGGCACTGAAAGTGGCCGGCCGGCCGGCCATTTATTCCTGCAGAATCCTATTTTTGCTGCAATAGTGGACAGACAGTGGATGGCAAGGAAATTTCAAAGCAATGCATGCATGGCTACACTCCCCATCATGTTATGGACTCAAGGGAGTGCGGCCCTTGGTACTCGGGCCACCAGTCACGCATTTCGATGCATGTTGGCCAAAGGCACCAAGCTTGCAAATCAATGTAAATGCGTGCAACAAAACAAATGGATGCTTCACGCCCTATCATTTTGAGATCAAGGGCGTCGGCGATCGAGGATTGAGATGTGTTTCGTCACTTTAAGTATGAACACACCTCATTCCTCATGTTTGGTTTGACACCCCAAACCAAACACAATGCAATGTATGTATGCAATATTGCTCAAATATGTAAAATGGCTCAAGTATGCAACATGCGGCTAAGTTAGCAAAGCATGCCAAATGTAATGCAAACTAAACATGCAAATGTGTGTAGACACCCCATTTTTGACCGACCTTAAGACTCAGACGTCACCAGTTGAGCGCTCGGTGATATTGCATATTGTGCTCGTTCAGAAGTTTCAGAGTCTCGGCTGCGAGCCTTGCCTCCGGACTTCCGGGCTCTTTTGTGCCTTGCCTCGGTTTGCGAACCAGGTTCCGTTTTCTCCGTTTTATCTTCCCGAAGGGAGGGAGAGGTCTTGTGGATCATCGCTCAGTGGCCGTAGGCTACGTTTCGTGGCCGTAGGCTACGTTTCGTGGTCGTAGGCCATTTTTCCCGTTTGGAGCTCGGTTTTCGATTTTTCGGAGTCGACGGCCGTGCGCCTCGATTCGGGATCGCTTAACCACCTCCGTTTGCTCTGGTTTTTGGTATACACCTTACTTCCTCCCTTTTGAGGAACACTGTGGCCTGAGAGACCAACTTCGTGGTCGAACGCCACCTCCGGTGCTTAACAGCCCATTTTCGGGGCCCCGGGCCACGCGTTTCGGTCCCCCGAACCTCCGTTTTGCATCCGTTTTGGTTCATTTTTGGTGGAGGCCTTATTTTCATGATTAGGAAGCTTGTAGGAGGGTGGGAGGCCAGAAATTGTTCTGAAAAGCCAGCTTCATTCCTTCATCGCTCTCTGACGCCCGTTTTTCTCACTAAAAAGACAATGTTGACCACCCCGGAGCCACTTTCTTGAACCCCAAACCCCATATTTGTGTTGTACACACCTGGGAGGCCACCAATATGTGGTGGCCGACCAGTAATTGTTTCTGACCTTTTTGACCCCCTCTAAAAAATGGTCTTTTCTCTCTCCTGGTTCACTTTTTCTAGGTTTCAACCACATAGTTGTGTTGTGCACATATGGAAGGCCACCTTTCTGGATAGGTCGACCAGTAATTGTGATTGACCCTTTTGACCCCTGGTCGGCTGACCAGGGGAGGTGGCCGGCTGGCCACCTGAGCCTTCTGAACCTGGTCGGCCAGAATCCCTTCACCTGGTTCCTTCCAGCTGTGTATTTTGTTTCCCCCCAGACCCTGTATCCGGGGGGGTGCCCTTTTGGGGGGAAATTTGAATTCATTTCCCCCCCCCCTTTTTTCTCCCCTCCTTTGCCTATATAACCAGCCCCTCAGCTGCATTTTGAGGGGTTACAAAATTTGGTTTAAGGCTCTAGCATTCAATCTCTCTCTCTCTCTCTATTCCAACCCTCAAAACCACCTTGTTCCTACACCATTTACCCTACACCTCATAGCACAAGGCCTCCATCCTCCATTCCAGCAACTTGAGGCTGCTTTCTAGAGGTGAAGAACTCCCAAACTTGGCCCAAAAGTTGTTGAAGCATTGGTCTACAAGGGTGAGTCCCATTTTCCCTCTTTTGTGCCTTGTTTTGCTTTGTACCTAAGCCTTACTTTCTAACATTTTTGGGCTCCAACCCAAACTGTAAATAGTCATATTTTGAGCCTCTTTTCATGTTTGATTCAGGGTCTTTCTCTGTTTGAGGCCAGCAGCTATCACTTGCTTCTTTAACTCTCTTTTAGGCCTTATTTTTGCATAGTATTTTAGGCCTATTTTTGAGCTGTTTTGGACTTATCCATAAAATTTAAAATAACTATTTTTGATGCCCTCTTCAACATTGTTGAAGGGCTCTCCTCTGTTTGAGGCCTCCTTCTATCACTTTCTTCTTTATCTCTCTTTCAGGCCGATTTTTGCATAGTATTTTAGGCCTATTTGTAAGCTGTTTTGGACTTTTCTATAAACTTTAAAATATCTTTTTTTGAGCCCCTCTTCAACATTGTTGAAGGGCTTTCCTCTGTTTGAGAACAGAAGCTGCTACTTGTCTCTTTACCCCTCTTTTAGCCCTTTTCTTGCATGATAGTTTGGCCTTATTTGTGATTATTTTTGTGGCTTGATGTAAACTGTAAAGTGCCTTGTTTTTAGACTCTATTCAACTTTGTTGAAGGGCTCTTTGCCATTTGGGGCCAGCTTCTATCCCTTTGTGTTTAATCTCTATTTTAGGGCCATTTTTGCATGATAGATTAGCCCTATTTGCATTCATTTTTGGGACTTGTTATAAAATGGAAATATGTATTTTTTGGGACTGTCTTTCATCTTTCTTCATGCTTCATGATCAAATAATGCATGCTTTGTATAGCTGTAAGTCATTCCATGTGCCTAGCTTCGAATTTCGGAGTTCATTCCATGCATAGGGTGCCATGTTTCCATGTTTCGGGGCTGTTTTGTAGCATATTTCAGCGCTGAAATTCACATGTTTGCATACCATAATCCATGCCTTTCCATGCTTTGGTAGAGTGGCATTTGTTGCCTCAGGTTCGGTTCTCGATTTGCGTGCATGCGTGCGCGTATTTTGAGAGTCTCATTTTCATCTAATGGCTACCGATGTGAGTGTGGCTGAGGTCCATTCATGTTGGTGTAAGTCCATTGTGCATTGTGTATGCCATTTCATTTCATAGCATTGTGTATGTTAGGTTGTATGTTAGCGCATTGTGTATGCCATGTTACCTCGTACATCGTGCATGTATGCCATTCCATAGCATTGTGCATGCTAGGTTGTATATTAGTTGCATTCATGCATGTCATGCATATCGCATTGTGTTTGGGATAGGATTTAGCCCGAGCAAGGGAAAGAAGGGACGTTTCGTACTTCGAGTGACGGAACGTGTCTCAATTCCCAGTCACCGACACTCCGGATTATCCATGATGGAGTCTCGGTCTTGTTGTGTTTATGTGTGCATTCATTTCATATTGAGTCATGCAATTCGACTCCTCGGCCATCATGCATCGATATGCGTGATTGGTGGCACGAGGATCGAAGACTACACTCCCTGAATAGTAGTCATGCATACATATGCGAAAATACTTTGCCATGCCCCTTTGTTGCTCTCTGTTGTAGCAAATCAGAAATTGGCAGCCTTCCGGAGCTTGGCACGCATTCCAAGAACAATTGCAAGCAGAGACAAACCGGGGCATCGCGAGAGATTCTCCACACAAGGCAACCCGAGCATGCATCATTCATCATCCGAAGCAGATTTGAGGCAGTCCCTGGCTTGCATGCTAATTTATTGCTTTCCTAATTTAATAATTTAATTAATTAGGGTTTTGTAATTATTTGGACTGTAATTATTTATTCGGGACTCTATTATTTATTCGGACCCTCTGCGCGAGGGCAATGTTGTAATAAGTGTGCGTGTGTGTGATGTATGTCTTCCAACCCCACGTCTTTCTCCCTTTTATTTACCCGCTTATGATGGTTAGATTAGGGCATGTTTCAATTAGCATACAGTATGATAGCATGTTTGCATTCATTCATCTGTTTTGCATGCACTGGGCTCGGTGCATCATACTAACTGCATTGTATTTCCAATTCCAAGTTGAATACAAGTTAGCTGTAGCATTTCATATGCCATGTTTAGAATAGCCGAGCCTGCTATAGTTGCATTTTTTGCATGTGTTGTATTAGGCATTTTTGTATAAATTAGGATCTTGCATGGATTTCTAATTAGCTTCTGTTTTGGCTTGGAGTACTCGGTAAGTTTTATGCTTTAGCATCCTTGCATGCGTGTGAGTGACTGCCATGGATAGCATGCTTACCATGAGGCTATATGCTTATGTGATATAACTGCCTGAATGCCTGTGGGTGAAGGTTGGGTTATTTAAATTGGAACAATTCATCAAATGTGTGTTTTAAGCCCACTAGATAGTG
>NW_021024508.1:1168213-1183505 GCF_004153795.1 Camellia sinensis | reverse complement strand
GCTTGTCTTGTCAAGGCATGACCATAAGGCTGACCGGTTATGGGCTCTGCCAGTATGGGAGCACAAACCCCGGTTTTACCAGGGCACCCTTTTGACCATTCGACCTAGTGCATATTCGGATCCATAGTGACCATTCCAAACTAGGACAGGTTGCTTACTCGATATAGGTTGTTTGAAACCGCTGCGTGCGTAGTGAAACCCTAGCTCCTGACAAAATAGGACAGGGAAACCCTCCCCCAACATAGGGGTGTTTTGGTTCTCAATTATCTGTTATGTGCTGTCAGAGTGTGTCTCTACAGGAGTTGCATGTATCAGTTTGAGAGTTTGGGGCATCAGGCCTGCGGGCATCAGTCAGTGTTTGAGAATCAGTTATCTGCGGGTATCAGATTCGGTCTTTGGGGACAGTGATTCAGGGATAATGATCAGTGATTGAGGACAGTGTGTGTTCAGCTTACCGACCGTGTGTTGTTATGCCCGGCTGTGTGTTGTGCATTTACTTTAAGCTGTTATGCTGTCCGTTTATATGTTTATTTATTTCCTTATTGCTTTATTTATCTTTTACTAGGGTAATTTTAGCACAATTGCTTCCAACCAAGTAGATATTCCCCAAGCACCCTAGACAAGAGGTCGCCGACTCAATCGATCCGAGGATCTGGTTGACGGACAGCCAGTGTTTCACTCTCTACCCCCAGTTATCAGACGAAGGCCAAGAAAACGCAGTGTATCCGAGCAGAGGTTGCCAGAGCAGTGGATCACCCCATCAGTGGACAGTCAGATTGAGATCCCGATTGTTGCTATAGAAATAGACCTGCCAATAGTTCAGACAAATCAGGGCAGTATGGCGGTACCGACAGGAGTTGAGGAAATGATGCGTCAGATGCAAGAGGCCATGAGAGCCATGCAGCAGGACGCTGTTCGTCGGGATGAGTTTGCCAAACAATAGGCCGAGATCATGGCCTAGCAAGCAGAATTAATTGCCAGGCTGCAACAACAAGACGGAGCATCTGCTTCACACCCGGTCCCTCCCCCACCGGGAATCCCAGCATCCGAGGAGGCACCAAATGTCCAGGCAGATACAGACATACCAACGGGGCCAGCTCCGCTCCCAATTCTGCCCCAGCTATCTAAGGCACCCACGCTTGTCAATCAACCGAACTCCCCCTTCGAGTTCGAGGTAGACCATACAACACTGAAATTGAGCAAGCTCGAGAAGCTATTCAAAAAATCCCAGGGGATAAAGGCTATCCCGGATATCGAGGACGGATATACCGACGTGGCTGTAACATTGCCGGATAGATTCAAAATGCCGCAGATTGATCGTTTTGACGGATCTGGTGATCCCATGGTCCACCTCCAGCTATTCTCAGATATATTACGGCCAATGGGCCTCACCAGACCCCAGAAGCTTTCGCTATTCGGTCAGACCCTGTCGGGCGTGGCCGCTATCTGGTATGCGAAGTTGGAGGATGATGTGAAGCGAAGTTGGCATGAAATGGCCGAGGCCTTTGTTGCGCAATACTCTTACAACACCCAAATTGAGATTACAACTCGTGATCTCGAAACAACAAGGCAGGAGCCCAAGGAGAGTTTCTCGGATTTCGTAACCCGGTAGAGGGTGAAGGCCTCGATGATGACTTTACGGCCCACCGATAAAGACCAGATCAGGATGATTGTGCGCAATCTCCAGCCAAAATTGATGCAAAAGATGATTGTACTCCCCTTCCCCACTTTTTCAGATATGCACGAGATGGGGGTACAGATTGAAGATGCAATGAAACAGGGTCTGATCGACCAAGATAGGGAGCAACCAAGGAGGACTTTCAACCGTAACAACAATGCAGGCCCGAGTGGCACTGCAACTGCAAGAGCTTCAGAGGTGAGCATGGTCACCACCATTCCCCCTCCCCTTCCAAGACCTATGGCAGCCACGCCCTTCTCCGGTACATCTGGAAGCAACACGCAGACCACCAAATACCAACCTAGAGGCCAAAGAACCTTCACACCCTTATATATGCCCATGTCCAAAGCTCTGGGGGTATTAATCAGGAAAAAGCATTTGAAGCCCCTAGAGCCGAGGCCACTACCAAATCCATTCCCCCCCTCTCATGACCCAGCAAAATACTGCGCGTATCACCAACAACACGGTCACGACACCGACCGTTGTTTTAGATTGCGTCACGAGATCTAGGATCTTATTGACAAACAGGTGATTGCGCCTCCCGACAAACCCAATGTCACAACCAATCCTCTCCCACCGTATAACCAAGCTCCCCCTCCCAATAGAATCAATTTTTATCCAAACTGGGGTCGCATCTTACGATCCTAGTATCTATATCACCCCATCCCACCTACCCAAGCCGGAGGTGCTCCTTCCTGACTGCACCGACTCTTTGTGCATGTTGGACATCTCCACAACCCAACCAGAGCCGACGGTGGCGACCATCGAAGATGGGGCAGGGCAGACTTTAGAAAAGAATGGAATTGTTGAGTCTGAGATTGAACAGTCTGAGAGTTTTGCTGGGGAAGTCTATGATCCGAGTGAGTACATCTTGTCAACAGACCAGATTGGGCTGGGTATAGAATTGCCAGAGAAGGAAGAGCTGTGTGTGATCTAGGAGGATGGATTTGAGCAAGGGGCAAATGATTTGACGGCTGTGGAGGAGGACTTTGCCAACCTACAGTTTTTCGATGACCAAGAATCAGGGGGCGCAGTAGTCAATTGGTTTGATTATAAGGAATCGGCAGAGGCCACTAGATGGCTGGATGATCAACCGGATGTGGTGGAAGAGGTCCAACCAGAACAGGGCCCGGCAGGGGCGAGAGTATAAATTGTGGCCAGAAGGGCCGAAAGTCAGAATACATTGCCGGAGAGCGCCGGTATGAAGAATTTCGCTCGAGACTCAAGCATTGTGGATGTGCAGAAAGTTAAACAACAAACTACACCGACACAGGCGGAACAAGAAAAGTTTTGGGATTCCGAGAGAATCAGGAAGGCAAAAGCCCATGAAGGGGCTGAGGGTGCTGTGGGCACTAGAACATAAGATACTGTGGGCATGTGGACTGAAAGTACTGCGAGTACGGTCATACCGGGGCCGGACAGGTGTTTGTCGGCTGCCGACGGAATGTGGTGGGAAGACGATGATTTATGTCTTGCCCAAACATATGAGGATTGGGGAAACCATCAGCCAGACGACACCTGGTATATCGGCGAGGTCGATCATATGATGAGAAGTGGGCGGTATTTTAGACCCCCACACCTAGACCAGCTAGAAGCATCCGGAAAGGATAAGGAAGCTGAGAGACAGAAAGAAAAGCAAATCGAAGAAGAGGCTGTACTGAAGCAGTTAAAGAAGATACAAGCAGACATCTCCATCTGGGGACTGCTTATGGCTTCACGAGTGCACAGACAGGCTGTCCTATCTGCCATGGACAAGGCCAGGCTTTCTATAGACACCACGCCGAAGCAGCTAGTTGGACTGGTCTTTCCGGGAGGAGGTTCCCCGACACTAACCTTTTCAGATAAAGAACTGCCGCCTGAGGGCGCAAATCACAACAAACCTCTCTACATCTCGGTGGAATGTAGAGGCAAGTGGGTGCCGATGGTTCTCATCGACACGGGATCCGCCATTAACGTGTGCCCGTCAAGGACGGCATATGCAATCGGGTTGAAGCCCGCGGACTTCGTGCCGACTACTCAAGTGATCAGAGCTTATGATAACACCAGCAGGGAGGTGATGGGGACTGTCAAAATTCAGACCCAGGTTGGTCCAGGACAACACAACATTGAATTCCATGTCTTGGACGTTCCCGCAACCTTTAACCTATTTTTGGGGCGACCGTGGTTGCACCAGGTCAAGGCAGACTCTTCCACCTTGCATCAAATGTTGAAGTACCCCCACGGGAAAGGGATAGCTATTGTTTTTGGGAATTCGTCAATCCATCCGCCGCCGGAAGTGTCTACGCCAGTCTTGGAAATTGAACATGGCATAGAGGATTTGTTCTTATCAAGGTTTACTTTGGTTGAGGCCCGGGTTGTGCAGAATATCATGGCTGTTAATGAGGGAGTGTATGTCAGTGCTCAATCTGTATACCTCATGAACAAGCTTCAACACATCCCCGGGATGGGATTAGGAAAGAGCGGCCAGAAGGGCGTCGCAGCATTGGCCGAAGTGCCACACAACCCTCATACCTTTGGCTTGGGATATCTGCCCACCAAAGACGACTGGGTGAGGAAGGGAAAGGAAATGACTGGAAGAGCCAGAGCAAAGCAGGCCGGGAAGCGTTTTGAGCTGATGCATAGGCCCATTCAGGGTACCCTAAACGGACGCCTCGTCCGGGAGGGAGAGGACTTTCCATTTTGCGGCTTCCTAGAGCCGTGGCTGAACGCGGAGAGGAAGCGCGTGCCGGGGTTTGGGATTTTCTTTGACCTGCAACTATCCGGGGATGACGTTGCCGAAGAGCAGACAGACCCATCAGCTGAGGTTGAACAGAGTAAGAAAGTGCAGTCTGAGGACACCGAACTTGAAATGGGGGTAGCACTAGCATGTCTACTTTCAGATCCACCGATCGACCAGGAGTGCTTGGGGAATAACTTCTCGGTATGCGTGATCAGGAATGGAACGGCTGCGAGCCCGCCAGCAACTATTTTGGATACATCTATCGCACCCTCTCTCATTTGGCAGTATGAAGAGGGATTTTTGTCCAGCAGTATTGAGTTAGGTAGTGAGCCGGAATCTGATTCCATCGAGTCTTGTGAGTCGGAATCAGGTTCCAGCTCGACTGAGTCTGAGTTTGGTAATCCTGGGGATGATAACCCGGATGCCACAGTCTTGTCCAGGTCGTCTTTTTCTTTCTCTTTTGAGTCTGTTGTAACCAAGGAATCAGACGATTTGGATGTACTTAATGAGAATCAAGTAGCTGTGGTTTCTGAGTACTTTTCTGTGCCCTTGATTTATTGCATTAACTCAGACTTTCAAAATTTTGATGAAAACAACGAGGACGAAATTCCTCCAATTTTGCAACGCTTAAGTGAACAAGAGCAGGAAAGATTTGTTAAACCCTTAATGGATGAAATCACTACAGTGAATATTGGTACTGAGAAGGACCTGCGGCTGGTCCAAATCGGGTCCACGTTGTCTTCAGAGGAACGCGAGCGCTTAGTCGCTTTATTAAAAGATTTCAAAGACGTTTTTGCATGGTCCTACGAAGACATGCCTGGAATCGATCCTGAGATTGTACAGCACCAGATCCCTCTTGACCCCGAGGCCCGACCTGTCAAGCAGAAACTCAGGAGGATCCGCCCCGACTGGCTCTCAAGATTAAGGAAGAGGTCACCAAGCAAATCGACGCAGTCTTCCTGCTGGTATCCGAATACCCGACTTGGTTGGCCAACATCGTCCCAGTGCCAAAGAAGGATGGCAGGATCCGAGTGTGCGTGAATTTCAGGGATTTGAACAGAGCTAGTCTGAAGGATGACTTTCCATTGCCGTATATTGACGAGTTGGTGGATTTCACAGCGGGGCACGCTTTGCTTTCATTCATGGATGGCTTCTCAGGTTACAATCAGATAGTGATGGCACCAAAAGACGGGGAAAAGACTGCTTTCACCACCTCGTGGGGACTTACTGCTACAGAGTGATGCCGTTTGGATTAAAGAATGCTAGAGCTACATATCAACGGGCCGCGACTACAATATTGCATGATATGATCCACAAAGATGTTGAGATGTACGTGGACGACATGATTGTCAAGTCCAAAGAAAGAGAGGGCCACTAGACCGCCTTGCAAAAGTTCTTTCAAAGGATCAGAGAATTTCGGTTGTGGCTGAATCCTCAGAAGTGCACGTTCGGTGTTACAGCGGGAAAAATGCTGGGATTTCTGATTACACAAAGGGGCATCGAGGTCGACCCTTTAAAAATCAAGGCAATCTTAGAAATGCCACCACCAAGGACTGAAAAGGAGGTGCGAGGCTTTCTGGGTAAAGCGCAATTCATAAGACGGTTCATCTCAAAATTAACCTTGACTTGTGAACCACTTTTTGGTCTCTTAAAGAAAGGCAAGAAATTCCAATGGGATGGCCGATGCGAAGCTGCTTTTGAACAGATCAAAGAATACTTGCAGAACCCACCCGTGTTGTCACCGCCAGAGCCGGGAAAACCGTTGATATTATACCTTTCAGTGACCGAGACCACAATGGACTGTATGCTCACACAAGAGTCAGAGGACAAGGTGGAGAGAGCCATCTACTATCTGAGCAAGAAGATGCTAGAGTATGAGACTCGCTACACACCGTTGGAGAAGGCTTGCTTAGCTTTGGTATGGGCTACCAGGAAGCTGCGGCACTACCTGTTAGCTCACTCTGTAATGTTGGTTTCACGACTCGATCCCATCAAATATCTTTTCAAGAAATCGGAACTTACGGGTAGGCTAGCTTGTTGGTTGCTGTTGCTCTCCGAATTCAACCTGAAATATGTGACACGCAAGTCAGTCAAGGGGAGGGCAGTGGCAGAGTTCTTAGCCGATCATCCAGTGGAAGGAGGTGAAGCAGTTGAATACTTATTTCCAGATGAAGCCATTTTGCACATCGACGACGAGTATTGGACGATGTACTTTGACAGAGCGTCAAATCAGTACGGGTATGGGATAGGAGTGTTGCTGATAGCACCCGATAATTCCCGTATCCCTCTAGCTTTCAAACTTCGGTTCAAAGTCTCAAACAATGAAGCAGAATATGAGGCATGCATTGCCGGTCTAGAAGCAGCCCTGGAACTAGGAGCAAGATGGTTGGACGTCATTGGGGATTCAAACCTTATTGTGTCTCAAAAAAAAGGAGACTGGAAAGTCAAAGAAAAAAAGATGATGATGTATCACCAGACCTTGGACTTGTTAATTCCTCAGTTTGAAAAGCTAAACTTTGCTCATCTTCCAAGAGAGAACAATAGGTTCGCAGATTCTTTAGCAACTCTATCTTCCATGATAGACATCCCGTTTGGAGTCCGGATGCGTCCAGTTATCATTGACCATAAATTTGCGCTAGCCTATGAGTCGATTGCTGCTATAGATGAGGTTCAGGACAAAACCCCTGGTATTATGACATTTGGAACTTCTTGGAGAAGGAAGCATATCCGCCGGGGGTAAATGCCAAGGATAAAAGGGCAATCAGAAGAATGGCCGTTCAGTTCATTATCTGTGGGGGTAAGCTGTATAAGAGAGGTCATCTGGGAATGGATAAGCTATGTGTTGAAGCCGAGGAATCAAAGCGCCTGATGGAGGCCATCCATGGAGGAGAATGCGGTGCACATATGAACGGAGTAATGCTAGCACGGAAGATCCTCATATAGGGTTACTACTGGTCCACCATGGAGGAGGATTGTATCGGTTTTGTCCGGCGATGCCACAAGTGTCAGATTCATGCAAACCGCATGAACATCCCGCCGTCGAAGCTGTACAACATGACTTCACCATGGCCATTTTCAGTTTGGGGAATCAATGTGATCGGGGCTGTCACTCCAAAAGGGTCGAATGGGCATGAGTTCATCCTGGTCGCGATAGGTTACTTTACAAAGTGGGTCGAGGCCGAATCATATGCCGTGTTGAAGGCGTCGCACGTTGCAAAGTTTATCAGAAACAACATCATCTGTTGCTATGGGGTCCCAAACGAGGTCATTTCAGATAATGGTTCCCACTTCAAGAAGGAAGTGATCGACTTGTTGGAGAAATACAACGTGACTTTTCATAAGTCATCCACATACCGGCCGCAAACCAACGGAGCGGTCGAGGCCGCCAACAAGAATATCAAACACATACTGCAGAAGATGGTGGAAACCTACCGGGATTGGCCAATATCAACGGGCCGCGACTACAATATTGCATGATATGATCCACAAAGAGGTCGAGGTGTACGTGGACGACATGATTGTCAAGTCCAAAGAAAAAGAGGGCCACTACACCGCCTTGCAAAAGTTCTTTCAAAGGATCAGAGAATTTCGGTTGCGGCTAAACCCTCAGAAGTGCACGTTTAGTGTTACAACAGGAAAAATGCTGGGGTTTCTGATTACACAAAGAGGTATCGAAGTCGACCCGTCCAAAATCAAGGCCATCCTAGAAATGCCACCACCAAGGACTGAAAAGGAGGTGCGAGGCCGGGTCAATTTGCCCCTGGGTCGTGGATGAGCTCGGTTGTCTTTGAGCACCAAATCACCTCCTTTAGATTCCTGGACTTAACTTTCTTGTTGAAGCCGGGGCAATTCTGCGCTGATAGCCTTGAACATGGTACAGTGCTTTCAGTCTTCTCTCATCAAAGAGCATGAGTTCCTCAAACCTGCTCTGCTGCCAATCTGCTTCGGCTATTTGACACTCAGCCAATACTCGTATGACGGAACCTCAATATCGATAGGTTTAGAACGGCCTCCATCCCATAAAACCAATGAATACGAGTCGCTCCGGTAAGAAAGTTCTAATTGAAGTTCTGTAGCCCCACAGAGCAAATGACAGCTTATCTGGCCAATTCCGGTAGGTTCCACCCATCTTCTACAGTATGTGTTTGATATTCTGTTGGCGCCTCGACCGCTCCTTGGTTTGCGGCGGTAGGTGGATGACTTATGAAAAGTCACGTTGTATTTCTCCAACAAGCGATCACTTCCTTCTTGAAGTGGGAACCATTATCTGAAAATGACCTCGTTTGGGACCCCAATAGCGATAGATGATTGTTGTTTCTGATTAAACTTTGCAACGTGCGACGCCTTCAACACGGCATATGATTGGCTCGACCCACTTTGTAAAGTAACCTATCGCGACCAGGATGAACTCATGCCCATTCGACCCTTTTGGAAGTGACAGCCCCGATCACATGATTCCCAAACTGAAATGGCCCTGGGAAGTCATTTGTACAGCTTCGACGCGGGATGTTCATGCGGTTTGCATGAATCTGACACTTGTGGCATCGCCGGACAAAGACCGATACAATCCTCCTCATAGTGGACCAGTAGTAACCCTGTCTGAGGATCTCCGTGCTAGTATTACTGTTCATATGTGCACCGCATCTCCGTCCATGGATGGCGTCCATCAGGCGCTTTGATTCCTCGGCTTCAACACATAGCTTATGCATTCCAGATGACCTCTCTTCATACAGCTACCCCCACAGATGGATGAACTGAACGACCATTCTCTTCTGATTGCCCTTTTATCCTTGGCAGTTTACCCCCGGCCGGATATTTGCTTCCTTTCTCCAAAGAAGTTCCAAATGTCATAATACCGGGGTTTTGTCCTGAACCTCATCTATAGCAGCAATCGACCATAGGCCAGGCGGCGCAAATTTATGGTCAATGATAACTGACGCATCCGGACTCCAAACGAGATGTCTATCATTGAAGATAGAGTTGCTAAAGAATCTGCGAACCTGTTGTTCTCTCTTGGAAGATGAGCAAAGGTTTAGCTTTTCAAACCGAGGAATTAACAGTCCAAGGTCTGGTGATACATCATCATCTTTTTTCTTTGACTTCCAGTCTCCTTTTGCTTGAGACACAACAAGGTTTTGAATCCCCAATTGACGTCCAACCGTCTTGCTCCTAGTTCCAGGCTGCTTCTTAGGACCGCAATGCATGCCTCATATTCTGCTTCGTTGTTTGAGACTTTGAACCGAGTTTGAAGGCTAGAGGGATACGGGGGATTATCGGGTGCTATCAGCACACTCCATATCCCATTAACCCGTCGATTTGACGCTCCGTCAAAGACATCGTCCAATACTCGTCGTCGATGTGCAAAATGGCTTTCATTTGGAAATCATATTCAACTGCCTTCACCTCCTCCACTGGAATGATCGGCTAAGAACTCTGCCACTTCCCTCCCCTGACTGACTTGCGTGTCACATATTTCAGGTTGAATTCGAAGAGCAACAGCAACCAACAAGCTAGCCTACCATAAAGTGCCGATTTCTCGAAAAGATAATTGATGGGATCGAGTTGTGAAACCAACATTACGAAGTGAGCTAACAGGTAGTGCCGCAGCTTCCTGGTTAGCCCATACCAAAGCTATGCAAGCCTTCTCGAACGGTGTTGTAGCGAGTCTCATAACTCTAGCATCTTCTTGCTCAAGATAGTAGATGGCTCTCTCCACCTTGTCCTCTGACTCTTTGTGCGAGCATACAGTCCATTGTTGTCTCGGTCACTGAAGGTATAATATCAACAGTTTTCCCGGCTCTGCTGGGTGACAACACGGTGGGTTGTGCAAGTATTCTTTGATCTGTTCAAAAGCAGCTTGGCATCGGCCGTCCATTGGAATTCTAGCCTTTCTTCAAGAGACCAAAAGTGGTTTCACAAGTCAAGGTTAATTTTGAGATGAACCGTCTTATGAATTGCGCTTTACCCGAAAACCTCGCACCTCCTTTTTCAGTCCTTGGTGGTGGCATTTCTAAGATGGCCTTGAATTTTTGAAGGGTCGACCTCCGATGCCCCTTTTGTAATCAGAAATCCCAGCATTTTTCCGCGTGTAACACCGAACGTGCACTTCTGAGGATTCAGCCACAACCGAAATTCTCTGATCCTTTGAAAGAAACTTTTGCAAGGCGGTCTAGTGGCCCCTCTCTTTCTTTGGACTTGACAATCATGTGTCGTCCACGTACATCTCAACATCTCTTGTGGATCATATCATGCAATATTGTAGTCCGGCCCGTTGATATGTAGCTCCAGCATTCTTTAATCCAAACGGCATCACTCTGTAGCAGTAAGTCCCCCACGGGGTGGTGAAAGCAGTCTTTTTCCCGTCTTTTGGTGCCATCACTATCTGATTGTAACCTGAGAAGCCATCCATGAATGAAAGCAAGCGTGCCCCGCTGTGAAAATCCACCAACTCGTCAATATGCAGCAATGGAAAGTCATCCTTCGGACTAGCTCTGTTCAAATCCCTGAAATTCACACACACTCGGATTCCTGCCATCCTTCTTTGGCACTGGACGATGTTGGCCAACCAAGTCGGGTATTCGGATACCAGCAGGAAAGCCTGCCTCGATTTGCTTGGTGACCTCTTCTTAATCTTGAGAGCCCAGTCGGGGATCCTCCTGAGTTTCTGCTTGATAGGTCGGGCCTCGGGGTCAAGAGGGATCCGGTGCTGTACAATCTCAGATCGATTCCAGGCATGTCTTCGTAGGACACGCAAAAACGTCTTTGAAATCTTTTAATAAAGTGACTAAGCGCTCGCGTTCCTCTGAAGACAACGTGGACCTTATCTGGACCAGCCGCAGGTCCTTCTCAGTACCAATATTCACTGTAGTGATTTCAACCATTAAGGGTTTAACAAATCTTCCTGCTTCTTGTTCAATTAAGCGTTTCCAAATTGGAGGAATTTTTCGTTCCTCGTTGTTTTCATCAAAATTTTTGAAAGTCTGAGTTAATGCAATAAATCAAGGCACAGAAAAGTACTTAGAAACCACAGCTACTTGATTCTCATAAGTAACATCCAAATCGTCCGATTCCTTGGTTACAACAGACTCAAAAGAGAAAGAAAAAGACGACCTGACAAGACTGTGGCATCCGGGTTATCATCCCCAGGAATTACCAGACTCAGACTCAATCGAGCTGGAACCTGATTCCGACTCACAAGACTCGATGGAATCAGATTCCTGCTCACTACCTGACTCCAGGTACTGCTAGACAAAATCCCTCTTCATACTGCCAAATGAGAGAGGTGCGATAATAGATGTATCAAAATAGTTGTTGGCGGCTCGCAGCGTTCCATTCCTTGATCACGCATACCGAGAAGTTATCCCCCAAGCACTCCTGGTCGATCGGAGGATCTGAAAGTAGACATGCTAGTGCTACGCCCATTAAGTTCGGTGTCCTTAGACGCACTTTCTTACTCTGTTCACCTCAGCTGATAGGTCTGTCTGCTCTTCGGCAACGTCATCCCCGGATAGTTGCAGGTCAAAGAAAATCTCAAAACCCCGGCACGCGCTTCCTCTCCGCGTTCAGCCACGGCTCTGGGAAGCCGCCAAAATGGAAAGTCCTCTCCTCCCGGACGAAGCGTCCATTTTAGGGTACCCTGAATGGGCTATGCATCAAGCTCAAAAGGTTCTCCGGCCTGCTTGCTTCCGCTCTTCCAGTCATTTCCTTTCCTTCCTCACCCAATCGTCTTTGGTGGCAGATATCCAAGCCAAAGGTATAGGGTGGTTGTGGCACTTCGGCCAATGCTGCGACGCCCTCGGCCGCTCTTTCCTAATCCCATCCCGGGGGGGATGTGTGAAGCTTGTTCATGAGGTATACAGATTGGAGCACTGACATACACTCCCTCATTAACAGCCATGATAATTCTGCACAACCCGGGCCTCAGCCAAAGTAAAACCTTGATAAGAACAAATCCTCTGTGCCATGTTCAATTCCAAAGACTGGCGTAGACACTTCCGGCGGCGGAATGGATTACGAATTCCCAAAAACAATAGCTATCCCTTTCCCGTGGGGTACTTCAACATCTGATGCAAGGTGGAAGAGATTGCCTTGACCTGGTGCAACCACGGTCACCCCAAAAGTAGGTTAAAGGTTGCGGGAACGTCCAAGACATGGAATTCAAATTGTTGTGTTGTCCTGGACCAACCTGGGTCTGAATATTTGACAGTCCCCATCACCTCCCTGCTGGTGTTATCATAGGCTTCTGATCACTGAGTAGTCGGCACGAAGTCCCGGGGCTCAACCGATTGCATTATGCCGTCCTTGACGGCACACGTTAATGCGGATCCCGTGTTGATTGAGAACCATCGGCACCCACTTGCCTTCCACCGAGATTGTAGAGAGGTTTGCTAGTCGTGATTTGCGCCCTCAGGCGGCAGTTCTTTATCTGAAAAGGTTAGTGTCGGAATCTCCTCCCGAAAGCCAGTCACAGCTGCCGTAACATGAGATCAAAGTTCGTGCTATTCGGCGTTGTGACACATCTTCATCGGATGGAAGACTGTGGCGCTGTCCACGTGGCGTAGTACAGTGCCTGTCTAGCTCACTTGTGAAGAACCATGATAGCATGTTCCCCAGATGGAGATGTCTGCTTGGTATCTCGTTTTAATTGCTTCAGTACAGCCTCATTCTATCGATTTGCTTTTCTTGCTCTTCTTTAGCTTTCCTTATCCTTTCCGGATCTTCTAGGCTGGTCTAGGTTGCGGGGGTCTAAAATACCGCCACTTCTCAAATTCATATGATCGACCTCGCGATCATATACCAGTGCGTCTGGCTGATGGTTTCCCCAATTCCCTCATCTGTGTAGGCAAGACATAAATCATGTGCTTTCCACCCAATCTCCAAGTCCGGCCATGGCCGACAGACACCTGTCCGGCCCCGGTATGACCGTATACTCCAGTACTTTCAGTCCACATGCCCGCAGTATCTATTGTCCTTGTGCCACAGCACCCTCGGCACCCCTTCATGGGCTTTGCCTTCCTGATTCTTCTCGGAATCACCAAATAACTTTTCTTGTTCCGCCTGTGTCAGTGTAGTTTGTTGTTTAACTTTTCTGCGCATCACAAATGCGTTGAGTCGTCTGAGCGAAATTTCTTTCATACCGCGCGTCTCCGGCAATTGTATTCTGACTTTCGGGCCCTTCCGGGCCACAATTTATACTCTCGCCCCGTGCGGCGCCCTTTCTGGTTTAAGCCTCTTCCACCACATTCTCGTTGATCATCCAGCCATCCAGTGGCCTCTTGCCGTCAGACTCTTTGAATCAAACCAATTGACTACTTTGCGCCCCTGATCTTGGTCATCGAAAAAACTAGTAGGTGTTGCAAAGTCTCCCCTCTGACACAGCCGTCAAATATTTGCCCCTTCGCTTCCAAATCCATCGCTCCTGGATCACACACGCTCTTCCTTCCTCTGGGAAATTCTATAACCCAGCCCAATCTGGTCTGTTTGACAAGATGTGACTCACTCGGATCAGTTAGACTTCCCAGCAAAAACTCTCAGGACTGTTTCAATCCAGACTCAACCAATTCCGATTTCTTTTTCTTAAAGTCTGCCCTGCCCCATTCTCGATTGGTTGCGCCACCATCGGCTATAACTGGTTGGTTGTGGAGTAATGTCCAACATGCACAAAGAGTCGTGCATTCAGGATAGAGGCACCTCCGGCTTTGGGTAGGTGTTGCGGATGGGTGATATAGATTACTTGATCGTAAGAATGCGGCCCCAGTTTGCGATTTTAAAATTGATTCCTAATGGGAGGGGGAGCTTGGAACGTGGAGAGGATTCGGTGTGCTACATGGGTTTGGGGGCGCAATCACGTAAATATGCTAATAATATTATTCATATAAGATCCGAGTTCGTCGTTTGACGCAATCTTAAACAACGGTCGGTCGTGGAACCGTCTTGTCTTTACGTGATACGCGCAGTATTTTGTTGGTCATGAGAGGGGGAATGGTTAATTTAGGTAGTGGCTCTCGGCTCTAGGGGCTTCAAAATGCTTTTTCCTGATTAATACCGCCCAGAGCTTTGAGACAGGGGCATATACTAAGGATAGTGAAGGTTCTTTGGCCTCTAGGTTGGTATTTGGTTGGTCTGCGTGTTGCTTCCGGGACATGTACCGGAGAAAGGCGTCTGGCTGCCATGGGTCTTGGAAGGAGGGGGAATGTTGGTGGACCATTGATCAACCTTCTGAAGCTTCTTGCAGTTGCAGTGCCACTCGGGCCGCCATTGTTGTGTACGGTTTGAATAGTCCTCCTTGTTGCTCCCTATCGTTGGTCGATCAGACCTGGTTTCATATACATCTTCAAATCTGTACTCCCCAGTCAATCGTGGCAGATCTGAAAAAAGTGGGGCAAGGGGAGTACAATCATCTTTTGCATCAATTTTGGCTGGAGATTGCACAATCAATCCTGAATCTGGTCTTTTCGGGTGGGCCGTAAAAGTCATCATCGAGGCCTTCGCCCTCCACCGGGTTACGAAATCCGAGAAACTTTTCCTTGGCTCCTGCCTTGTTGTTTGTCGAGATCACGAGTTGTAATCTTCAATTTTGGTGTTATAAAGTATTGCGCAACAAAGGCCTTCGGCCCATTTCATCCAAAACTTCGCTTTCACATCATCCTTCCAAACCTTCGATACTATACCAGATAGCGGCCACAGCCGACAGGGTCCGACCGAATAGCGAAAGGCTTCTGGTCTGGTGAGGCCCATTGGCCGTAATATATTCTGAGAAATAGCTGGAGTGCGACCATGGGTTCACCAGAGAAATCCAAAACGATCAATCTGCACGCATTTTGAAATCTATCGGTAATGTTAGCAGCCCACCGTCGTTATATCTGTCCTCGATAATCCGAGGATAGCCTTACTCC
>NW_021024508.1:1156744-1166973 GCF_004153795.1 Camellia sinensis | reverse complement strand
GGGAGATTGAGCCAAGGGCAGCGCCAGGCGATGCGATCTGTAGACAAATTGCACATCCAGTCGAACCACCATCCCTCATCAAAGGCATCAACTAGGCGTTGTCGGAAGAAGTAGCCGCGAGCTGAGTAGGCTGGGCAAGAGTCCACAACTTGCAATTTATCCATCAACCATACCTGGGGAGGGATGAAAAATGAGAGATTAAAGAATAGAGAGGTGTACGATGAGAGAAAAGTAAGACAAGGGTTTTGTGAGAAAAACCAAGCCTGAGGGCCGAGTGATGTGAGCATTACATATGTAAGATTGGGTGGGAAACATTACCTGCAGCAGTAGTGGACTCCCCGCAAATCTGGTCGTATCCTAGCGATGGAAAACATCCAAGCCGATCAGCGTCTCAGCCAGTGTCATCACGATACAACTCTTTCCATCCTTCAAGCCTTGAGCAACTTCAATTAGGCGAATGCTAGATCCACCAAAGCCCGATGCAAGCAGAAAGTGAAATAGCATACACAAGCAAAGGGCATGTTGTCGAAAACCTTGCCAATGATTGTCGCCACGATCACCGGCGTCAGAAAAGCGATAAATCAATCCAAGGATGTCCAGTTCCCCATTACAGGTTAGAGACCGAGCGTCCTGCGTGGTGAGTCCACACATCCGCCCTAAAGCTTGGGCGTGACCAAAGCGAAACTGAGGCAAGATCTCTTCACAACTTTCGGATTCCATCAAAGCTTGAAAATCTTCGAAAGTTGGACATACCTCTTGCCCGCCGAAGCTAAAGACGTGTGTTACCGGGTTCCAAAACCTTGCCGCGGCTTGAAGGAAAGGAAGGTGTAGCGGAGTACAGCTCAGCGTGAATAGTGCATTCAAGCCAAAGCCCCGGAAGTTTAACTTTTCCGAGCCGTCTAAAGAAACAATCCAAACTGTGAGATTTTCGACGAGAAACGCTTCCATTTTGGTGCAAAACTGAGATGAAATGAATGAGCCACGGAGCTGGGGCTTTTAAAGGGGATAAAGCACTGTTCGGAGGGACACGTGTCGAAAAACTGGTGGTTGCTGAGCTAAGTGGCCGGCCGGCCACCTTTTCTGGTAGGCCGGCCACCTCTCCCTCCCTCAAATGCAAAACGCCGGTCGGCCAGCTACCAAAAGTGGTCGGCCATGCTGCAATATGCGTATTTGGCCCTGTTTTACTCTCTAAAAGAAAGTTCCTAGCATTTCCATGCACCGGGAGTGTCAAAAGCCTCCATCTCTCTCTGTTTCGGATGTGTTTCGTCGCCCAAATCGTCCGAAATACACTTTTTTTATAGAGTTGTTGTTTAAATCTTGCTTATCAAGTTGTTGTTTTGCTTATCGAGTTGTTGTTTTTGTTGGTCGAGCTGTTTCATTTACCGAGTCTTATTTAATCGAGTCGGCGAGTCTTGTGCATTTGAGTTGTTACTCTTTGTTTATCAATTTTGTTGTGTTTTACTTATCGAGTTGTAAACTTGCTGAGGTTCTTGTTGTTTCTCAGTAAGATTAGGTTGTTTAGTTTGTCGTGTCGGTTCGCTACCTGACTTGGCACATACACAATGCACATTTACCGTTCAACCTCTTTACTTGCAAAATGATGCGATGCGATGCTGAGAACATAAAGTACAAAACTTTTTCAAAAGAGCTGTTTCATTCCATCATGCTTCCTTTGTTACAACAGTTTACAGCAAAGGTACAAGTTTTACAAAAAATAAAACTGTCTAACAATGTACAGTGTGCTACAACTACTAGTAAAAAAGATAAATAAAGCAGGAAACAACTGCACCAATGCTCTCAAGAGCAGGAATAAGAGGCCCTCTTCGTCCTCTTCTGCAGAACAGGCTCTGCGCCACCGGCACCATCTGAGTCGGGACTGTCATCCTCAGGATCCTCCTCAGCCTCCTCTCCAGGGTCGGAACCCTCCTCTCTATCAGCAGAGGTCTCTGACTGATGATCTGTAGCCTCCTCCTCGTCCTCGTCGGGCTCCCCCTCTACGATGTGTGCCCTGCGTCTGCGGGACGACTCCCCTCTCCCGGCCCCGCGAGAAGGCCGAGATGGCCCGGCTCCCCGAGAAGGTCGAGATGGCCCGGTCTGTGGCTGATATACTGGAGGCATCTGAAAATAAAAAGTGCAAATTGAATACATCAGCTCAAAAGGTGTGTATCAGATACAGATGCAAGCAAACTACATGAGGGTGCATGCAAATATAGTATATAAATGTGGTGTGCCAGATGTGCTCTACACATACAATCAAAGCAGTAAAATGTTTAGGGTCAACATGTCGTCAGAAGTACGATAAATGTGAGAAAACTAAAGAGTACCTGGATACCCATGATGGACAGCTGCGTCTCTCTCCGCAAGACCATGCCCTCGAGTGAGGCCACCAATCCGATCACCCCCTCCATGTACTCTCTGGGTGGCTGCAGATACAAGCTCAAATCATCAATGAATAAAGGAATGTCTAAGTATTTGAATGATAGATGAAAAGCAGTGGGGCATACCGGCTGTGAGTCGAGATCAATGACGTATCGATGATCAGGCATGGGAGGCTCTATCGGAATCGGGTAGGAGGTCTCGTATCGCCATCCTGTCAACTCAGTCGGCATGTCTAGCCATCCAGCGTGATGATGAGTCGGAGGAATCGGAGGGACCAGTCCGACCCCTTCTCTCGATGTGCCAGCCCTGCTAGAAGAATGGGCGCCTGCAGCCCGAGCTCGACTCAAAGACGGCGTGTCAGTGGACCTCCTCGAGGGAGTACGAACACCTACCAACGGAGGCATCAAGTAGGTATGGCGGTAGGTCGCGTACTCCTCGTCCTCTATATACAACAGTGCATCAGTGTCCAGCCTAGCGTCAATGACACCCTGGGGAGTAAGCCTGTCAGTGAGCCGCATATCGTTCGGAGGTGCTGAGGGAACACTCGACTCAGGAAAGCCCATAGTCTGACGAAGGAAGCGTTCCCCCAGGAACCAGGCCCTACCAACTGGCCCCTCGAACAAGATCCTATACCGGGAAGAGCCCCATCCTCCGGCAAATTGAAATCGGAGGTCCCCACCTAAAGGCAACCAGGGCTGCCAGGTAATCTGCGGGTAACCAATGCATAGGCTGATCAGAAATCGTAGATGTGCGGAATAAACCAAAGATGAAAACATTGGGAATTAGGAGTTTTGGATTACCTCTGACGGCCGCACCGTGTCGAAGTACTGCCGTAGGTAGAGAAGAGTCTCCCAAGGCCGCGGCCGGTAACCGCCCTCGAAAACAAGCGAGTAAGGGGTCACAAGGGGAGCCTCCACCTCCAGCTCTGGCGCTAGTATGGAAAAATATGCGAAAACCCATAACTGCGGAAAATGGAGCAAAAGCCATCAGAATACAGAATGCTGAGGGCAGAATGTAAGTACAGAATGTAAAGTGTGCCGCGTGTGCATAATACAGATAATGAAAAGCAGAAATGTAAATCAAGAGGGCAGAAGGTACCTCACAGGCTCTCCAGTAGCCGCCAACTATGTTCCCCCGTCCGCGGGAGTCGCGCTCATAATTAGCAATAGAGGGTAGCCAAGCTGGCGCCACCCCAATCATACCGACTAACCTGTGTGAGGTCTGCCAGGGCACCCAGCAGATATAGCCCAACGGTGTTCCCCCTGTCGGAGAATAGAGTGGTCCCAAAGAGGAACATCAGAAACCCGCGGGCGTACTGTGTAATCTCCTCCAAAGTCTCGGGCTCAGTATGCCTAAAATGAGAAGAAAACCAAGTGTACCGGACTCAGCCCGAAGATCGGTCGACCGGTGGGCGAGCTCCCAGTAAATAGATCCAAGCGGCCTCCCACTGGCCTATGTCCTCATCATATGGGATCGCCCAGCCTCCCACGTCAAGTCCGGTCAATACGGCAAAATCGAAAGGGGTCATGGTCATATCCCCGGCGGATGAGAAATGAAAGGAGTTGGTGGTGTCCCACCACCTCTCCACCAGGGCGCCCATCAACGTCCTGTTGGCTGGATAACGAGATATCCCGGCACAGAAGGGCCCGAATCCTGCTAGATCAACCCAGTCACGGACGGCCTCTGGGAGCTCCGTGTACCACTCTCTCGCAACAATGGAGTCGTATCCCCGTGTAACACGGGAGGACACCTGCATTCACAGTGAATACACATATTCAGTTTCATAATGAAATAAACAAGCTGCGTGCAAATGAGATATACAAGCTGCGTGCAAATGAAATGTATAAGCTATATGCAAAATCAAATCAGAATTCAAATATTTGGGCTATGTGTTTAGATTTCAAAACCAGTGGGATGTGTGCTCACCTCAAAGTTCGAGTCGAGTGTTCGACATCAAAATATTTGGGCTGTGTGTTCAGATTTCAAAACCAGTGGGCTGTGTGTTCACCTCAAAGTTTGAGCCGAGTGTTCGACATCAAAATATTTGGGCTGTGTGCTCAGATTTCAAAACCAGTGGGCTGTGTGTTCACCTCAAAGTTCGAGCCGAGTGTTCGACATCAAAATATTTGGGCTGTGTGTTCAGATTTCAAAACCAGTGGGCTGTGGGTTCACTTCAACTTGGGTTGTGTGTTCAGAAATTCAGAGTTTAGGCTGTGTGTTCTTCTCTCAACAAATCAGTGGGCTGTGTGTTCACTTCAACAATGGGCTGCGTGTTCAGAAATTCAGAGTTTGGGCTGTGTGTTCTACTCCCAACAAACCAGTATGTGCTGTGTGTTCACCTCAACAATGGGTTGCGTGTTCAGAAATTCAGAGTTTGGGCTGTGTGTTCTACTCTTAACAAATTAGTGTGCTGCGTGTTCACCTTCAACTTGGGCTGTGTGTTCAGATTTCAAAACCAGTGTGTACTGTGTGCTCACCTTCAACTTGGGCTGTGTGTTCAGATTTCAAAACCAGTGGGCTGTGTGTTCACCTCAAAGTTCGAGCTGAGTGTTCGACATCAAAGTGTTTGGGCTGCGTGTTCAGAAATTCAGAGTTTGGGCTGTGTGTTCTACTCTCAACAAATCAGTGGGTTGTGGGATCACTTCAACTTGGGCTGCGTGTTCAGAGTTTAGGCTGTGTGTTCTACTCTCAACAAATCAGTGTGTTGCGTGTTCACCTTCAACTTGGGCTGCGTGTTCAGAAATTCAGAGTTCGGGTTGTGTGTTCTACTCTCAAAATCAGTGGGCTGTGGGTTCACTTCAACTTGGGCTGCGTGTTTAGAAATTTAGAGTTTGGGCTGTGTGTTCTTCTCTCAACAAATCAATGGGCTGTGTGTTCACTTCAACAATGGGCTGCGTGTTCAGAAATTCAGAGTTTGGGCTGTGTGTTCAAACGTCAACATATATGTGTGCTGTGTGTTCACCATCAGGTCATAGGCTACGTGATCAGAAATTCAAGCGTACAAAACGCAAACAGAATACTCAATCATGGGCTAAGCGTTAGAATAAGCTACGTGCTAAAAGGAGCAGATATATATAGCAAGAGGCATGAAACATACAAAAATGCGGAATACATTGCAGAAATGTAAAAAAGGCGAAGTAAATACCTCTCGTGCCTCATGAGAGAGGTGAGACTCCGGCTCTCGCAAGAGCAGATCCCCAGGCGCTCGATCGTCAAAATCAGTAAAGTGATAAAAAATAGCCCGTGGGAGGATATGTGCTCGAGGAGCGTACCTCTCGGGTATAAAGGGTTGAACCCTCGGGGGCAGAGCCATAATGTCAGGCTCGCCTCCGGCACCTGGAGAACCTCCGCCGTGAGGAAAATGACCGGCCATTTCAGGAAATCTGCAAAAAGGAGCAAAAATGAGCAAAATGAGCCAAAATTAGAAAAAGTCAACAAAAGTCAACTCTCGGGAAATGAAAAAGTCAACAAAAGTCAACCCCAGAGGAAATCTTCCAAATGTTGAGACAAACTTACCTCAAGTGGTGAAAATGAGAAAAGAAGCAGCGAAATCAAAATTTAATCGGTCCAAAGTGATGAAAACTGAAAGATTTCGCGAAATTAACTTGCGTGGAGCGTTGGAAAACGCGTATAGAGCGCAGATCTGAGAGGGAGAATGCTCTAGAAAGGGAGAGGGACTGATTTCGGAGTTGGAGTTGTGAGGAAAAAGTGGTTGGCCGAGTGTATTTAAAGAAATAGGAGCAAAAAGACTAAACTGCCCCGAATTTGGGTTAAGTGGTCGGCCGACCACCTTTTGTGGCAGGCCGACCACCCCCTTTGTAAAAAGCTGGTCGGTGGCCTCTCCCTGGGACAAGACCTGGTCGGTGGTGTTCCCCAAGTGCCCACCAAGCTCTCTGCAAATTTTGGGAAGGATTGGAGTCCCCGGGACCTGAAAAAGTACAAGAAAAGTGCACTTTCCGTCACAAAATCGTGCCGCCGGAACATCAACTCCAACTTTCAGTGCGTCTGTCATCATTGCCCGTCAAAAGTGAGATGTATCCTTTTTGAACATGTTGCGACCCCTCCGGGAGGTAAACCGGAGGTAGCAATTGAGTCACCCTCGTCGAAAACTCGCATTTCTTTGCTCGTTGTTTTGCGACAGATTCGCATTCGAATTCACATTTATTCTGCATTGTTATGCACGTCACATGCATTCTCATGCACACCACTCATACTATTGTGCACGTTTCACAGGTGTTGTCAAATCCTCATGCTTAACCCACATTGTCACGCGCGTTACTCCTCGCATTGCGATGCACTTTTCTATCGGCGCCGCGATTGTCTGCATTCAATATCGCTTTGAACATGTGTTGCTAATTATGTTGTGCTTGTCAAGTTTCTTTCTCTTGCAGGCACGATACTGTATGTACGGTTCACTTGAGGCTGGTGCGACCAGACGAACCGCGCAGGTATTTTATCTTCTCCGTGTGAGACGTGGCGAGAATTGAATAATTCTCCGCATTCTTAACTACATGAAATGAGTTGTTGCTTTGCATTCTTGCTTAAAACTGTTACATCTATTGTAAATATGTGCTGCATTACAGCTTGTTGCATTTGCATGATCATTGAGGTACCTTCGACTTCTTGCATTGTCGGTTGCATTTTGCCCCTGCCTGCGGGCAGATCTCTGTTTGTCTTGCTTGTTTGTCTAAGTCTTCGGCCTTGTCAAAAATGGGTCGTCTCTAGTCTTTGACATTCACTCCCATCACTTATGACTTCTGAGTTCTGTCAAGGAGGGGCAACTGTAGACATCCCATTTTTGACCGACCTTAAGACTCAGACGTCACCAGTTTAGCGCTCGGTGATATTGCATACTGTGCTCGTTCAGAAGTTTCAGAGTCTCGGCTGCGAGCCTTGCCTCCAGACTTCCGGGCTCTTTTGTGCCTTGCATCGGTTTGCGAACCAGGTCCCGTTTTCTCTATTTTCACTTTTCGAAGGGAGGGAGAGGTCTTGTAGATCATCTCTTAGTGGCCGTAGGCTACGTTTCGTGGTCGTAGGCCATTTTTCCCGTTTGGAGGCCGCTTTTCGGTTTTTCAGAGCCGACGACCGTGCGCCTCGATTCGGGACCGCTTAACCACCTCCGTTTGCTCCGGTTTTTGGTATACACCTTAATGCCTCCCTTTTGAGGAACACTGTGTCCCGAGAGACCAACTTCGTGGTCGAACGCCACCTCCGGTGCTTAACAACCCATTTTCGAGGCCCCGGGCCGCGCGTTTCGGTCCCCCGAACCTCCGTTTTGCATCGGTTTTGGTTCATTTTGGTTGAGGCCTTATTTTCATGATGTAGGAGGGTGGGAGGCCAGCAATTGTTCTGAAAAGCCAACTTCATTCCTTCATCGCTCTCCGACGCCCATTTTTCTCACTAAAAAGCCAATGTTGACCACCCCGGAGCCACTTTCTTGAACCCCAAACCCCATATTTGTGTTGTACACACCTGGGAGGCCACCAATATGTGGTGGCCGACCAGTAATTGTTCCTGACCTTTTTGACCCCCTCTAAAAAATGGTCTTTTCTCTCTCCTGGTTCACTTTTTCTGGGTTTCAACCGCATAGTTGTGTTGTGCACATATGGGAGGCCACCTTTCTGGGTAGGCCGACCAGTAATTGTGATTGACCCTTTTGACCCCTGGTCGACCGACCAAGGGAGGTGGCCGGCCGGCCACCTGAGCCTTCTGAACCTGGTCGGCCAGAATCCCCTCACCTGGTTCCTTCCAGCTATGTATTTTGTTTCCCCCCAGACCCTGTATTCGGGGGGGTGCCCTTTTGGGGGGAAATTTGAATTCCTTTTCCCCCCCTTTTTTCTCCCCTCCTTTGCCTATATAACCAGCCCCTCAGCTGCATTTTGAGGGGTTACAAAATTTGGTTTAAGGCTCTTGCATTCAATCTCTCTCTCTCTCTAGCACAAGGCCTCCATCCTCCATTCTAGCAACTTGAGGCTGCTTTTCATAGGTGAAGAACTCCCAAACTTGGCCCAAAAGTTGTTGAAGCATTGGTCTACAAGGGTGGGTCCCATTTTCCCTCTTTTGTGCCTTGTTTTGCTTTATACCTAAGCCTTACTTGATAGCATTTTTGGGCTCCGACCCAAACTGTAAATAGTCATATTTTGAGTCCCTTTTCATATTTGATTAAGGGTCTTTCTCTGTTTGAGGCCAGCAGCTATCACTTGCTTCTTTAACTCTCTTTTAGGCCTTATTTTTGCATAGTATTTTAGGCCTATTTTTGAGCTGTTTTGGACTTTTCCATAAACTGTAAAATAACTTTTTTTGAACCCCTTTTCAACATTGTTGAAGGGCTCTCCCCTGTTTGAGGCCTCCTTCTATCACTTGCTTCTTTATCTCTCTTTTAGGCCGATTTTTGCATAGTATTTTAGGCCTATTTGTAAGCTGTTTTGGACTTTTCCATAAACTGTAAAATATCTTTTTTTGAGCCCCTCTTCAACATTGTTGAAGGGATTTCCTCTTTTTGAGGACAGCAGCTGCTACTTGTCTCTTTACCCCTCTTTTAGGCCTTTTCTTGCATGATAGTTTGGCCTTATTTGTGATTATTTTTGTGGCTTGATGTAAACTATAAAGTGCCTTTTTTTGAGCCCCTCTTCAACTTTGTTGAAGGTCTCTTTGCCATTTGGTGTCGGCTGCTGTCCCTTTGTGTTTAATCTCTATTTTAGGGCCATTTTTGCATGATAGATTAGCCCTATTTGCATTCATTTTTGGGACTTGTTATAAACTGGAAATATGCATGTTTTTGGACTGTCTTGCATCTGTCTTCATGCTTCATGATCAAATAATGCATGCTTTGTATAGCTGTAAGTCATTCCATGTGCCTAGCTTCGAATTTCAGAGTTCATTCCATGCATCGAGTGCCATGTTTCCATGTTTTGGGGATGTTTTGTAGCATATTTCAGTGCTGAAATTTGCATGTTTGCATACCATATTCCATGCCTTGCCATGCTTTGGTAGAGTGGCATTTGTTACCTTAGGTTTGGTCCTCGGTTTGCGTGCATGTGTGCGCGTATTTCGAGAGTCTCATTTTCATCTAATGGCTACCAATGTGAGTGTGGCTGAGGTGCATTCATGTTGGTGTAAGTCCATTGTGCATTGTGTATGCCATTTCTTTTTGGTATACACCTTAATGCCTCCCTTTTGAGGAACACTGTGTCCCGAGAGACCAACTTCGTGGTCGAACGCCACCTCCGGTGCTTAACAACCCATTTTCGAGGCCCCGGGCCGCGCGTTTCGGTCCCCCGAACCTCCGTTTTGCATCGGTTTTGGTTCATTTTGGTTGAGGCCTTATTTTCATGATGTAGGAGGGTGGGAGGCCCTCGCAAGAGCAGATCCCCAGGCGCTCGATCGTCAAAATCAGTAAAGTGATAAAAAATAGCCCGTGGGAGGATATGTGCTCGAGGAGCGTACCTCTCGGGTATAAAGGGTTGAACCCTCGGGGGCAGAGCCATAATATCTCCCCGGCGGATGAGAAATGAAAGGAGTTGGTGGTGTCCCACCACCTCTCTACAAGTGCACCTAAAAGGGTCCTGCTCACCGGATGACTAGACAACCCCATACAAAACGGGCCAAATCCCGCCTCATCAACAATATGCCGAACAGCATCCGGGAGCTCCATGTACCACTCCCTCGCAATGATCGATCCGTAACCCGAGATGATACCTACATGTAGAATGAACAGATGTATTCAGTTTCAAAATTAAATAGAATGTTGTGTTATGAACTGTGTGTTCAGATTGAGCAATGTTATGAGCCGTGTGCAATATTAAATAGAATGTTGTGTCATGAACTGTGTGTTCAGATTGAGCAGTGTT
>NW_021024508.1:1127138-1156615 GCF_004153795.1 Camellia sinensis | reverse complement strand
CGGATTTGGACTCTTTGGTTCAAATTTAGAACCGTGACAATTTGAGAGTCCGAACTGTAGTGAACCCCAAATGAACAGAACGGGACTCATCCCTCATGGGGTGTTCGGGGACGTCTACAGTTTCTGGCAACTTTGGTTTGTTGACTGTGATGTGTGTTTTAAGCCCACTAGATAGTGGCAAAAATCATATTTTCTAAGCCCACCTGAGGGTGGCAAATCCACGTCTTAGCCTACTTGCGGGTAGCACCATCAACCATTTTCAAATAAACAAACATGAAATGTTTTGTTCCAATTTAGACGACCCAGTCTATACTTGTATGTTGTGCGCATCATATAGTAAATCTAGGCTAATAACCGGAATAAGAACGTGTAATGTTTTTAAAAATAGATATCATGGTTAGTAGAGGCTGATCTTTGATCGGGCGAGCGGGGGTGCTCACGAAGTGACCTTCCCCAATCGTACCAAAGTTCCCGAGCCGAGGCAACTTTGGTGATGACGGACACGTGGCCTTAGGCAAACGAGTCAGGGTTTCCTAAATTTCCCCAAAATAAAACATTTAGGTGGCGACTCTGTATCTGGCAAAGCAGTCCATGTTTGGCATTTCTTTCAAAATTTGTTTTCTCAAAACGATTTGCCGGATTTGGACTCTTTGGTTCAGATTTAGAACCATGACAATTTGAGAGTCCTGAACTGTAGTGAGCCCAATACGAGCGGAACGGGACTCGTTCCTCCCGGGGCGTTCGGGGATGTCTACAATGTGCAATGTGCCAAGCATGCAAAATGCAATGTAGCAAACATAAAAAAATATGCAATGGAACTAGCATGTGACAACACACAATGAACCAAATATGTAACCAACATGCGACAAACATGCAATGGTGGACTTAAACCGCAAAGGGCAGACCTCAGTCTTGCCATAAACAGTGGCCAATGATGATGGAAATGATGGGTAAATGCTCATGCAAACATGCACGCCAATGGGCCTATCACCTAAGCATGGAAGAGAGAGCTTTTAAACACATTCAACAAAGACTAACATGGACAAATGGCAAGCATGAAAATCTCTGAAAATGTGCAAGGGATGATGCCAAATCACCCAAACCATGTAAGTAAGGTATGCAATGAAGGCCAAAACTTGAGGCTAACAAAAGGGTTCAAACCATGGTCATACCAACCAAGCCTCAAAGAGCCAAAATGACTTAAATCAGTCCTAAGGCAGACCAAAATAAGGCTAGGACATACATTGGATGGGGTCAAAACATGCTAAGAAAGGGGGACCCAAAACAAAGGGCATTCATGGCAATAAAAGGGAGCATTCCACTACAACTATCACAACCGGACATGGCATGGATTATGTGATGAAAAACAGAGTTATAATATTCCAAAATGTCCCCCAAAACCCACTTAGATGGCATCTAAATGACTTAAACAAGGAGGCATGCACAATGGCCCACATATGGAGCATAAGACCACAACTCTGCAAGACATTGAAAGGGTGGTAGATGCAAGCATATAAACATAAAACATGGACTGAAATAGCATGGTAAGTGATTCCAAATCACTAAAATGGCTCAAGCAAAGCATGCTCATGACTCACACACTCAAAGCCTACAAGCTAGAATGCAAAGAAGCTATACAAAGCATGGAAACCATGGCTAAGGCAACCAAAGTCAGACCTCAAGCATGGTAAAACATGACTAAAAACTTCATAAAGCTAAGCCAAAACATGCGAGCATGGTAGTCCAAATGCAAGACGTATGTTATGACAATGAAGGGGATTACAAAGCAAGTGTATGATGCATGCAATGGACTATCAATCCGACTAAAAACAAAGGTATAATATGACCAAATAACACCCAAAAGCCTCTGAGATGGAGCTAAAACCAACTAAGCATGCATGCTACCTTTATGAGCCAAAAACACAAGCATATGAGACATAAGGGAAGAGGGGTGTCCCTCCCCTGTGCAAGACTTCAGAACTCCTTCATCACCACTGAAATCCTTTGGATTTCAGTGGTGAGAAGGCCAATACATGAATGTTCTGAAAGCTCAAACAAAGAAGGCACAAAAGGGCCAGACAAGGCCTAAGAGGGGGAGGACAACCCCAAACACTAAAATGACCTTAATGAAACATCTTAAACATGAAAAATCAGAACTTTTATTAGTTATACACTAAGCTTAAAACAGCATGCAAGATAGGTTAAAAGCTAGTGCAAGAATGGGGAATATAAAGCAATATTGCTTACCGTTGAAGAACACTTCAAGAACAGCAACTCCAGCCCCCTCCTTCTGATCAAAACACACTCAAAACTCCAAGAACAAACTCTCAACACCTCCAAAACCGAAGTATGGTGTAACACTAGGTGTTTTAGTGCAAAACTAAGAACAAAACACCCTTTTGGACACTCTAACACACACAATTGAAGAGAGAGAGAGAGTGATTTATATATCATTTATATCTCTGATTTTTGCTGAACCCCCCTAATGGAAGGAGAGGCCTCCTTTTATAGAACAAAACAAGGATCAAAGCTTCTTAGAGAAGCTAGGGCAAAGGGGCCAAGCTTCCTCAAGAAGCTAGACCAAAGGTCCAAGCTTCTTGGGGAAGCTAAGACAAGGGGTTCAAACGTCTGGAGGAAGCTAAGACAAAGGGTCTAAGCTTCTCCAAGAAGCATAGAGCAAAAGGGTGCAAAGGATGCAAGTGCTCCATACACGTGTATGGAGGACAAGTCCGCGCACTCTAGCTGGCACAGCTGGCATGCACAATGCCTGAAAAAGGCAAAAAGGAGGCACTGGCCAGAAAAAGAGACAATCGGCCAAATAAATGGTCGACCGACCAGATATCAGCGCCGACCGACCTAACAATTGGTCGGTAGAAAGAAAGCAAGGCCGGTGGCTTCATGCCACGGCCGGTGGGTTTAAGGGATGGCTAACAAGCCACTTCCTACCCTCAGGTGAAAAAACCACAAGTCCTTAGTCCACAACCAAGCACAAAACTGTCAAGTCGAGAGATCCTAAGGCAAAGCGTGCAGCCGAGTCCTTCGGGATCTCAAAACGAACACGAACATAGATGATCACCAAGTGTTCAAATGATGACGTCCAAGTCATGAGGACGGTCAAAAATGGGGTGTCTACAGTCGTAGGTAATCTCGTGATTACTGGCCGGTTATGGCCTTAACCCATGGAGGCAGGTTCGGGTCGTGACAGAGTGGTATCAGAGCACGAGTTAATAACTCACACATTTGTCCAAACGAGAAATAAGCATCTAGAAAAGTCTAGGATGCATTCATGTGATAAGTATGAATCTGAAAGCATCAAGAATACGCTTAACTGTTAAATGTGAACAACTATGTGTTATAAGTTTTTGAACTGCTTGCATTTCGCATTATTTGATTATGTATGCTCTTTAGTATATGCATACCTGTGTATCTTTTGTATAAAGTATAATGGAAGTTTAATCAAATGGTGAGAACAAGAGGTGATGAGATAGAGGAATCGTCTGCTGCCAGACTGGATAGAATGGAAAGACTGATTCAGGAAATGACAGAGACATTGAGGCAACAACAGGAATGGCAACAATAGTGGCAGCAGCCACATCCTCTACCTCCGCCTTCGGCACCTCCTGTGCCAGATAATCAGAATGATGACCGAATCATAGCTCTCACCAAAGAGTTCAAGAAAATGAAACCACCATAGTTCCATGGTGGATTAGATCCTTTGAAAGGTGAAGCTTGGGTCCTCGGCATCGAAAAACTGTTTGAAGTGTTCCCATGTTCAGAGACACAGAGAGTGCTTCTAGCCACCTTTATGCTAAAAGACAAAGCAAGAAGATGGTGGATGTTAATGCGTGAGAATTACAAAAATACTGATTGGGTAAAATTTCTGGAAATTTTCTATGACAAGTACTTCCCGTAGTGTGTCTGGGATAGGAAGGTGACAGAATTCATGGAACTGAGGTAAGACAGTATGAGTGTAGTCGAGTATGAGGCCAAATTCACTGAATTGGCCAGGTTTGCGCCACACGTGATTGATACAGACTATAAGAAGGCAAGACATTTTGAAGGTGGGCTTCGAAGCGACATTCTAGAGAGGGTGAATGTCTTGAAGCTGGAAACCTACATTGGGGTACTAGACAGGGCAAAAATATCTAAAGCTAATATATCTAGACAAACTAAACCGACAATTGACTGGAAGGGTAGTAAAAGGCAGGGCTTCTTTTCAAAGAAGAAGTTTTCATAGAAGCAAAATACGGGCTTCTCAAATACTTCTAATTCTTCCCGAGATACAACCCCGTTGTGTACTATTTGTAGTAACATGCATCGTGGGGTTTGTCACTGTGTGTCAGGAGCTTGTTTTAATTGTGGTAAATAGGGGCATATGGCCAAAGATTGCAAACAGAGCAGTGGAAAATTTGCTACTAGTTCGACAGCATCAGTCCGAAAACTAGAAAATACTACGAGATCTACTCCCGCTGGAGATACCGTGAGACAAGGGATAGTTTTTGCGCTTGTTCTAGGCGACACCCGGAATGCCAACGCAGTTGTCTCAGGTACCATTTCTATATGTAATAAGGATGCTTTTGTGTTAATTGACTCTGGATCAACGCACTCATTTGTAACATGTGCATTTGCATCTAGACTGAGTAGACCTCTAGAATTATTGCCATATCTACTATGTGTGTCTACTCCATCTGGGGAATCAGTATTGTGTGAATCTATCTATCGTTTTTGTGACATGCGAATTGGAAATGCCATTCTATATGTGGACTTGTTACCCTTGAACTTTAGGCACTTTGACATAATTCTGGGCATGGACTGGTTAACTAAATATTGTGCCACCATTGACTGTGTGACAAAACGGGTTGTGTTTAGACCACCAGAACAAGAAGAAATTGTTTTTGTGGGTAACGAGTAGTGCCTCCACCTTATTTGCTATCTGTAATGAAAGCATGTAAATTGATCAGGAAAGGGTGTCAGGGTTATTTGTGCTATGTGTTGTCTGAACAATCTGTAAATGCTGAATTGAATGATATCCCTATTGTTAGAGAATTTCCAAATGTGTTTCCAAATGAACTACCAGGGGAATTGGTGGATAGGGAGATATAATTCACTATTGAAACTGTATTAGGCATCCAGCCTATTTCTAAAACTCCCTACAGAATGGCTACTGCTGAAATGAAATAATTGAAAGAATAGTTACAAGACCTGCTTGACAAAGGATTTATCAGACCAAACACTTCACCATGGGGTGCACCAGTGTTGTTTGTGAAAAAGAAAGATGGAACCCTACGCTTGTTTATCAACTATCGGGAATTGAACAAGGTAACAATAAAGAATAAATATCCCTTACCCCGTATTGATGCCCTGTTTGACCAGTTGCAGGGATCATAAGTGTTTTCCAAGATTGATTTGAGATCTGGGTATCATCAGTTGAAGGTAAAGGCAGAAGATGTTGAGAACTGTCTTGCAAATACTTAGGGAAAGGAAATTGTTTGCTAAACTAAAGAAATGTGAGTTTTGGTTAGATGAAGTTGTTTTCTTAGAGCATGTGATCAACAAGGAAGGGATTTCAGTGGACCCACAGAAAATAGAGGCAATTGTGAATTGGCCTACACCGACCAACGTAACAGAACTCCGCAGTTTATGGGTTTAGCTAGATACTACAAGAGGTTTGTGAAAGATTTTTTGAAAATAGCTGTGCCTCTTACCTAACTGACACGCAAGGGGCAACCTTTTGAGTGAAACGATGAAAGAGAATTAGCCTTTCATGAATTGAAAACAAGATTGGCCACTGCACCGATTTTGACACTACCATCAGGTATAGAAAATTTTGTAATTTTCAGTGATGCATCTCATAAAGGTTTGGGTTATGTGTTAATGCAGAACAGAAGAGTTATTGCTTACGCCTCTCAGCAATTGAGGCCACATGAGAAAAATTACCCAACACATGATCTAGAGTTGGCCGCAGTTGTTTTTGCTTTGAAAATCTGGCGGCATTATTTGTATGGGGCAAAGTGTGAAGTCTACACGGATCACAAAAGTTTGAAATAATTTTCACACAAAAAGAGTTGAATATGCGGCAGAGGAGATGGCTGGAATTGATAAAGGATTATGACTTAGAGATTTAGTATCACCCCAAGAAAGCTAACACAGTGGCTGATGTCTTGAGCAGAAAATCAACAGGGAGTATGGCTTGTTTTCTTACTGAACAGAAGGAGATCTTGCAAGATTTTGAGAAGTCTGAAATTGACGTGGTAATGTGTGAGCAGGGCGGGTTGATAGCCACTATTACAGCCGAGCCGGCAATCATTGATGAAATCAAGCAGAAAAAGAAAGAGGATGAATCCCTCAAGAAAGTGATTGATGAATTTGAGACAAGTCCGAAGGCAGAGTTCAGTATTGAAAATGAAGTGTTAAAATTTTGAAACCGAATGTTTGTTCCAAATATTTCGGAACTAAAGAAGAGGGTTTTAGATGAAGCCCACAGATCTGTATTTGCTATGCATCCGGGTAACAATAAAATGTATCGAGATTTGAAATAAACCTATTGGTGGCCTAAAATGAAGAAGGAGATTGCAGAATATGTGTCCAAATGTCTTCAGTGTCAGCAAGTTAAAGATGAACATAAGAAACCAGGCGGTTTACTGCAACCTCTCCCTATTCCTGAATGGAAGTGGGAACATGTAACAATGGATTTCGTTGTTGGCCTAGCTCGGACTCCTCGGGGTATGGATTCTATTTGGGTTGTAGTTGATAGACTGACTAAATCTGCACATTTTTTACCTATTAGAACTACGTTTAATGCTTATAGATTAGCCACCATATATGTTGACGAGATTGTCCGTTTACACAGAGTTCTGGTGTCTATTGTGTCGGATAGAGATCCGAAATTTGTATCAAGATTGTGGAAAAGTTTGCAGGAAGCTATGGGGACAGAACTAAGGTTCAGTACTACATTCTACCCACAGACAGATGGGCAATCAGAACGAACAATACAGACTTTGGAAGATATGCTTCGAATGTGTGCTTTAGATTTTCAGGGGAGTTGGGAAGACTATTTGCCACTTGTAGAATTTGCATACAATAACAGCTTCCACTCCAGCATCGGTATGGCACCGTACGAGGCTTTGTATGGTAGGCGGTGTAGATCACCAATTTGTTGGACAGAGGTCGGGGATAGAGTTTTACTTGGGCCTGATATTGTGCAAGACACTTTTGAGAAAATTAAGATCATTCGGCAAAGGCTCAAAACAGCTCAGAACCGACAAAAGAATTATGCAAATGTTCAGAGAAGACCTCTTGAGTATGAGGTAGGTGACCATGTGTTCATCCGTGTATCTACAATGAAAGGCCAAGTCAGGTTTGGAAAGAAGGGCAAGTTGTCGCCCCGTTATATTTGGCCGTTTCAGATTCTGGAAAGGCTTGGCCCAGTTGCCTATAGAGTTGCTTTGCCATCGAGATTCGAACAAATCCATAACGTGTTTCATGTGTCGATGTTGAGGGGTTACCTCCGAGACCCGTTTCATGTGATTGATTATCACCGGGTAGCTATTGATGAAAATATGGAGTACGCCGAATGGCCGGAGCGAATCGTCGACCGGCAAGCGAAACAGTTGAGAAGCAAGTCCATCCCACTGGTGAAAGTGGAACGAAAAGAACACTATGGGACGGATGCTACACGGGAAAAAGAGGAGGAAATGCGACTACGCTATCCACATTTGTTTCCCGGCGAAGGTAAATTAAGTTTGGAGGACCAAACTTCCTAAAGGGGGGAAGACTGTGATATCCCTGTTCCGTAATATGTTAATTAGTCCTTAATATGAGTATTTCTATCTGTTCAACGTTGGAATATCTGTTTGATTATTTGCTTTGGAAATTTAATTGAAGGCCTTATCGGCTATAGAAACCGAAATTGATTGCGCCATTGTGATTGGCATAATTTTTAGAGCCCACGGTGAAATTTAATTGAAAATTGATTCGGATCAGATTAAATTGATGAATTAGTGCCCAAATATTTTATATGGAAATAATTGTGACTAGTGGGACTTAAAGAGGGGCACTACACACACTCAATTCCTCTTTCTTGTTTATTTGAGCCGAATTGCTCTAAGGAAGGAGAGGGAGGGTCGGCTAAAGAGGGAGAGAGAGAGAGAGAGAGAGAGAGAGAGAGAGAGTTGAAGTTTGATCTCAAAGCTTGGAAACCTTGAAGATTACTCAAGAATTTGCTATAGATTGTGGGGATTAAAGCTCCTAGGTGAGTATTTCATGGATTCTAGTTTGTAATTTTGTGTATTCAAGCTAGTTGGGTAATGAAGAGTAAGAATTGAAATGAAATTGAGTTATTATGTTGAATTGAAGGTCAATGTATGCATGCATGTGTGCAGTTGCTTTGAATATTGCATGTTTGAGCATAAAGGGTATGATCTATGTAAGTTTGTAGTTGAAGCTCATGTTTTGATCACCTCTTCATCATCTAAGTTGAGAGTAAGGGTTATATAGCACATGCATGTACAATTCATGAGAATATGAGTTTGAATGCATGAATTTGTTATGTTAGAAAGAGTTTGATGAAAGATTGGGACATGCATGTGATTTATTTGTGAAATTGAGCTTCATTGGGTTGTAATTTGGGGTTTATACCATGTTAGTACAAGTGTATTTGAAGTTTGAGCTATTGCATGCAAGAAATGTTGGTTGAATGTCAAATTGGAGCTCAAGAACATGTCCTGGAAAACCCAGAAAATTTGATGTCCGCTCGAGCGGGGAAATCGCCGCTTGAGCGTGAATTTCGTGTTCCCAGTATTTTCTGCAGACATGGTTTCTACTCGAGTGCGGAAGTTTACGCTCGAGCGGGGAGCCATGTAGAGAGGCCTTTCGTTCGAGCGCCAGAGTTCGTGATCGAGCATAATTTTGATACATCTAGTACTTTTGCAGGCCTCAAGGGTCCGCTCGAGCAGGGAAGTCCACGCTCGAGCGGGGACCCTGCTTTCTGAAATTTTGAAAAGACATTCTGTGTTTCATTTTCTGTTCTCTTTCACTTCCAAGAACTCTTAGGTATGCATTGAGCATTGTAATTTAGTTAAAGAGATAAGAATGAAGCCTAAAGAGGAAAATGTGAATTTAGAACGGATTGAATTGTTTGTGACCCTTTTGTGTTCATGGAATGTGTAGGGTCGAGCTCTAGGGCAAACCAACCAACCGATCACTGTGAGTAATATGTTAACAAGATATTTGAAATATGTTGTTGTCCAATTGTTTACTTCTATGTAAGTTTTGTAAGTTCATTAATTTGAATGGTGGACAACGATTGACGTAAATGATTGGGCCAAAGGCCGATTAACATAAATGATTGGGCCAAAGGCCGATTGACATGAATGATTGGGCCAAAGGCCGATTAACATAAATGATTGGGCCGAAGGCTGATTGACATGAATGATTGGGCCGAAGGCCGATTGACATAAATGATTAGGCCAATGGCCGATTGACATAAATGATTGGGCCGAAGGCCGATTGACATGAATGATTGGGCCAAAGGCCGATTGACATGAATGATTGGGCCGAAGGCCGATTGACATAAATGATTGGGCCGAAGGCCGATTGATACAAGTGATTGGGCCAAAGGCCGTCTGCTGTAACTGTTTCAAAGATTGCTTATGTATCTTCCTTATTCGATATTATTCACTGGGCTTTCGCTCACGCTATTCATGTACATGTATGTGAGCCAAGGGACGTCCAGAACCAACCTCGGTGAAACTGTGAGAAACAGTTAAAGTTTTGAGGAGTTAGCCCAAACATCTCACGCACGAGACTGTCTACGCCTTTGTCCTTTGTTCGTAGTTTTGTTATGTTGGCGAAAGCATTGGACTACTTTTGTATATAAGTCTTGGGTTCGGCTGACTTAAACTTGTATGATCCTGCATGTATAGTGTTCTGTGTTAGTACATATTTTGATGTGAGTTATTAAGATAGAAATGTTTGGAATGTTATGTTGTGCATGTAAGCACAGCTCTATGGACAGTTTTATATTTGCTTCCGTTTGGCCCCTTTACTCTGATGAGTTTTGTTTTATTTGGTTTGAAGGTGTTGTAGACGCGCCCTCGGGCTTTATGCTTCTACAGTTCAGACTCAAAATAGTCACGATTCTTAATCTGATCTTGCAAAGTGCAATACAAGACTGATAAATCACCAAATAGTCCAAATCTGACAAATCGTTTTGAAAAACTGATTTTTTAAGAAGAAGTGCCAAACATAGACTGCTTTGGCAGATACAGAGTCGCTACCTAAATATTTTTTATGGAGGAATTTAGGAAACCCTGACTCGTTTGCGTAAGGCCATGTGTCCGTCATCACCAAAGTTGCCTCGGCTCGGGAACTTGGGTACGATTGGGGAAGGTCAGCTATGAGCACCCCCACTTGCCCGATCAAAGATCGGCCTCTACTAACCATGATATCTAGTTTTGAAAACATTGTGCATTCTTAATCCGATTATTAGCTAGAATTACTATATGATGCGCACAGCAAAACAAGTATAGACTAGATCGTCTAATTTGGAACAAGGCATTGCATATCCGTTTGTTCGGAAAATGATTTGAGTTTTGCTACTCGCAAGTAGGCTAAAATACAGATTTCAAAGAATTGTCCCAATTCAAGCAATCCAACCTTCACCCACAGGCATTCAGGCAGTTATATCACATAAGCATATAGCCTCATGGTAAGCATGCTATCATGGCAATCACTCACATGCATGCGAGGATGCTAAAGCATAAACACTGACCGAGTACTCCGAACCAAAACAAAAACTAGTTAGTAATCAATGCATGATCCTAGTTCATGTTAAGGTGGTTAATGCAACACATGCAAAATGCAACTAAGATAGGCTTAGCTATTTTAAGATGGCATGTGAGATGCTACAACTAACACGTATTCAACTTGGAATTGAAATACAATGTAGTTAGCATGATGCGCCGAGCCCGGTGCATGCAAGACATATGAATGATGCAAACATGCATAGCATAAGGATGCTAATTGAAATATGCCCTAAATCTAACCATCGTAAGCGGCTAAATAAAAGAGAGAAAGAAATGGGGGTTGAAAGACATGCATCACACACACGCACACTTATTACAACATTGCCCTCTCTCGGAGGGTCCGAATAAATAATACAAACCCAAATAAATAATTAACTAACTTAGCTAATTAAATATTACAAAACTTCTAATTAATTAACAAATTAAAATCAGAAGGGAGGTGGCCACAGCCCCGCCTCAGAATGATGGGATGATGCATGCTCGATTCGCCTCGCCCGGAAACCCATTGCTATACCACTGTTGCCTCTGTTTACACTGCCTTGTTCCTCTGAAAGTTATAAAAGTTTCCAGAACCTTTCTGAAGCACTCCCTGAGTGTGGTGGGATGTCACCGGCCCGAATGTAGGTCCACCGACCATGGGAAAATTATCATAAACCAAAAGTACGACCACCGGCTAGACTTTGATGGTCGGTCGACATTAAAAGTGGCCGGCCGGCCATTTCTTCCTGCAGAATACTGGTTTTGCTGCAACAGAGGACAGATAGTGTATGGCATGGAATTTTCAAGACAGTGTGTGCATAGCCACCCTCCCTATCATGCTATGATCTCAAGGGAGTATGGCCTTCGGTACTCGGGCCACCAATCACGTATTTCGACGCATGATGGCCATAGGTACCAAGTTCACAAATCAATGTAAATGCGTGCAACAAAACAAATGGATGCTTCACGCCCTATCATTTTGAGATCAAGGGCGTCGGCGATCGAGGATTGAGATGTGTTTCATCACTTTAAGTACGAACACACCTCATTCCTCATGTTTGGTTTGACACCCCAAACCAAACACAATGCAATGTATGTATGCAATATTGCTCAAATATGTAAAATGGCTCAAGTATGCAACATGAGGCTAAGTTAGCAAAGCATGCCAAATGTAATGCAAACTAAACATGCAAATGTGCAATGTGCCAAGCATGCAAAATGTAATGTAGCAAACATAAAAAAATATGCAATGGAACTGGCATGTGACAACACACAATGAACCAAATAAGCAACCAACATGCGACAAACATGCAATGGTGGACTTAAACCGCAAAGGGCAGACCTCAGTCTTGCCATAAACAGTGGCCAAAGATGATGGAAATGATGGGTAAATGCTCATGCAAACATGCACGCCAATGGGCCTATCACCTAAGCATGGAAGAGGGAGCTTTTAAACACATTCAAAGGAGACTAACATGGACAAATGGCAAGCATGAAAATCTCTGAAAATGTGCAAGGGATGATGCCAAATCACCCAAACCATGTAAGTAAGGTATGCAATGAAGGCCAAAACTTGAGGCTAACAAAAGGGTTCAAACCATGGTCATACCAACCAAGCCTCAAAGAGCCAAAATGACTTAAATCAGTCCTAAGGCAGACCAAAATAAGGCTAGGACATACATTGGATGAGGTCAAAACATGCTAAGAAAGGGGGACCCAAAACAGAGGGCATTCAAGGCAATAAAAGGGAGCATTCCACTACAACTATCACAACCGGACATGGCATGGATTATGTGATGAAAAACAGAGTTATAATATGCCAAAATGTCCCCCAAAACCCACTTAGATGGCATTTAAATGACTTAAACAAAGAGGCATGCACAATGGCCCACATATGGAGCATAAGACCACAACTTTGCAAGACATTGAAAGGGTGGTAGATGCAAGCATATAAGCATAAAACATGGACTGAAATAGCATGATAAGTGAATCCAAATCATTGAAATGGCTCAAGCAAAGCATGCTCATGACTCACACACTCAAAGCCTACAAGCTAGAATGCAAAGAAGCTATACAAAGCATGGAAAACATGGCTAAGGCAACCAAAGTCAGACCTCAAGCATGGTAAAACATGACTAAAAACTTCATAAAGCTAAGCCAAAACATGCGAGCATGGTAGTCCAAATGCAAGACGCATGTTATGACAAAGAAGGGGATTACAAAGCAAGTGTATGATGCATGCAATGGACTATCAATCCGACTAAAAACAAAGGTATAATATGACCAAATAACACCTAAAAGCCTTTGAGATGGTGCTAAAACCAACTAAGCATGCATGCTACCTTTATGAGCCAAAAACACAAGCATATGAGACATAAGGGAAAAGGGGTGTCCCTCCCCTATGCAAGACCTCAAAACTCCTTCATCACCACTGAAAATCCTCTGGATTTCAGTGGTGAGAAGGCCAATACATGAATGTTCTCAAAGCTCAAACAAAGAAGGCAGAAAAGGGCCAAACAAGGCCTAAGAGGGGGAGGACAACCCCAAACACCAAAATGACCTTAATGAAACATCTTAAACATGAAAAATCATAACTTTTATTAGTTATACACTAAGCTTAAAATAGCATGCAAGATAGGTTAAAAGCTAGTGCAAGAATGGGGAATATAAAACAATATTGCTCACCCTTGAAGAACACTTCAAGAACAACAACTCCAGCCCCCTCCTTCTGATCAAAACACACTCAAAACTCCAAGAACAAACTCTCAACACCCCCAAAACCGAAGTATGGTGTAACACTAGGTGTTTTAGTGCAAAACTAAGAACAAAACACCCTTTTGGACACTCTAACACACACAAATGAAGAGAGAGAGAGAGAGAGAGAGAGAGAGAGAGAGAGTGATTTATATATCATATATATCTCTGATTTTTGCTGAACCCCCCTAATGGAAGGAGTGGCCTCCTTTTATAGAACAAAACAAGGATCAAAGCTTCTTAGAGAAGCTAGGGCAAAGGGGCCAAGCTTCCTCAAGAAGCTAGACCAAAGGTCCAAGCTTCTTGGGGAAGCTAAGACAAAGGGTTCAAGCGTCTGAAGGAAGTTAAGACAAAGGGTCTAAGCTTCTCCAAGAAACTTAGAGCAAAAGGGTGCAAGTCCTCCATACAGTGTATGGAGGACAAGTCCGTGCACTCCAGCTGGCACAGCTGGCATGCACAATGCCTGAAAAAGGCAAAAAGGAGGCAGTGGCCAGAAAAAGAGACAATCGGCCAAATAAATGGCCGACCAACTAGATGTCATTGCCAACCGACCTAACAATTGGTCGGTAGAAAGAAAGCAAGGCCGGTGGCTTTATGCCACAGCCGATGGGTTTAAGGGATGGCTAACAAGCCATTTCCTACCCTCAGTTAAAAAAACCACAAGTCCTTAGTCCACAACCAAGCACAAAACTGTCAAGTCGAGAGATCCTAAGGCAAGGCGTGCAGCCGAGTCCTTCGGGATCTCAAAACGAACATGAACATTGATGATCACCAAGTGTTCAAATGATGACGTCCAAGTCTTGAGGACGGTAAAAAATGGGGTGTCTACAGTCGTAGGTAATCTTGTGATTACTGGCCGGTTATGGCCTTAACCCATGGGGGCAGGTTCGGATCGTGACAGAGTGGTATCAAAGCACGAGTTAATAACTCAGACACTTGTCCAAAAGAGCAATAAGCATCTAGAAAAGATCTAGGATGCATTCATGTGATAAGTATGAATCTGAAAGCATCAAGAATACGCTTAACTGTTAAATGTGAACAACTATGTGTTATAAGTTTGTGAACTGCTTGCATTTCGCATTATTTGATTATGTATGCTCTTTAGTATATGCATACCTGTGTATCTTTTGTATAAAGTATAATGCAAGTTTAATCAAATGGTGAGAGCAAGAGGTAATGAGATAGAGGAATCGTCTACTGCCAGACTGGATAGAATGGAAAGACTGATTCAGGAAATGGCAGAGACATTGAGGCAACAACAGGAATGGCAACAATAGTGGCAGCAACCCCATCCTCTACCTCCGCCTTCGGCACCTCCTGTGCCAGATAATCAGAATGATGACCGAATCATAGCTCTCACCAAAGAGTTCAAGAAAATGAAACCACCACAGTTCCATGGTGGATTAGATCCTTTGAAAGGTGAAGCTTGGGTCCTCGGCATCGAAAAACTGTTTGAAGTGTTCCCATGTTCGGAGACACAGAAAGTGCTTCTAGCCACCTTTATGCTAGACGACGAAGCAAGAAGATGGTGGATGTTAATGCGTGAGAATTACAAAGAAGCTGATTGGGTAAAATTTCTGGAAATTTTCTATGACAAGTACTTCCCGCAGTGTGTCCGGGATAGGAAGGTGGCAGAATTCATGGAACTGAGGTAAGACAGTATGACTGTAGCCGAGTATGAGGCCAAATTCACTGAATTGGCCAGGTTTGCGCCACACGTGATTGATACAGACTATAAGAAGGCGAGACATTTTGAAGGCGGGCTTCAAAGCGACATTCTAGTGAGGGTGAATTTCTTGAAGCTGGAAACCTACATTGGGGTACTAGATAGGGCCATAATATCTGAAGCTAATATAGCTAGACAAACTAAATCGACAATTGACTGGAAGGGTAGTAAAAGGCAGGGCTTCTTTTCAAAGAAGAAGTTTTCATAGAAGCAAAATACGGGCTCCTCAAATACTTCTAATTCTTCCAGAGATACAACCCCGTTGTGTACTATTTGTAGTAACAGGCATCGTGGGGTTTGTCACCGTGTGTCAAGAGCTTGTTTTAATTATGGTAAACAGGGGCATATGGCCAAAGATTGCAAATAGAGCAGTGGAAAATTTGCTGCTAGTTCGACAGCATCAGTCCGAAAACCAGAAAATACTATGAGATCTACTCCCGCTGGAGATACCGTGAGACAAGGGAGAGTTTTTGCGCTTGTTCCGGGCGATACCTGGAATGCCAACGCAGTTGTCTCAGGTACCATTTCTATATGTAATCAGGATGCTTTTGTGTTAATTGACTCTGGATCAACGCACTCATTTGTAACACGTGCATTTGCATCTAGACTGAGTAGACCTTTAGAATTATTGCCATATCTACTATGTGTGTCTACTCCATCTGGGGAATCGGTATTGTGTGAATCTGTCTATCGTTTTTCTGACATGCGAATTGGAAATGCCATTCTATATGTGGACTTAACTTTAGGCACTTTGACATAATTCTGGGCATGGACTGGTTAACTAAATATTGTGCCACCATTGACTGTGTGACAAAACGGGTTGTGTTTAGACCACCAGAACAAGAAGAAATTGTGTTTGTGGGTAACGGGGTAGTGCCTCCACCTTATTTGATATCTGTAATGAAAGCATGTAAATTGATCAGGAAAGGGTGTCAGGGTTATTTGTGCTATGTGTTGTCTGAACAATCTGTAAATGCTGAATTGAATGATATCCCTATTGTTAGAGAATTTCCAGATGTGTTTCCAAATGAACTACCAGGGGAATTGGTGGACAAGGAGATATAATTCACTATTGAAACTGTATCAGGCATCCAGCCTATTTCTAAAACTCCCTACAGAATGGCTACTGCTGAAATGAAAGAATTGAAAGAATAGTTACAAGACCTACTTGACAAAGGATTTACCAGACCTAACATTTCACCATGGGGTGCACCAGTGTTGTTTGTGAAAAAGAAAGATGGAACCCTACACTTTGTATCGACTATCGGAAATTGAGCATTGTAACAATAAAGAATAAATATCCCTTACCCCGTATTGATGACCTGTTTGACCAGTTGCAGGGATCATAAGTGTTTTCCAAGATTGATTTGAGATCTGGGTATCATCAGTTGAAGGTAAAGGCAGAAGATGTTGAGAAAACCGCATTTAGAACGAGGTATGGACATTTTGAGTTTCTTGTTATGCCATTTGGAGTGACTAATGCTCCGGCAGCATTTATGGACCTAATGAACCGAATTTTTAAAACTTACCTTGACGAATTTGTTGTGGTTTTTATTGATGACATTTTGATATACGCTAAAGATAGACTTGAACATGAACAACATTTGAGAACTGTCCTGCAAATACTTAGGGAAAGGAAATTGTTTGCTAAACTAAAGAAATGTGAGTTTTGGTTGGATGAAGTTATTTTCTTAGGGCATGTGATCAACAAGGAAGGGATTTCAGTGGACCCACAGAAAATAGAGGCAATTGTGAATTGGCCTACACCGACCAATGTAACAGAAGTTCGCAGTTTTATGGGTTTAGCTGGATACTACAAGAGGTTTGTGAAAGATTTTTTGAAAATAGCTGTGCCTCTTACCCAACTGACATGCAAGGGGCAACCTTTTGAGTGGAACGATGAAAGAGAATCAGCCTTTCATGAATTGAAAACAAGATTGACCACTGCACCGATTTTGACACTACCATCAGGTATAGAAAATTTTGTAATTTTCAGTGATGCATCTCATAAAGGTTTGGGTTATGTGTTAATGCAGAACGGAAGAGTTATCGCTTACGCCTCTCGGCAGTTGAGCCCACATGAGAAAAATTACCCAACACATGATCTAGAGTTGGCCGCAGATGTGTTTGCTTTGAAAATCTAGCGGCATTATTTGTATGGGGTAAAGTGTGAAGTCTACACGGATCACAAAAGTTTGAAATACTTTTTCACATAGAAAGAGTTGAATATGCGGCAGAGGAGATGGCTGGAATTGATAAAGGATTATGACTTAGAGATTCAGTATCACCCTGGGAAAGCTAACACAGTGGCTGATGCCTTGAGCAGAAAATCAACAGGGAGTATGGCTTGTTTGCTTACTGAACAGAAGGAGATCTTGCAAGATTTTGAGAAGTCTAAAATTGAAGTGGTAATGTGTGAGTAGGGCGGGTTGATAGCCATTATTACAGCCAAGCCTGCAATCATTGATGAGATCAAGCAGAAACAGAAAGAGGATGAATCCCTCAAGAAAGTGATTGATGAATTTGAGACAAGTCCGAAGGCAGAGTTTAGTATTGAAAATGAAGTGTTGAAATTTTGAAACCGAATGTTTGTTCCAAATATTCTGGAACTAAAGAAGAGGGTTTTAGATGAAGCCCACAGATCCATATTTGCTATGGATCCGGGTAACAATAAAATGTATCGAGATTTGAAACAAACCTATTGGTGGCCTAAAATGAAGAAGGAGATTGCAGAATATGTGTCCAAATGTCTTCAGTGTCCGCAAGTTAAAGATGAGCATCAGAAACCAGGTGGTTTATTGCAATCTCTCCCTATTCCTGAATGGAAGTGGGAACATGTAACTATGGATTTCGTTGTTGGCCTACCTCAGACTCCTCGGGGTATGGATTCTATTTGGGTTGTAGTTGATAGACTGACTAAATCTGCACATTTTCTACCAATTAGAACTATGTTTAATGCTTATAGATTAGCTACCATATATGTTGACGAGATTGTCCGTTTACACGGAGTTTCGATGTCTATTGTGTCCGATAGAGATCTAAAATTTGTATCTAGATTGTGGAAAAGTTTACAGGAAGCTATGGGGACAGAACTAAGGTTCAGTACTGCATGCTATCCACAGACAGATGGGCAATCAGAACAAACAATACATACTTTGGAAGATATGCTTCGAATGTGTGCTTTAGATTTTCAGGGGAGTTGGGAAGACTATTTGCCACTTGTAGAATTTGCATACAATAACAGCTTCCACTCCAGCATCGGTATGGCACCGTACCAGGCTTTGTATGGTAGGCGGTGTAGATCACCAATTTGTTGGACAGAGGTCGGGGATAGAGCTTTACTTGGGCCTGATATTGTGCAAGACGCTTCCGAGAAAATCAAGATCATTCGGCAAAGGCTCAAAATAGCTCATAACCGACAAAAGAATTATGCAAATGTTCGGAGAAGACCTCTTGAGTATGAGGTAGGTGACCATGTGTTCATCCGTGTATCTACAATGAAAGGCCAAGTCAAGTTTGGAAAGAAGTCCAAGTTGTCGCCCCGTTATATTTGGCCGTTTCAGATTCTGGAAAGGCTTGGCCCAGTTGCCTATAGAGTTGCTTTGCCACCGGGATTCAAACAAATCCATAACGTGTTTCATGTGTCGATGTTGAGGGGTTACCTCCGAGACCCGTTTCATGTGAGTGATTATCACCGGGTAGCTATTGATGAAAATATGGAGTACGCCGAATGGCCGAAGCGAATCGTCGACCGGCAAGTGAAATAGTTGAGAAGCAATTCCATCCCACTGGTGAAAGTGGAATGAAAAGAACACTATGGGACTGATGCTACACGGGACAAAGAGGAGGAAATGGGACTACGCTATCCACATTTGTTTCCCGGCGAGGGTAAATTAAGTTTGGAGGACCAAACTTCCTAAATGAGGGAAGACTGCGATATCCCTGTTCCGTAATATGTTAATTGGTCCTTAATATGAGTATGATTATGTGTTTAATATGATTTTGTGTGCCATTATGTGAAAATATGTGGTTTTGAATTTCAATCTGTTCACCGTTGGAATATCTATTTGATTATCTGCTTTGGAAATTTAATTGAAGGCCTTATCGGCCATAGAAATCGAAATTGATTGCGCCATTGTGATTGGCATAATTTTTAGAGCCCACGGTGAAATTTAATTGAAAATTGATTCGGATCAGATTAAATTGATGAATTAGTGCCCAAATATTTTATATGGAAATAATTGTGACTAGTGGGACTTAAAGAGGGGCACTACACACACTCAATTCCTCTTTCTTGTTTATTTGAGCCGAATTGCTCTAAGGAAGGAGCAAGAGGGTCGGCTAAAGAGGGAGAGAGAGAGAGAGAGAGAGAGAGAGAGAGAGAGTTGAAGTTTGATCTCAAAGCTTGGAAACCTTGAAGATTACTCAAGAATTTGCTATAGATTGTGGGGATTAAAGCTCCTAGGTGAGTATTTCATGGATTCTAGTTTGTAATTTTGTGTATTCCAGCTAGTTGGGTAATGAAGAGTAAGAATTGAAATGAAATTGAGTTATTATGTTGAATTGAAGGTCAATGTATGCATGCATGTGTGCAATTGCTTTGAATATTGCATGTTTGAGCAGAAAGGGTATGATCCATGTAAGTTTGTAGTTGAAGCTCATGTTTTGATCACCTCTTCATCATCTAAGTTGAGAGTAAGGGTTATATAGCACATGCATGTACAATTCATGAGAATATGAGCTTGAATGCATGAATTTGTTATGTTAGAAAGAGTTTGATGAAAGATTGGGGCATGCGTGTGATTTATTTGTGAAAGTGAGCTTCATTGGGTTGTAATTTGGGGTTTATACCATGTTAGTACAAGTGTATTTTAAGTTTGAGCTATTGCATGCAAGAAATGTTGGTTGAATGTCGAATTGGAGCTCAAGAACATGTCCTGGAAAACCCAGAAAATTTGATGTCCGCTCGAGCGGGAAAACCGCCACTCGAGCGTGAATTTCGTGTTCCCAGTATTTTCTACAGACATGGTTTCCGCTCGAGCGGGGAAGTTTACGCTTGAGCGGGGAGCCATGTAGAAAGGCCTTCCGTTCGAGCGCCAGAGTTCGCGATCGAGCGTAATTTTGATGCATCTAGTACTTTTGCAGGCCTCAAGGGTCCGCTCGAGCGGGGAAGTCCACACTCGAGCAGGGACTCTGCTTTCTGAAATTTTGAAAAGACATTCTGTGTTTCATTTTCTGTTCTCTTTCACTTCCAAGTACTCTTAGGCATGCATTGAGCATTGTAATTGAGTTAAAGAGATAAGAATGAAGCCTAAAGAGGAAAATGTGAATTTAGAACGGATTGAATTGTTTGTGACCCTTTTGTGTTCATGGAATGTGTAGGGTCGAGCTCCAGGGCAAACCAACCAACCGATCACTGTGAGTAATATGTTAACAAGATATTTGAAATATGTTGTTGTCCAATTGTTTACTTCTATGTAAGTTTTGTAAGTTCATTAATTTGAATGGTGGACAACGATTGACGTAAATGATTGGGCCAAAGGCCGATTGGCATGAATGATTGGGCCAAAGGCCGATTGACATAAATGATTGGGCCGAAGGCCGATTGACATGAATGATTGGGCCAAAGGCCGATTGACACAAATGATTGGGCCAAAGTCTGATTGACATAAATGATTGGGCCAAAGGCCGATTGACATGAATGATTGGGCCGAAGGCCGATTGACATAAATGATTCGGCCGAAGGCCGATTGATACAAGTGATTGGGCCAAAGGCCGTCGGTTGTAACTGTTTCAAAGATTGCTTATGTATCTTCCTTATTTGATATTATTCACTGGGCTTTCGCTTATGCTCATTCATGTACATGTAGGTGAGCCAAGGGACGTCCAGAACCAACCTCGGTGAAATTGTGAGAAACAGTCAAAGTTTTGAGGAGTTAGCCCAAACGTCTCACGTACGAGACTGTCTTCGGCTTTGTCCTTTGTTCATAGTTTTGTTATGTTGGCGAAAGCATTGGACTACTTTTGTATATAAGTCTTGGGTTCGACTGACTTAATCTTGTATGTACCCATGGGGGCGGGTTCGGGTCGTGACACAAGGGACCACAACTTCTTGTTTATCCATCAACCCCTGAGGGAAGAGATAAAAAAAAGAAGAGAGATTAAAGAATAGGGAGATGTGCACTGAGAGAAAAAGTGAGAAAAGGGCTTTTTAAAAAAATTAGAGGTTAAGTGCTAGAGTGATGTGACAATCACAAATAAGAAAGCGTGGGAAACAATACCCGAAGAAACTGGCTCCTCACAAACTGAGAGGTCTCTCGTCTTTGTAACACATCTGAGTGGTGTGTGTGTGTTTTTGGTTGTCTCGATTCTTGTTTTGAGTCGTTTCAAGTGTCTGTGTTTGTACGTTATTTTATCGTTTTGTCTTCCTTTATTGAGTCATGGTGTGATGTGTTCAGTTGTAGACTCAATACCCGGTTAAGAACTCGTTTCTCAATTTCAAATTCAGAAATAAAATCGTTTTGTGCTAAGAGTGTTGTGCCGTTCTCCACATTTGTGCAAAACAGGATTTGTTCTTTCATAAAACTGCAGGGTTCAACCCGGGTCATGCGAGAGCAGTAGAACCAGGACCTATTTGAAGCTATATGGGTTCTAGGCTGCAAAGCAAAAGAAAAGAGCGAAAATTAGAGCATCTTAGTGTGTTTTGACTTCAGCAAATTCCGTGATTGTATTCCGGAGGTACCTTTTCAGATCTTGTCAATGCTCCGAAGTATGAGTGTGCATCTACCTCAAGCTCAAGCTCAAGCTCAAGCCTGTTTCAAAGCCAGAATGGCGATTAGAAGTGCTCTCCTTGAGTACCAGTCCCTGCCAGAGGCATCTTAGCTGTGTTTGCAATGAGTTCCTAGGAGACCAACTGCGATGGTGGAAACTAAAGTTCGAATGGCTGTTGCCTAGAATGAAAAGGTTCTGGATTTTCGAGACCAGAGTCTGGTTTAAATACCCAGGGGTGTATCCCCAGCTTGAAATCTATATGGAAGCCCCATAGGTTGAGGTAGCGGGTATGTGCCTCAATTCTGGATACTAAACCAACCTAGTCTGTCACCCCGTTGGAGAATAGGGAAAATTGTGAATATGATTAGGAAGACAAGCGGCAGCTGTGGCTTCTACATGCAGAAATCACCCCTTGTCATCGTTTCAGAACCTTTGCACTATGAGTTGAAGGTAAGAGTTTGAGGAACACAAGGGGAGATCCCCGTCCGAGTAGAGCGGGCTCAAGCTCAAGCCTGTTTCAAAGCCAGAATGGCAATTAGAAGTGCTCTCCTTGAGTACCAGTCCCTGCCAGAGGCATCTTGGCTGTGTTTGCAATGAGTTCCTAGGAGACCAACTGCGACGGTGGAAACTAGAGTTCGAATGGCTGTTGCCTAGAATGCAAAGGTTCTGGATTTTCGAGACCAGAGTCTGGTTTAAATACCCAGGGGTGTATCCCCAGCTTGTAATCTATATGGAAGCCCCATAGGTTGAGGTAGCGGGTATGTGCCTCAATTCTGGATACTAAACCAACCTAGTCTGTCAACCCGTTGGAGAATAGGGAAAATTGTGAATATGATTAGGAAGACAAGCGGCAGCTGTGGCTTCTACATGCAGAAATCACCCCTTGTCATCGTTTCAGAACCTTTGCACTATGAGTTGAAGGTAAGAGTTTGAGGAACACAAGGGGAGATCCCCGTCCGAGTAGAGCGGTTCAGCGGTTCTTCGCCACTCACCCTATGAGGTGCTTTCTAAAGCGCCGCTATGTTTGTTTATTGCGTTCTTTAAACATCATGAATTGTATTGTGTTGTACCTATCAAGTTTCTTTCTCATTCACGCACGATATTGTATGTATGGTTCATTCAAAGAAGTTCCGTTTAAGATTGTTCACCTAGTGTATCTATCACACTCTCTTCACTTAGTGTATCTATCACACTTTGTTCACTTATTGTATCTATCACACTTTAGTCATATAGTGTATCTATCACATTTTGCTTCACTTTGTGTATCTATCACACGTGTTTCACTTAGTCTATCTATCACACATTGTTCTCTTTGTGTATCTATCACACTTTACTTCATATAGTGTATCTATCACACTTTGCTTCACTTTGTGTATCTATCACACATGTTTCACTTAGTGCATCTATCGCACTTTGTGTTCACCTTTTGTGTATTTATCACACTTTGTTCACTTAGTGCATGTATCACACTTTGTGTTCACCTTTTGTGTATCCATCACACTTTGTTCACTTAGTGCATCTATCACACTTTGTGTTCACCTTTTGTGTCCATCACACTTTGTTCACTTAGTGCATCTATCACACTTTGTGTTCACTTTTTGTGTATCCATCACACTTTGTTCACTTAGTGCATCTATCACATTTTTTGTTCACCTTTTGTGTATCCATCACACTTTGTTCACTTAGTGTATCTATCACACTATGCTCACTTTGTGTATCTAACACACGTTCGCTTTGCGTATCTATCACACTACGCTCACTTTGTGTATCTATCACACGCTCGCTTTGTGTATCTATCATACCATGCTCACTTAGTGTATCTATCACAATGCTTGTCTGCTTAGTGTATCTATCACACATCATTCACCTTTATGTATCTATCGCACATGTTCCTGAAGATTTCATAATTTTCTTACATCCTTTCTGCATGAGATGTAGTTTGGCCTGTAATTCCCACGTGTGGCGTGTTTACTTATTTGCTTGTGTACAAGTTTGCTGTAGCATTTCTTTGCATGACATTTGCATCTAGATGTTTCATTACAGCCCTCTTTGCATAATCATAAGTTATGCTCGGCATTGTTCATGTTCTTTCCATTTTGCCCTAGCCTGCGGGCGCATCTCTTTGTTATCTTGCCTGTTTGTCTAAGTCTTCGGCCTCGTCAAAAATGAGTCGTCTCTGGGCTTTGACAATCACTCCTGTCACTTCTTGACTTCCAAGTTCTGTCAAAGAGGGGCAACTGTAGACACCCCATTTTTGACCGACCTTAAGACTCAGACGTCATCGATTGAGCGCTCGGTGATAGTGCATGTTGTGCTTGTTTCGAGGTTTCGGAGTTTTCAGCTGAGTGCCTTGCCCCCGGGCCTCTGAACTCTTTGTGTTTCGACTTGGTTTGTGGACCCAGCCTTGTTTCCCTTCCCTAGAGGGAGGGAGAGGTCATGTAGACCACCCTTTTGTGGTCGTAGACCACTTTACTTTTCCCACTTGGAGACCAATTTCCAGTTTTCGGAGTCTTCGGCCGCGCACCTTGTCTCGGGACCGCTTAACGTTATCCGTTTGGCTTGGTTTTTGAACCACACCTTGTTGCCTCTGCCTAGAGGGACATTGTGGTTCGGGAGACCACTTTTGTAGTTGTAGACCACTTTTAATGCCCGTAGACTAGTTTTCAAGTCTCCCGGCTGCGCGCCTTGACTACCGAACTTTCATCTTGCATCCGTTTTGGTTTGTTTTTGGTACAAACCTTGTTTTCCTTGTTTGGAAGGTGGTACAAGGGTGGCAAACCAGTTCTTCCCCTTGGAGACCACTTTTCTTCATGTCAGCCAGTTTTCTGGTCGGCCAACTGGTCTCCTTGGACTTTGGGCCACCTTTTCTGGTCGGCCACCCCACCACTGCCTTGCTTTCATGCTGTAGACCTTCTCCCCCCATGGCCAACCACTTTTTGTCTTGGGAGACCACTTGTGGTGGTCGGCCGACCACTTCAAGTGGTCAGCTGCTTTTCATCACCTTTTCGGAGATATTTTTGGCACAGAAGCCATCCTCCATACACGTGTATGGAGGGATGGTTTTAGGCCAAAAGCTTGTCCAACAAGCTTGTTGCTTGTTCTCTATAAGAGAGAACCTCCTCCTCCCTCCTCTAGGTTCGGAATTTTGTTGCTTGAGATATAGATACACACTTGTCTCTATTTTTCCTTGTTTACTCTTGTTTTGTGCCTTAAAGTGTTTATTTATCACACTATTGCACACAAACACACACTCAAACACCATCCTTTTGTTGCTGAGGCTTCTTGAGGTTTGTTTTGGAGTTTTTGGACTAGTTTGAGCACAAAGAAGTTGCTGGTGTTGCAGCTTTGAATGTGTTCTTCAAGGGTGAGCTTCTAACCCTTAAAACCCTTATTTTTGCTTAAGCTTTTGGACCTATTTTCATGGTGTTTTAGGCTTAACTTCCTACTGCAAAAAGTTCTATTTTTCAGTCTTTAAAATGTTTGTTTAAGGTCATTTTTGTGTTGGGGGTAGTCTACCCCCTCTTAGGCCTTGTTTGGCATTGTTCTTGTGCCATCTTTATAAGTTATTGGGATCACCTTTGCATGACCTTTCTACCACTGAATTCCAGGGGAATTTCAGTGGTGGAAATGGTGTTTTAAGGTCCCAAATAGGAGAGGGTCCTCCCCTCTCCTTGTGTTTTGTATACTTGCTTTGTATGCCTCATGTTTGAGCATGTTTGTTAAGCTAATGTTGGCTCCATCTTAGCATGTATTTGGGGTTATTTCAGCATGGCATACCACTGTTTTTGTTTGGTTTTGTCACCTCATGCATGCCTTATACACTTGTAGTGTATTTCTCACAAACTAGTCTTGTATGCTTCATGAAGTAGATGTCTTTCTAGCTTGTTTTGAGTCCATTTCAGCATGTTCTTGGTGATGTTTTGCCATGTCATACCTCAGTTAAGGTTTGGTTTGATGGCCCCTTGCATGCTCCATACACTTGTAGTGTAATTCCATGAACTAGCTTATTGTGTATCATACTTTTGATCATCATTATAGCATGCTTTTGGCTTAACTCTAAAAAGCTTTTGTCCATGTTTTAGCATGCTTAAGCTCTGATTTGTGTTTTTTTGGTCATGCATGCCATGCTTTGTATAGCTATAATGCATTCCAGCTTGTTAGCTTTGTGTATCAAGTTCACTAGCATGCATTGCTTGGTCTATTTGAATGATTCGGAATCATTTGTTATGAGATTTTAGTGCATGTTTCATGGTCATACACTTGCATTTGTCACTCTTTCAATGCGTTAGAGGGTTTCCCCTTTATGCCTTAACATGAACCATTGCGTATGCCGTCATGCCTAAGCTTGCGAGCCATCATTTCAATGGATTTTTGGGGTTATTTTGACATGATATAACTCTGATTATTGTTGGTGAAACCATCTCATGCTTGGTCTTGGTAGGTGTAGTGTAGTCTACCTTATTTTCCTTGCATTCATCATGCCTTATGCCCTTCATGCTAGCTTGTTTTGGTTTCCTTCCATGCATGTTTTAGACTCATTTTGACATGTTCTAGGACTGTTTTGGGTTGCCTTTTCCATATGCTTCATGTTTTGCGTAGTTGTTGTGCAAGTGCCTATGCTTGCTTCAAGCTTTGAGCACCATAGCATGCTTCATTTGTGTTGTGTACAGGATTTAGCATCACTTAACATGACATTTTAGAGCATGTAGCATTGCCATGTTTCCACTTCATTCACTCTTTAAGTGCCTTTGAGGGTTGTGCATTTATTGCCCTGTTTATGGCCTAGCATGTATGCTATCTTGCCTAGGTCCTTGAACCCTCATCTTAGCATATTTTGGTCTTTGTTTAGACCTATTTGAGCTTTGTCACTTGAGCACTCTTGAGAGTTGTGCTCTTAGGCCTAGTTGATAGGCCAATGCATGTGCATGCTTTGTTTTGCATTTCTTGCCTTTGTTTTGGTGTTATGGCCATTGATTTGGGCATGATTAAGGTCTGTCCATTTTGGTTTAAGTCCATTGAGCATGTTTGCTTTCATGTTATTTGCATGCTTACATTGCCATGTTGTTGCATGCTTATGTTGCCTTGCTTTGTGTGTGCATGCAATAGCATTATTCGCATGTCATTAGCTTTGTTAAGTTGATCATGTTACATTGCATTGAGTATGCCATGCTGTTCATTTCATTGTGTATGCCATGTTCTTCACCTTGTGCATACTATCTTACATTGCATTGCATATGCCATGTTACATTACATGTTTAACAAGCTTGTTGTTGCATTGCATTTGTTTGGATTAGGTGTTAATCCAAACACGTGAAACGAGGGACGTTTCATACTTGAAGTGATGAAACATGCCTCAATTCTTGATCACCGACCCTCTTGATCATACATGATAGAGTTCTAGGCTTTATGTGTATATGTGTGCATTCATTTTACATTGAATTGGGCAATTTGGCTTCTCGGCCATCATGCATCGAGATACGCGATTGGTGGCCTGAGGGTCGAGAACCGCACTCCCTTGAGCTTATGAAATGATAGGGAGGGTGGTTGTGCACACATACCTTGCAAATACATTGCCAGGCTCTTTCTTGCTCTCTGTTACAGCAAATTGGAGAAGTGCAGCAAAAACTGGTCGGCCAACCAAAAAAACTAGCTGGCCGGCCACTTTTTCTGGTCTGCAGCAATAGAAAGTGGTCGGCCAGTGGTTGCAAACACCCCTAGGTGGTCGGCAACCCTCCCACAGGTCCCCAAGATGAGTTGGAAGCTTTTTGGAGCTTGGTGCAAGGTTCTGAGGACAGTTGCAAACAGAGGCAAGTTGGGGCATCGCGACGGATTTCCGAACAAGGCGACCGAGCATGCATATACTTCCCACCTTGAGGCTCCTGATTTATCGCTTTACTTAGCTAATTTGATTAGCTAGTTAGCTATTTGGTTTGTACTTAAATAGTTAATGCGTTTAACTATTCAATTTGTGTTCTAATAGCTTAATTAATTAGCTTGTTAGTTAATTAGTTTTGTGATGTAATAATTAGTTTAATTAGCTTAGATTAGCTAGTTAGCTTCTTATTCGGACCTTCCATCGAGAGGGCCAACTGTTGTAATAAGCATGCGTGTGTGTGATGCATGTCTTCCAACCTCCATTTCTTTCTCCCTTTTACTTAACCTCTTACGATGGTTAGTTTTAGGGCATGTTTCGATTAGCATACTTGTGCTTTGCATGTGTGCATCATTCATCTGTTTTGCATGCACCGGGCTCCGCGCATCATACTAATAGCATTGTATTTCAATTCCAATTTGAATACATGTATCAAGTTGCATTTTATATGCCATTCTAGATAGTCGAGCCTATCTTAGTTGCATTTTTGCATGTGTTGCATTAGCCATCTTAACATGAACTAGGATCATGCATGATTTTTAACTAGTTCTATGTTTTGGCTCGGAGTACACTGTGAGTGTCTATGCTTTAGCATACCGCATGAGATGTGTATGTTGCCATGTATAACATGCTTGCCATGAGGTTAACTGCTTAAGTGTTTAACTGCCCGAATGCCTGTGGGTGAAGGTTGGATTGCTTGAATTTGAACAATTCATTGAAATCCGCGATTTAGCCTACTTACGAGTAGCAAACTTCAAACTCAATGAAATCCCGACTTACCCCCATCTTGCGAGTAGCAAACTTCAAATCATTTTCACAAACGAACATGGCAATGTTTTGTTCTAACTTAGGCGATCTAGTCTATACTTGTATGTTATGCGCATCACATAGTAATTCTAGGTTAACAACGAAATAAGAACACATGTGTTTTCAAAAACAAAAATATGATGTTTAGTACAGGCCGATCTTTGATCGGGCGAGGGGGTGCTTCATTGCATGACCTTCCCCTTCGTACCCAATTTCCCGAGCCGAGGCAACTTTGGTGATGACGGACATGTGGCCTTAGGCACGAGTCAGGGTTTCCTAAATTCTCCCAAAATAAAATATTTAGGTGGCGACTGTGTATCTGGCGAAGCAGTTCATGTTTGGCACTTCTTTATAAAAAATCGTTTCACAAATGGTTTGCCGAGTTTGGACTCTTTGGTGATTTATCGGTCTCACATTGCACTTTGTGAGATTAGATTCAGAATCGTGACACGAGTCCGAACTGTAGTAGCTAAAGAACAATGAATTCGTGACCTCACGTGTGGAGCCAGGAGTTCTCGGGCGGTCAGTACTTTCCAGTGATCCATATTGAAGCCTAAATTGTTTTTAAATGTTTAGCTCCACGAATTAGCGACCCTGAGATCAACCATGCCAACAACTTGAATAATTCTTACCGTTCACAAAAACATATATACATATGGACTCTCTATATAGGTAGGTGTGTGAATCTATTACGGTCATCTGTACTCAGAGCTTCTGAAGACATGGCACCGACAATGGCGGCATCTGCGGATCTCTCTTCTTT
>NW_021024508.1:1062361-1126689 GCF_004153795.1 Camellia sinensis | reverse complement strand
ACTCATTTTGACATGTTCTAGGACTGTTTTGGGTTGCCTTTTCCATATGCTTCATGTTTTGCGTAGTTGTAGTGCAAGTGCCTATGCTTGCTTCAAGCTTTGAGCACCATAGCATGCTTCATTTGTGTTGTGTACAGGATTTAGCATCACTTAACATGACATTTCAGAGCATGTAGCATTGCCATGTTTCCACTTCATTCACTCTTTAAGTGCCTTTGAGGGTTGTGCATTTATTGCCCTGTTTATGGCCTAGCATGTATGCCATCTTGCCTAGGTCCTTGAACCCTCATCTTAGCATATTTTGGTCTTTGTTTAGACCTATTTGAGCTTTGTCCATGGTTGGTTCATGCATTTGTGCCATGTTTTGCATGCCTCCTATGTGTTGCTCTTTGCTAGCCTTATGCCTTAAGGACTCTAGCATGCCTTGTGCCTATTGTTTGAATGATTTGGCATCATTTCCTATCTTATTTCAGAGCCTTTAGTGTTGTCACACTCCCATGTTTATCACTTCTTGAGCACTCTTAAGAGTTGTGCTCTTAGGCCTAGTTGATAGGCCAATGCATGTGCATGCTTTGTTTTGCATTTCATGCCTTTGTTTTGGTGTTATGGCCATTGATTTGGGCATGACTAAGGTCTGTCCATTTTGGTTTAAGGCCATTGAGCATGTTTGCTTTCATGTTATTTGCATGCTTACATTGCCATGTTGTTGCATGCTTATGTTGCCTTGCTTTGTGTGTGCATGCAATAGCATTATTCGCATGTCATTAGCTTTGTTAAGTTGATCATGTTACATTGCATTGAGTGTGCCATGCTGTTCATTTCATTGTGTATGCCATGTTCTTCACCTTGTGCATACTATCTTACATTGCATTGCATATGCCATGTTACATTACATGTTTAACAAGCTTGTTGTTGCATTGCATTTGTTTGGATTAGGTGTTAATCCAAACACGTGAAACGAGGGACGTTTCATACTTGAAGTGATGAAACATGCCTCAATTCTTGATCACCGACCCTCTTGATCATACATGATAGAGTTCTAGGCTTTATGTGTATATGTGTGCATTCATTTTACATTGAATTGGGCAATTTGGCTTCTCGGCCATCATGCATCGAGATACGCGATTGGTGGCCTGAGGGTCGAGAACCACACTCCCTTGAGCTTATGAAATGATAGGGAGGGTGGTTGTGCACACATACCTTGCAAATACATTGCCAGGCTCTTTCTTGCTCTCTGTTGCAGCAAATTGGAGAAGTGCAGCAAAAACTGGTCGGCCAACCAGAAAAACTAGCTGGCCGGTCACTTTTTCTGGTCTGCAGCAATAGAAAGTGGTCGGCCAGTGGTTGGAAACACCCCTAGGTGGTCGGCAACCCTCCCACAGGTCCCCAAGATGAGTTGGAAGCTTTTTGGAGCTTGGTGCAAGGTTCTGAGGACAGTTGCAAACAGAGGCAAGTTGGGGCATCGCGACGGATTTCCGAACAAGGCGACCGAGCATGTATATACTTCCCACCTTGAGGCTCCTGATTTATCGCTTTACTTAGCTAATTTGATTAGTTAGTTAGCTATTTGGTTTGTACTTAAATAGTTAATGCGTTTAACTATTCAATTTGTGTTGTAATAGCTTAATTAATTAGCTTGTTAGTTAATTAGTTTTGTGATGTAATAATTAGTTTAATTAGCTTAGATTAGCTAGTTAGCTTCTTATTCGGACCTTCCATCGAGAGGGCCAACTGTTGTAATAAGCATGCGTGTGTGTGATGCATGTCTTCCAACCTCCATTTCTTTCTCCCTTTTACTTAACCGCTTACGATGGTTAGTTTTAGGGCATGTTTCGATTAGCATACTTGTGCTTTGCAAGTGTGCATCATTCATCTGTTTTGCATGCACCGGGCTCCGCGCATCATTCTAACTACATTGTATTTCAATTCCAATTTGAATACATGTATGAAGTTGCATTTTATATGCCATTCTAGATAGTCGAGCCTATCTTAGTTGCATTTTTGCATGTGTTGCATTAGCCATCTTAACATGAACTAGGATCATGCATGATTTCTAACTAGTTCTATGTTTTGGCTCGGAGTACACTGTGAGTGTCTATGCTTTAGCATACCGCATGAGATGTGTATGTTGCCATGTATAACATGCTTGCCATGAGGTTAACTGCTTAAGTGTTTAACTGCCCGAATGCCTGTGGGTGAAGGTTGGATTGCTTGAATTGGAACAATTCAATGAAATCCACGACTTAGCCTACTTGCGAGTAGCAAACTTCAAATCATTTTCACAAACGAACATGCAATGTTTTGTTCTAACTTAGGCGATCTAGTCTATACTTGTATGTTATGCGCATCACATAGTAATTCTAGGTTAACAACCGAAATAAGAACACATGTGTTTTCAAAAATAAAATATGATGTTTAGTACAGGCCGATCTTTGATCGGGCGAGCAGGGGTGCTCATTGCATGGCCTTCCCATCTCGTACCCAATTTCCCGAGCCGAGGCAACTTTGGTGATGACGGACATGTGGCCTTAGGCATGAGTCAGGGTTTCCTAAATTCTCCCAAAATAAAATATTTAGGTGGCAACTGTGTATCTGGCGAAGCAGTCCATGTTTGGCACTTCTTTATAAAAATCAGTTTTCCAAAATGGTTTGTCGAGTTTGGACTCTTTGGTGATTTATCGGTCTCACATTGCACTTTGTGAGATTAGATTCAGAACCGTGACACGAGTCCGAACTGTAGTAGCTAAAGAACAAATGAATTCGCGACCTCGCGTGTGGAGCCAGGAGTTCTCGGGGCGGTTAGTACTTTTTCCAGTGATTCCATATTGAAGCCTAAATATGTTTTTAAATGTTTCAGCTCCACGAATTAGGGCACCCTGAGATCAACCATGCCAACAACTTTGAATAATTCTTACTGTTCACAAAAACATATATACATATGGACTCTTTATATAGGTAGGTGTGTGCATCTATTACAGACCTATCTGTACTCAGAGCTTCTGAAGACATGGCCACCGGCGATGAGCCGAGCACTCTGCGGTCGGGGTACGCTGTTGAAACTCAGATCGGACCGTTGGAACGGACAGAAACCTACATCCAGTGGCCCACTGTCCGATGTCATGAAGAGAGGTGGTTTCGGCGATGTGGCTCATTGAAGAGAGAGAGAGAGAGAGAGAGATATGAATAAAGTAGAGAATGGAAGGTAAAACTGTCACAATTACGTGGCATAAACGCAAAATTCAAAAAAAATAAAATTGACATAAACTTGAACAGTTCAGTTGGTGGACTGGAGTGTATTGTTGGACTCGTGAAATCTATCATGAGTTTTATTTTGATAATTTAAACCCTTTGTAGAGCTCTATAATTGATTTATACTTGTAAAAAATTACGTTGATCAGATATCACTATCTCCTTGATCGGAATGCATTTTTGTCAATAATAAATATGATTTTAAAAATAAATTATTAACAAAAATGTGTTCCGATTAACGTGATTTTTTGCAAGTATGAAGTATCTGATGAGCTCTACACATTAAATAGTTCAAATTATTGAAACGAGACCCGTGACGAGTCTTACGGGCCCAACAATATACCCTAATCTACACAGTAAACTGGAAAGAAGCCTCTTCTAAGAAAATATCATAACAAAACACAATTAGATATAATTAAAGAGTTCATAAGTCATAACTAAAATAATATTATAATTAAAAAAAAAATAGTCCTAACAAAAAAGGAAATAGTATAATTAGAGACATATATAATATATTTTTAAAAAATTATGTATATTAAAATTTCCCTAATAATAATATAAGAAACTTGTCACGCAACTCTACCTTTAAAATGGTGTATATTAGAATTTTTTTAATAATAATATTAAAAAAATTGTCATGTAACTCTATTACAAAATTGTGTAAATTTTTACAAATTTAAGTCACTTTTTGAATTTATAAAAATATAAATATTTTTATTATAAAATTCATACCATTATACACCGGAACATTTTTCATACAAATAGAGAAATGTCAGAGACTAACAAACACATTAGTCATTCATTACCAGTGATTGTGGAACTTCAACTATGGCTTTTGTGCGCTTACGGATCATCCCTTGCTTTGGGGTGGTTTGGGATTCACTCTCATGGAGAGAAACTTCCACAACACTGTAGACATACAAGCTTCCTTTATATGCAAATACCGTCCTCTGATATTCAGTAAAAACCTGCACATCCACAAAGCGAACATGTCACTTATCAATCAGTTTTATTAATTAAATTTATTTATTTATAAATATTGATTAATAAATTTATTATTATAAATTTATTCATAAAATAAGATATTAATCATTTTATCAAAAAAATTTTGGGCAAATTATCTACACCTCCTTAAGATTTAACTAAATTACAAATTCTCCCTCAAGTTTCAAAAATTACATCACACCCCAGAGAAATTCTATTTCTACACACTAAGTTTCCTTACTCCATACACTTAAATAATTTTTTTCAGAATCATAATTTTATCCTTAAGTAAATTACCATTTAGGACAAAACCCTAAATCTACTACACACCAGCCACCTCTTTCCTCTCTAGCCGCCGATGAACCAGACTATCACCGTTGTCACCTTCCCAGCCTCGTTACACTGCTGCCGTTGTCGTCTCCGTTCCATCCCGTCACTCAACTATCACCTTCGTCACTTCAGCGATCATCCACGATGACCCACCACTCTGCGAGCACCACCATTTCCTTCTCTTCTTCTTCTTCTTCAATTCCGATACCGCAACCTCCAGCCACCACTGTAACTTGCTTCACCGTTGAGGCTACAACCTTCCATCGCGACCCATCCTCCAGGTCCACTCCACAGTGTGACCTAACTCCTCAACCTTTCAATCCGAGAGAGAGAGAGAGAGAGAGAGAGAGAGAGAGAGAGATAAAGATTAATTTTGGTTTCCAAATCTAGGGTTTGAAGAGAAGAAAAAGAAAAGGCTAGGGATAGAGGGCAAAGGAGGGGCGATAAGGGTGAGGGTTGTGGGCGGCTGCAATGGGGGATCCGTGGAGTGAGGAATTGTGGAGGAGCTGGAAGTGGAAGATGGGGAGGGGGATGACCTGACTGGAGAGAGACGGCGGCGAAAAGGGGTTCACAGTGGCGATGCCGGCAATAGGGAGATGTTAGGGTTAGGGTTAGAGTTAGAGTTGGAATAGGTTGGGTTGAGAAAGATGGGGATATTTTTGGAATTTTTGAAAATTGATGGTGCGCATTAGCAAAAATAAGAAAGTCAAAATTGTGTTTGGTGTATACTGAGTAAATGGTGTATACTAAGAGAATTTGTGCGGTGGAAATAGAATTATCCCCCACCCCATTATAATTAATGCCATTGACGAAGATAGTAAATTGACTAAAATGTCCCTAACTATGTTATGTAGAGAAATGATGATATTTGGTTGATATATCATGTCAAGTCAGTCAATAGTTGCTCAATACTTGTTTTAGAAATTTTTTAAAAAAAATTAAAAATTAATTTAATTAAGAAATAAAAAAATAATAAAGAATTATCATTTTATATAATTTATTTTTGAGAGGTTAGAAATAATTTTTACAAATTAAATATATTTTTTCATATTTATTTTTATGAAATTAGTTTCTATTTTTTCAAAAAAAAAATCTGAATTTTTTTCTAAACAACAAATCAAATATGGTTCCAAAAACATAGATAACGTTTGGTTTAGAACTCAAATCATGATTTCAATAAAAAAAAATTCAAAACTCATGCCTAAACTTTTTTCAAAATTCTTAACAAAACTCTATTTTCAAAAAAAAAAATTTTTTTTAAAAATTTCTTAAAAAAAATTATTTATTATTTGTTTCAAAAAATATTATTTTTATTTTTATTTTTGAAGGTTTTCTTTAAAAAAATTTTGAAGAATTTTTTTTTTTTTGGTTATTTTTTAAGTATTGGCCAAATAATTTGTTGTGATTTAGATATATATATATATAGGTGATTCAAAAAATCTTAATTCAGGTTGTTCAGTGCTTTGAAAAGGTAGCAAGGACAATATCATCCATCAAGATCTATTTTCGTGATGGCAGCATATTTTTGTTAACAATTCCTAATATTTACTTCACGGGAGGGGGTAAATTGTTATGCCAATATAAACCTTGGAGGCGAGATGTAATTTATGAAACCTAAGGGGGGAATGTGTAATTTAGTTAAACTTCAAGGGGGTGTATATAATTTGCCCTAAGATTTAATGAGTAATAAGTCACAAAAATATGACCAATGGATAATTTATCCCAATCTGAATTGTGTATTAAAAACATCTCTTATCATTTATCGATTTGTCCATCAAATTTTATTATGAATTTGAGCAAAAAAAACTTAGGTAGTATTTGGTTTAATTTTTAAATTAAATTTTAGATTGAAAAATTAAAAAATATGTTTGGTTTATCATTTTTCAAAATTATTTTTTCTCTCTCCTCTCTTCTTCTCTTTTTTTTTTACACATTAATCAATCATTTTTTTCCTTCTCCTCTCTCCTCTCTCGTTCTCTCACATTTTGCACTTTAATCAATCAAACAATTTTTCTCTACACCCATCTATTCAAATACAAAAAAAAAAAAAAAAAAAAAAAAAAAAAAAAAAAACTACAAATCATTTCAAAATTATTTTCAAAACTCATAAGCAAACAAGTTTTTAATTTTAAAAATCTTTTTAAACACTTATCTTTTAAAATATAATTAAAACTCAAAACTCTTTTTAAAAACTAAACCAAACAGAGCCTTAATTTGATATGAACTATTCCAATCATTTCATTAAATTTTCATTAAAATCTTTTTAAAAATTTCTCTATTATCCCAAATTTCACTTTTTGTCAAATTTGATTAAAGAAAATTATCTCCAATACTTCATCTTTTTATCAAATTCAAATTTGATAAAAAATTTGATAGTTAATTTGATGAAAAAATGATTCTCTCTTGATTTGATGGAAGGATTTGACAATTTTTAAGCATTTTTTAGTATCAAATTTAAATCTGATATAAAAAAAAAGAAAAAAAAAATTGAAGATTAGAGATGCTCTAATAATGCATCAACTAATTACTAGTGCTTAAAAAAAAAAATCCCTGAAAAAACACCTGATGGTGGAATGTCCTTATAAATTCTCTCCCCAGGGTCGAAGACATTATCTACACAATAATGAAATTTGATCAGTGATAATTTATTAAAAAGTTTCGCTGCTAAATGTAAATACATTCATATAGAATTGCATACCATTTGAATCGAACTTGAACTTTCAGGATGTAATTCAACCATGATTCTCAATACATCCACATCAAACCCATTAAATGGTGGAACAAACCTATAAATCAATAATATACTACTTTTTATAATGAAATTGCAGAATTCATGTAAATATATCTATGTAGGCTACAGCACACAAACACAATATTCATGTAGATTGAACTTACATTTTCAAAAGGATGGTATCTCCCAGTGAAACATCAAGAGATTTTGCAATGCTCTGGATTTAAAGATATGTGGCCCTTTGCAACTTTCTCATCCGCTGTATTCTTTATTAGTTAAGGTATAGCAGCAATACCCAAAATTTAAGCCAAAAAAACAAAAATAACCCAAATCTCTGTTTTTGGTTTTTCACCACAGTTTTGAATAAAATTGTTTTTCAATGAGATTAAAAAACAAGCAAACAAATAGACCAACAAACTAATCAAAACTCTTGACTCTTTTCAGGATATTGAATGGTAAATACCAGCGTGCCATTGACAAGAACAAGGTAGAGCTTCTTTCTTGTAGTGAAAGGCCGTGAAGGTCCTCGTCGAAGGCTCACAGCAAATTGGTTTAGATTGTCTAGACAATAGTAACATGAATTGGTGAAACAATGCTTTGTAGTAGTATTCTGTACAACAAATGGAACACTACTACTAGAAGCCATGGACGATGAAGAGGAATGTAGTGACCTATACGCGAAAGGTGTGTTTGTATAATACGTATAAAGCCTCGTAGCTCAATTTGGTCATAAAATCTTTTTCAACATCAGAGCGGCCATATGAATGCCAAGGTGGTTAAAAACCTGTAACATCAGAGAGGCAGTATGAGCACCATCTGCCCAAGAACTCACTGAAATTTGTCCACGTTAGAGAGGTCATATGAACGCCAAGGAATTCATTAAAAATCTATCAACATCAAAGAGACCATATGACCACTAAAGTGGTGTTTGTTTTGAAGGATTGAGGGGTAGGATTGGACTATTAGTCCATCCGTTGTTTGGTTCAAAATTTTTAGTCCGAAATTCATTGGACTATTCTGTCCCATGAGGGGAGGGGGGGGGGACACAAATGGAGGGGAGCTTCTATTTACACACACCCAATCCACTCTACACACACTTAATGATATTTATTTTTATTATAATTTTATCCCTAAGTGAAATTACTATTTTGGACATCATACCCAATTCAAATAAACAAACGTTCTCATTGCACATACAGACTTCACATCCATCACGTTGAAGCTGTTGAAGCTCCAAGTCCATTCGTAGCTTTCCATTTCCACTAGTTTACACACTAACCTCATCTTCAAAAGGATTTCTATTCTGAAAATTCAAATTTTCAGAAGCAAATAAATGTTTATGAGAAAGATAGCCAAGGAAATGTGAGTTTTGTAATGTAAAAGTCTTTTTTTTTTTCTTTTCATCGTTTTTCGGATAACCAGAGTCGAAATATATCACTTTGTTTGGCATTCTACTATCGAAATAATTATGTAATTTCAAAACTTGTTGTCCGAAATAATTTAAATTTTACGACATTCAACTTCCGAAATTTTAAAATTAATTTGGACAACTGCATTCGAAAATTAGCATTTTGTTCGACACTGTAATTCCGAATGAAGCAATTTTTTTTTCCCATTTTATATTCCAAATTTGTAAACTGCATACTAAATTTACAGCTTCGAATTGCAAATTAATCTTTATAATGCCATTTCAAATTTGTAATGTTATACAAAACATTAGGAATATGTGTCAACTCAAAGAAGTCAGGTTTGCGCAGATAGTGTGTTGGATTACACTACTCAATTCACAACTAAACAGGTTCACTCTACGAAATTATAATGATTACGTTTTGAATTGCTCTACAAATGTAAATGTTTGATAATATTTATTTGACTTTGTAAGTATTCAAAAGTAAGGATGAATTGCTCAACTAGGTATGTAAAGTTGGAAAGAGAAATGGTTTGGTCATTGTAATCAAAATATCAGACTATGGTGGAGGGAAAAAAAGACCTAGGATGTATCTTGCTTGTGAGAAGAGTAGCCAATATAGAGCCACAAAGAAGTTAAAACATGATGGCAACAATACATCAAGAATAACCGGTACGAAGAAGTGTTGTTGTCCTTTTGATATGAGAGCTCATAGGTTTACCACACATGATGAATGGACATTGACCGTAGTATGCGGATTGCATAACCATCCACCTGCGGAGCACCTTGAGGGACATTCATATGCAGGGAGGCTGTCAAAGGATGAGAAAGCATTGTTAATGGATATGTCAAAGAGCATGGTTAGGCCAAAAGAAATCCTAGTAACCTTGAAACAGCGAGATTCCCTCAATGTAGGCACACTTAAAACCATTTACAATGTACGCCATCGAAACAAGGTGGTACAGAGAGCTAGAAGATCATAGATGCAACACTTATTGGGTGAATTGGCCAAGTATAATTACATTGAGCACCATCAATGTGAAGAGTCCACGATGACTGTGACAGACTTATTTTGGACACATCCTACCAGTTTGGACTTATTTCGGTCTTTGCCACGTATATTAATTATGGATTGCATATATAAAACCAACAAATATCGTCTTCCTCTTCTTGAAATTGTGGGAGTGACATCAACTAAAATGAATTTCTCTGTAGCTTTCGCATACTTACAGTATGAGAGGGCCGATAACTATGCGCGGTGTAGACGTGCCCGAATGTCACGGCTCCGCGCGCGAAGGCGCGAAATCGTTTTGTTCATTAGCTACTACAGTTCGGACTCAATGTCAGGGTTCTAAATCTAATCTCGCAAAGTGCAATGCAAGACTGATAAATCACCAAAGAGTCTGAATCCGACAAATCGTTTTAGAAAACTGATTTTATAAAGAAGTGCCAAACATGGACTGCTTTGCCAGATACAGAGTCGCCACCTAAATATTTTATTTTGGGGGAATTTAGGAAACCCTGACTCGTGCCTAAGGCCACGTGTCTGTCATCACCAAAGTTGCCTCGGCTCGAGAACTTGGGTACGAGAGGGGAAGGTCATGCAATGAGAACCCCCGCTCACCCGATCAAAGATCGGCCAATACTAAGCATGATATTTTGTTTTTGAAAACACATGTGTTCTTATTCCGGTTTGTTAGCTAGCTTACTACGTGATGCGCACAGCATACAAGTATAGACTATATCGCCTAAGTTGGAACAAAACATCTCATGTTTGTTTGAAAATGGTTTGAAGGTGCTACTCGCAAGTAGGCTAAGACGTGGATTTGCCACCCTCAAGTGGGCTTAGAAAACATGATTTTGCCACTCTCAAGTGGGCTTAAAACTCGCATTTCGATGAATTGTTCCAATTCAAGCAATCCAAGCTTCATCCACAAGCATTCATGCAGTTTAACACTTAAGCAAATAGCCGCATGGCAAGCATGCTATCATGGTAATCACTTACATACATGCAAGATGCTAAAGCGTAAACACTTATAGTGTACTCCAAGCCAAAACAACAACTAGTTAGAAATCGTGCATGATCCTAGTTTATGTTAAGATGACTAATGCAACACATGCAAAATGCAACTAGAAATAGGCTCGGCTATTCTAAGATGTCATGTGAAATGCAACTTGATAACATGTTGTTGAACACGTATTCAAGTAAGTGTATTGAAATACAATGCAGTTTGTATGATGCGCCGAGCCCGGTGCATGCAAGACAAATGATTGCAAACATGCAAGCATAAGTATGCTAATCAAAACATGACCAAGAACTAACCATCGTAAGCGGTTAAGTAAAAGGGAGAAAGATGTGGGATTGGAAGACATTCACACACTCACGCACAATTATTACAACAGTTGGCCCTCTCGACGGAGGATCCAAATAAATCAACTAGCTAGCTACACTACACTAATTAATTATTACAAAACCTTAACTAATTAAGCAAATTAATTAAGTTACAAAACCAACTAAGTAAGAATACAAAGAAGCTGAATCAAGCTACCACAGCTCTGCCTCGAAATGATGAATAATGCATACTCGGTCGCGTCCTCCCAGAAATCTGTTACCATGCCTCATGTTGCCTTTGTTTGCACTGTTTTAGACTTCTGAAAATTATGCAAATCTCCAAAACACCTCTGCTCCACCCCATGGACATGCTGAGAGGTCATCGGCTAAGAGGTATGGTCATCGGCCAAGGGATAGAGGTCATTGACCAATTTTGAGGCTATCGGCCAAATATTGGTAGCCGATCGGCACACTAGATAGCCGATCGGCCATCTCTTCCTGCAAACTCTCCTTTTTTACTGCAACAGAGCACAAACAAAGGCATGGCAATGTATTTGCACGAAAATGTGTGTGCAACCACACCCCTTATCATGTTTGAAACTCAAAGGAGTGTAGTGCTCGACTCTCGAGCCATCAATCACGCATTTCGATGCATGATGGCCAAAGAGGCCAAGTTGCACAAATCAATATCACATGAATGCACAAAAATACATAAATGCTTTAACCTCTATCATGCATGATCAAGAGGGTTGGCGACCGAGAATTGAGGCACATTTAATCACTTCAAGTATGAAACGTCCTTTGTTTCTCGTGTTTGGCTTAACACCCAAACCAAACACAATGCAATGCATGCACAACTTAACAAAGCTAATGGCATGCAAACAATGTAATGCAACATGAGCATGCAAGCACCATGCAATGCAACTCAAGCATGCAACAACAATACAATGGAACAAGCATGCAACAACATGCTATATGTCAAGCATGCAACAACATGTTATCTAATCAACATACTAAACGTCATGAATATTCAACAACATGCAAATAACAATGCAATGGCAAGGGTCGTGTAATGCAACACTTTGTGGACTTAAACCACATATGGACAGACCTAAGAGGGTCCAAAACAGTGGCCAAAATGTTGAAATGAAGGCATGAAATGCACATACAAACATGCACATGTTCTAGCCCACCAACTAAGCATAAAGGCATAACTCTCAAAAGTGCTCAAGGAGTGACAAATGTAAGAGTGTAGCAACATTATAAGCACTGAAATAAGGTATGAAACGATGCCAAATCATTCAATCAATACAAGCATGGCATGCTAGGGTCCTTAAAGCATAAAGCTACCAAAGAGGACTACAAAGGAGGCATGCAATGCATGGTTCAAAGGCATGAACCAATCATGGACAAAGTTCAAATAGGTCTAAACAAAGACAAAAATATGCTAAGATTGAGGCACAAATGCCTAGGCATGCATGCATACACACTAAGCCACAAACAAGGTAACAAATGCACAACCCTTAAAGGCACTTAAAGGGTGAATGACGTGGGAACATGGCAATGCTACATGCTCTGAAATGTCATGTGGAATGATGTCAAATCATGTACATGATACAAATGAAGCATGCTATGGTGCCCAAAGCTTAAGGCTAGCAAGGCACTTGCACTACAACTATGCAAACATGAAGCATATGGCAAGAGCAACCCAAAATAGTCCTAGAACATGTTAAAATGAGTCTAAAACATGTATGGAAGGAAGCCAAAATATCCTAGCATGAAGGGCATAAGGCATGATGGATGTAAGGGAAATAAGGTGGATTACACTACACCTATCAAGACCAACCATGAGATGGCTTTGCCAACAAAAATCAGAGTTATATCATGGCAAAATAACCCAAATACACATTGAAATGATAGCTCGCAAGCTTAGGCATGAAGGCATACGCAAAGGCTCATGTTCAAGGCATAAAGGACCAACCCTTCAACGCATTGAAAAAGTGAAAGATGTGAGTGCATGGCAATGAAACATGCTCTGAAATCACATAAAAAATGATGCAAAATCATTCAAATAGGTCAAGAAATGCATGCTAGTGGACTTGATGCACAAAGCTAACAAGCTAGAATGAACCATAGCTATACAAATCATGGCATGCATGACCAAAAGGTGTGAGGTTAGGATTTGACTCTCTTCTTGCCGAAGGAATCAAACCTTTGCCCTGCACATCTTTCATCACCAAATAAATCATTAGTAACGCCCAAGTCTTAAGGGTAGTAAAAAATGGGATGTCTACGAGGTGTCTCCCCCTTCTAAGGGGTTCAGATTTTTTGGATAAAGCATGATACACATTAGGCTAATTCATGGAATTGCACTACAAGTGCATGGAGCATGCAAGGGCCAACCAAACCAAATCTTAACAGAGGTATGACATGGAAAAACATCACCAAAAAAATGCTGAAATAGAATCAAATCATGCTAGAAAGGCATGCTACTTCATGAAGCATACAAGACTAGTTTGTGAGAAATACACTACAAGTGTATAAACCATGCAAGGAGTGAGTCCACCAATCAAAATCAGAGTTATAACATGTCAAAATAACACCAAGAAAATGCTTGAACTAAGCTAATTCAAACCAGAAAAGCATGCTACTTTGTAAGGCTAACAAGGCTAGCAAAGAGGATTTACACTACAAGTGCAATAAGCATGCAAGAGGTGACCAAGAAAGCCAAAAAAATAGTTATGGCAGGTCTGATAAGTCACAAAAATGAGCCTAAACAAAGCCATAAAGAAGTAAAAACACATGCTCATTTGGTTGGCCATCAACACTAGCAAGCGAGATAAGAGGAGAGGGGACCACCCTTTCCTATTTGGACCCTCCAAATAGGGTTTTTACCACTGAAAATCCTCTGGATTTCAGTGTTTCTAAGGCCAAAAAGAAGTTCTTTGAAAAGTTTGAAAGTTAGCTCACAAGGCCTTACAAGCCAAGGAGCAAAAGGGGGGACAACCCCCTAGCCAACCAAGGCACAAACCAAGACTTTTAGGACTAAAAAATAGAGGGAAAATAGAGGTTTTTTTAGTTCAACACCACCCCAAAAAACAGCCCCAAAGTAGTGTGAAAAGATGGCCAAGTAAGTGTGTAAAACAAGCTTAAAGGGAGGGAGATCTTACCCTTGATGTACAGCTGCAAAACCAGCCCAAAATCTGAGCCAAAACACCTTTTGGAGCTCAAACAAAGTCCCAAGAAAGCTTCAAGCAACCTCCTCCCAAAGATAGGAAACTTTGATCAAGGATGCATAGGCAAACTAGTTGTATTTCTCTACTTCTATGTACTTCTATGCACCAAAGGGCAAGAAAGAGAGGCTTTAGAGAGAGAGAGAGGCAGAGATCAAAACTCTGAAAATTGTAGAGAGAGAGGGAGTTTATTGAGAGAAGCTCTCAAACTTGTTTAAGAAGTTCTAACCCTTTTAGAAATGAGATATTTGGCTCCATATATAGCAAAAGGCAAGAGTTTGGCCGAAATATCTAAATATGGGACAGCTGGAGGTTGTGTGGAACAGCTGGAGATAAAATATCTTCAAAAAATCTGAGTTTGGGTCACTCTTGGCCGATCGGCCATCTTTTGTGCCGATCTGCTACTTATCTGCTACTTTTTTGGCCGATCGGCCAACAAAATCTGCTTTTCACACCCAACTTCAAATGGGCATAACTCCTTCATATGAACTCTTTTTTAGGTCATTCTTCTGTCAAAATTGAAGCCGTGGAAGTAAGATTTCCAATGGTTTCAGCCTTGAATCAAAATTCTAACTGTGAAAAAAGTTATGCATGTTTTCGTGAAGCCGCTCAGTTTCGGTCCAACCGGAATGATGCCCAACTTCAACCAACCATATCTCTCCCATCCGGACTCGGTTTGAGGAGATTCTTGAATGCAAAATGAAGCCCCAGAAGTATTATTTCCAATGGTGGTGGCCTCATAGCTTAAATCCAAGTGCATAGACAGATAAGCCTGATTTAGCGAGGACCGCTCGACTTTCTCTTAGCGATTCATACCCAACTTCTTCCTCAGCTAGGTTTCTTCCCTCCACTCCTCTTTTCTTCAACTCCAAACCGCTAAACAAGGTATTTTGAAATATTTTTCAAATATTTCATCTCTCTTTCATTCATTTCCATTTTGTCCTCGCTCAGTTTATCGAAAAGCATAACATTTGACAAAATGCGAGCCTCGGAACATCCTAGAAACTTTATTTCAAAAATATTTTGAAAGAGTGTCAAAATTGAAGCCCCGGAAGTAAGATTTCCAATGGTTTCAGCCTCGAATCAAAATTCTAACTGTGAAAAAAGTTATGCATGTTTTGGTGAAGCCGCTCAATTTCGGTCCAACCGGAATGATGCCCAACTTCAACCAACCATATCTCTCCCATCCGGACTCGGTTTGAGGAGATTCTTGAATGTAAAATGAAGCCCCAGAAGTATTATTTCCAATGGTGGTGGCCTCATTGCTTAAATCCAAGTGCATAGACAGGTAAGCCTGATTTAGCGAGGACCGCTCGACTTTCTCTTAGCGATTCATACCCAACTTCTTCCTCAGCTAGGTTTCTTCCCTCCACTCCTCTTTTCTTCAACTCCAAACCCCTAAACAAGGTATTTTGAAATATTTTTCAAATATTTCATTTCTCTTTCATTCATTTCCACTTTTTCCTTGCTCGGTTTACCGAAAAGCGCAACATTTGACAAAATACGAGCCTCGAAACATCGCAGAAACATTTTTCAAAATATTTTGAAAGAAAGGAGTTTAAGATCTAAAGTATGTTTGGTCCAAAAATGAGGTGTGAGGTTTGGATTTGACTCTCTCCTCGCCTGAGAAATCGCCCCTTTGCACTACACACCTTTCATCACCAAGTAAACCATCAGTAACGCCCAAGTCTTAAGGGCGGTCAAAAATGGGGTGTCTACACGTGGGTGTTAGCTACATTGCGTGATGTCATGGATGGTTTTGTTTTGCTAGCGATTATTGTTACTGACAGAGAGCTAGCCTTGATGAATGCCATACCAAAGATATTCCCAAGTGGTAGACATTTATTATGTCGTTGGCATATCAATAAGAATTTATTGACCAAATGCAAGAAAATGTTTGAGACACAGCAAAAATGGGAGAAGTTCAACCATGAGCGGAACACTTTAGTGTATTTATCTTCTGAAACTCAATACTATGAGTGTCTTAAATCATTACTTAAGGAATTCAGTAGTTATCCTAATACAGTCAACTACATCATGGATACTTGGTTGGTTCCTTACAAGGAGAAATTTGTGGTGGCATGGACAGACACGTGTATGCGTTATGGCAATGTTACAACCAACCGGTAAGATTACTTTTGTTCAATATGTTATTAATAAGTGCCATGTACTTGATTTTTATTTGACTTACATTGAATTGAACAGGGCTGAGAGTGCACATGCAAAACTTAAAAGACAATTGGGTTCATGTCAAGTCTCATTTCAAGCATCATTTGAGAAAATACAAAGTCTGCTTGAGTTGCAACACACTGATATCAAGGTTTCATTTGAGAAAAGTCTAACTGTTGTGCAACATCAATTTAAACCTTCTCAGTTCAGGGAGCTACTGGGTAATGTGTCTATCTCTACATTAGAGTATTTGCTTGTAGAGAGTAAGAGAGCCAATTCCATTAGTATTGATGCTGAAGCTTGTGGATGCGTCCTTCGCCACACTTATGGTTTATGAGATTGCTGACTACATCAGACAAGATCGTCATATACCACTTCCTACCATACACTCACAGTGGAGGCAACTTCATATCTCCATATGCAACAAAGAAGAGGAAACGGAGGTGACTGTAATATTCTACCGAAACTCGACCACGACCCCTACCTCGTCCTCGCCCACGCCCTCGTCCCCGTTCATGGTCAACATCCAATTCACAACGTCGTCTATTTGAAGCAGTAGATGGGACACGTTGTTGACATTCATAATCCATATTATCTACAAATATTAATATATTTAATGACTATACAATTGTAAAAGGAATATACAAAAGAGGGGGAAAAAAGAAACAAAAGAAAACCATTTGGAAGTCGAAAATCGAAAATATATATTCTGTTTGGAAGTTGAAAATCGAAAAAAAAAAAAATAATTTCGTAAGTTGAATGTTGTCCGAATTAAACATATTCGAAAGTTGAATGTCGAAAGAATGAAAACATTTTGGAAATCTACTATTGAAATAAATGATAATTTTCGGATTTCTACTTCCGAACAACTTGTTTACTTTCGGAAAACCAGTTCCGACAAAGGAACAGATAGCTCATTTCTGTGGGCTATGCATTTGTTCGTTTCGAAAATGGTAAAAACAAACTCTGCATTACAAATTAAATAGGAATGAGGATTGAAATAAGCAAACTAGCCTAAGTTCTCCAAATGTGAAGAATTCCTTCAATGGTTCAATGACATTCTTCAATGCTTCAATGAGATGTCTTGATGGATGCAGCTTTGGGGATGAAAGGTGTGAGAGATGAACTTGTGTGAGAGACGTGTGTGAGAGATGCAGCTTAAATAGGTGTGTATTTGCACCGTTCAGAGAGCTGGGTTTGAGGGTCTTGGTGTGTTTGTGTATGAGGGTCGATGTGGAATGAAACATATGTGCAGTGAGTAAAATAATTAGGGATTAATTTTTTAGGTGTGTGTAGTGAGAATGATGTGCAAAGAGTGGATATTGTGTGTGCAAATAGAAGCTCCCCAAATGGAGGGAAGGGGGATATGAGATTAGGTGATGAAATGACCATTTTGACCCTCTACTATTTAATTATGTATTATATTTAGTAAAATTCAATAAAATTTAAATGCCTCAATGTAAAAATAAAACAATTTTATTTAATTTTTATTGATGTTTTATTTTCAAATTTTGTTTATATTTTATTTAATTTCATTATTTAAACTTTAATAGATGTTTTATTTAATTTCACTATTTAATTATTATTATTTTTTAAAATAAAATTATTTAGAATTTTAATTAAAAAAATAACATATATTTTTATTGATATTTAATTTATTTAATTTAAAAAAATAAACTTATTTAATTTAGTTAAAAATAATTAAAATATTAAAGAAATGTTTAATATTGCTATTACTTAGTAAATAATTGAAAATGATAAAATAGTCATTTGAACATTTATCCTTCTCCATAATATCTCAAACAAACATAGGATTCATATCCTATCCAACCAAATAATCTTTTCCTGACATCTAATCCATCCCATGACTAAACAAACATGGGATACAAATCTAGTCCAACCAAATAGTTCGAGGACAATGTATCTCAAGATTAACAGTCTGGTGGATTCCAATCCCCCCTTATTTAGTCCGTCCAAACAAACACACCCTAAGGATGTAATTAGTTTAGTACGGTTGGTATTTATAAAAAAAATTATCAAACCGATAATGTCGGTTTTATTATTTTGAGAATCGATATAGACCGTTTCTCCCATCAAACTACATCAAACTGCACCAATTGAAACGGTTCAGTTTGGTGCGGTTTAAGCGGTTTGGTATCTTTCAAATTTAAGCTATTTGTTAGTATAGTCATTCATCTATGTAAAAATATTGAATAAACAATTTGTCAACCATTTAAAACATATCCTATGCATTCATTTTGATGGGCATGGCCCAGGAGAGGTTGTCTTGGGTTACCCAAACAGTCACTTGGCTGAAGCCTAGTAGAACAGGCCCAACACCAAGCCCAACAAAGAACTCACAATGGCCAAGTCCAAGCACCAACTAGACAGGTATCAAGTAAGGAGTTAGCCACGTGGCAAATAAAGATTTTAGAGAGTTATTGAGCCCACGCGTCAAGCATTAAATGAGACTGTCAAAGCATTAAATGCAACAAGACCTCTTGCTCTAGGACATGGAAAAACCACCATGGCCGACGAAATGTAGGTTGCAAGCTTTCGGCCAATGGGATAGGATGAATAGACAAGGAAATGATTAATAAGCAATATAAGGAAGCTTCTTAACGACGTTTTGGTAAGAAGAAACTCTCTCTCTCTCTCTCTCTCTAGACTGTTATTCGATACCACCTAACTTGATCGTCGAAGGGTCCACAAGAAGGAACCACCGCCATTTCGGAACCTTCCTACTAAACTTGTTGCCAATGCGACTATGAAGATGAAGGACAGACGACCTGTGGAGCACCTAGATCAGTCCAACTCATCCTATCCCGACAAAACAACATCATCAGTTGGCGCCGTTTGTGGGAATTCTCCGGTCGATAGTTGTGTTCATCGTCGTTGGAGGCATTTCTTTTATCACCCACTTTTATGTCGGAGTGAATGGTTATGACGAGATCTATGGTTTCACAACACAATACCGGCAACCCTCAAGCTGAGTCCTCCAACCCGAACAACCCACCTTCGTATTTCACAGAACTTACTAACAGCATCAATCGCTTCGCCGAGCAAAACCAGGCCCTGATCAATGCTTTGCTCTAGCGTGATCTCCATGTTCATCCGCCTTCGCTGCCATAAGACAGTCCTCCAAACTAGGAACAAACCCCAAACCACCACCCATAGCAACTGCATATTTACCAAGGACCTCTTGTCCCACCCTTCGCCCCACAAGCTCAGCCGTCGAACTTAGAGGGCTTGCAACCCCCTCCTCAGGGGTCGCAGCTTCATCAGGACGAGCCTCAGCCCTTCCATAACCTCTATCCACAACACCACACACCTGTTTATGAAGGCGAAGCTAGCAATGTTCAACCCCCGCTTCATTCCACAGGAGACAATGCTCCCATTTAGGACGAGGAGCTGCGAGCCGTGAAGCTCCAACTTCAGGGGGTCATGCGAAACATACAGAACAAACCTTCCACCACATCCAACTCCCCCTTTGCCACTTCCATTAGAGATAAACCTCTACCCCCTAAGTTTAAAATGTCATCGATTGACACCTTTGATGGTACAACTAACTCGGTCGACCACCTGGTAGCATATAGGACGCTCATGATCCTCTACGCTTTTCCTGAGGAGATCATGTGTCATGCATTCCTGGTGACACTCAAAGGGTCAGCGCGACTTTAGTTTGGTCAGCTCCAGCCAGACTCTATTATTACTTTTCACTAGCTAAGCGAATCCTTCTTGAGCCATTTCATTGGCGCTCAGCGTCAACGACGCCCAGCGACTCAACTGCTAAATATTTGATAAACGGAAGGGGAATCATTACGTAGCTTTTGCCACTCGCTTCAATTCAGAAGCTCTACAGGTCGAGAAGAATGATGATAAGGTCATTTAACAGCCTTTATGGCCGGTCTACACCCGTCTAATTTCCTCTTTTCCCTCTTCAAAAACCCACCAACGACCATGGCCATCCTTCTTGCCAAAGCCCAGAAATACATGAATGCTGAAGACTCTTTGGCAGCTCGCCAAGATTCTACACTCAAACCCCCACAATCCAAAGACAAGAGAAAAGAGCCTCAGCCTAGACGCTCATAGTACACTTACCGACCCACCCAATATTTCAACTGACCCCCACGCTCCGACCAATCGGCTCCTTCATGCTTATCTGGTCGTTTCAAGCGGTATACCCCTCTTAACTCACCCATGGAGCAAGTCCTAAACCAAATCCAACAAGACTACAATTTAAAATGGCCCCAACCTTCAAAGTCTCCTTCCATCCAACAAGATCAGTCCAAATATTATCGTTTTCACCGCAACCACGACCATAACACCGAGGAATGCTTCAATCTTAAGGATCAGGTTGAAGACCTGATCAGTCAGGGATATTTGGCTCGGTTCACCACAACCCGACCACACCAAAGAGCCTGGACCGATCCCTTGAGATGGAACGACAAACGCATTCTGCCAACGCAAGCCAATCAGCTGAGGCAGAATGATGATAGAACCTAACAATAACCCTGACCTAAAGGAAGACTTGCCCATCCCTCCCCCTCCCCAAGTGAGAGAAATTAGGTTCATTGCGGGCGGACTCGTGTACGACGAACCATCTCGATCGGCACAGCGAGCTGAGTTTTGCAAGATCAGGCAAGGGTCAGACAAAGAAGTGGCGACAGTTGACCGACCTCCGAAGCAACCCAAATAGTGGTCGGAGCCAATCACTTTCACGGATGCAGATTGTGCAGGAGTTTAGCATCCTCACGACGACCCTCCGGTCATTTCTTCTTTGTTCTCCGACTACAAAGTTAGATGTGTCATGTGTGCTCATCGACAATGGCAGCTTGTCGGACATCATCTTCCTCAACTCTTTCAAGCAGCTCCAAAACGGCGAAGAAAAGTTATTACCTCTACAAACCCCTTTAGCCGATTTCATAGGAGATCGGGTAACCTCCATAGGATCCGTAAGGGGCAAGCAGACCGTAACCAAAGAATGTTACGTTGCTTCATTAAAAGATGTGAAGATGAAAGAGGCCATGATCATTGAAGGCCTTGACGTTAGGGACAAAGAGGAACTGATCCGGGGGGAACCAAAGGAAGAGTTAATGGACGTACCCATTAATCCCACCAACCCAACGAAGACAACTAAGATTGGGAGCTAGCTGTGTCCTCAGGCTAAGGCCAACCTTACAACTCTCCTAACCGAGCATGACGATGTCTTTACTTGGACTTATTCGGACATGCCAAGCATCGATCCTTCTTTTATTACCCATCGCCTCAGCATCGAGACCCAATTCTGACCATTCTGTTAAAAGCAGTGCATCTTCCATCTAGAGCACAATAATCTCATCGCTGCAGAGGTAGACAAACTGTTAAAGGCCCTGTTCATAAAAAATGTGGACTATCCCAAGCAGTTATCCAACGTAGTCTTGGTCCGCAAAAGTAATGACAAGTGGAGACTCTACGTCGACTATTTTGACCTCAACCGAGCTACCCCAAAGATAGCTATCCATTACCCAGGACAAAACTATTGGTCGATGCAACAGCAGGACACCAGATGCTCAGTTTCATGGATGCTTTTTCGAGTTATAACCAGATCTTAATGCATGCAGCCAATCAAGAGCATACATCATTCATTACTAGCGGGGGGACTTATTATTACCGTGTGATGCTATTCAGTCTGAAAAATGCGAGGGCCACTTACCAACGACTGGTTAATGTCATTTTCAAAAACTGAATAGGTAGGAATATGGAGGTCTACATTGATAACATTCTCGTCAAAAATAAACTCACCTCAGATCACTTAACAGACCTGCGAGAGACCTTCTAAGCCTTGCGCAAGTGCAAAATAAAGCTAAATCCAGAGAAATGTACCTTCGACATTGGGTCTAGCAATTTTTTGGGTTTCATGGTCAGCTATAAAGGAATTGAGGCCAATCCAAAAAAGATCAAGGCCTTAATAGAAATGCAGTCTCCCAGAACGGTAAAGGAAATTTAGCGGCTCATTGGTAGAGTAGCCGCCCTCAATTGTTTCATTTCAATGGCAACTGACAAGTGTCTCATATTCTTCAAGGTACTTATGAAGGCTTTCGCTTGGAATGTCAGGTGCGATGAGGTATTTCAACAACTGAAACAGTGCATGGCCAACCTTCATCTCCTCTTTCTAGCAATTCCAAGGGAGACCCTCTTTCTCTACTTGGTTGTTTCCAATACTGCAGTCAATGCTGCCATGATTAGAGAGGAAGACTTAGTTCGACCCCCGATTTACTACATCAGTCGAGCACTTCGGGGTGCAGAACAAAACTATCCCTTGTTGGAGAAGATGGCTATAGCTCTAATCATTGCCTTCAGACGCCTCCGACCATATTTCCAAGCCCATTCCATCGTGGTCCTCACAGACCAACCTTTAAAAAAAATTATACAACAACCAGAGTTATCAAGCAGGCTCATGCAGTAGTCTGTTAAATTGAGCCAGTATGAAATCTCTTATCGACCTCGAACAATTATCAAAGGACAAGCCGTTGTAGATTTTATCCTGGAGTTCACCAATCTCACCCCAGACATACCCCCTCCACTGGCATACGACATTCCTAAGGAGGTTACCCCCACTCTTGGACCCTTAACGCTGCTCATGTAGAAAAGAAAGTACCGGAGCTGGCTTAATCGTCAACAGCCCAGAGGGTGAAGACTTCAAGTGTGCCCTCCAATTCCAGTTTGATGTAAATAACAATGAGGCTGAGTACGAGGGCCTGATAGCAGGTCTCCTACTAGCCAAAAACGTTGGGGTAGACTGTCTCCAAGTGTTCAATGATTCCCAATTGGTTGTCGAGCAGGTGACGAGGGAGTTTGACACAAAGGAGGAACAAATGAGATCATACAGGGACATCACTCTTACCTCACACGCCTCTTCAACAGTTTCCATATCAAGCATATCACATGGTCAGAGAACTCCCAAGCAGATAAAATGGCCCAGTTGGCCTCGGCAGACTAGTTAGACCTCAGTCACGGAGTTTGAATCGAATACCTGACCCACCCAGCAATTTCACAATATTAACAAGAGGTCCACTTGCTCCAGAACGAGCATATTTCATGGGCATAAGACATTATATTGTTCTTAGAGCACGAAGTGTTACCAGAAAATAAGAAGGAGGCTGACAACGTTAGAGATCAGTCATCCAATTATGTTATCATTAAAGGTATCTTGTACAAGTGGGGATTCGCACGGCCATACCGCAGGTGTCTAAATGCTGATCAAGCTACCTATGTGATGAGAGAAATACATGAAAGAGTTTATGGAAACCATTCAGGGAGACGGTCTTTGGCCTATAAAATTCTCCACACAGGCTACATCTGGCCTACGCTCAAACAAGACACCAACGATTTTGTGATCAAATGTGACAAATGCCAATGCTTCAACAATATACCTTATGCCCCTCAAACAGAATTGATAACACTTTTTAGTCCTTATCCCTTTGCCAAATGAGGCATCGATCTAATGAGTCCCTTGCCCACTGGAAAAGGCCAAGTCAAGTTCAATGTGGTTGCCATTGATTACTTTACCAAGTGGGTGGAAGCAAAGCCTCTTGCCAAGATCACCGAACGGAATACTACCAAGTTCATCTGGCAGTCAATAGTGTGACGATTCGGGATCCCTCAAGCCATTGTGTCAGATAATGATAAACAGTTTGACAACGCCAAATTCAGAGAATTCTGCAAGGAACTCAGCATCAGGACATGTTGTTCCTCTCCAGGCCATCCCTAAGCTAATGGGCAAGTTGAAGTCACTAACCAGTCTCTGTTGAAGATTATAAAGACCAAATTGGAGACCGCTAAGGGACTCTGGGCAGAGGAGTTACCGAACGTACTCTGGACCTATCGGACGACAGCAAGAACTCCCATTGGAAAGCCCCATTTTCGCTTAATATATAGCACTGAGGTGGTCATCCCCGTGGAGATCGGCCTGCTAACCCCCTGGGTAACGTATCCGAACTTAGAGCTAAATGAAGAACTGCAACGGGCAGAGCTGGACCTAATTGAAGAACTACGAGAGTCAGCCGCTGTTAGACTGACCTGAGAATGACGAAACATTATAACAGTAAAATCAAACCTAGAGAATTCGCATTAGGCGATCCAGTTCGGCGGGAGGCAGCTTTGGCCACCAAAGATTCGGCCGAAGGCAAGCTAGCAACGACATGAGAGGGGCTTTACATTGTCAAATCTTGGTCCGACCCAAGCACTTACCGCTTACAAGATATGGAAGGCAGAGACCTCCCTCATCCGTGGAATACAGAGCATTTGAAGTTGTATTTTTAGTAAAATGAAATCCTTTTCTTTCATGACGTTTATTTTTCTATCTTGGTCTGTTTAGACTGTTTGTTAAATTTTTATCTTTTTAATACAATGTATAAGCTCACCATGGTAGGACTTCGTATTAATGAAAAAGGTATCCAACCTCTGTTATTTGTGTTGCACATGTCGTGGGTGTTAATCTGAGTTCAAAAAGCCTCAGCTAGACTGAGCACGAAGATCTCAGCCACACTGAATTCAACAAAGCCTCAGCCACACTAAGTTCCATAAGCCTCAGCCACACTGAGCATGAAGACCTCAGCCAGGCTGAGTTCTGTAAGCCTCAGTCAGAGTGAGCATGAAGACCTCAGCCAGACTAAGTTTAAAAAGCCTTAGCCAGATTGAGCATGAAGACCTTAGCCAGATTGAGTTTCATAAGCGTTAACCAAACTGAGCATGAAGACCTCATCCAGATTGAGTTCTGTGAGCCTCAGCCAGACTGAGTATGAAGACCTCAACCAGACTGAGTTCCATAAGCCACAGTCAGACTTAGTATGAAGACCTCAGCCAAACCGAGAACCATAAGCCTCAACCAGACTGAGCACAAAGACCTCAGCCAGATTGAGTTCCATAAGCCTCGGCCAGATTGAGCATGAAGACCTCAGCCAGACTAAGTTCACTAAGCCTCAGTCAAACTGAGCATGAAGGCCTCAGCCAAGGCTGAGTTTAGACTATAGCGGCCGATCAAGAATATTTCATAGGTCCACGCTCAAGATAGGATAGCCGATCGACCAAGGCACCCAGCCGACCTACCAATTAATTTGCCTAACGCCCTTAAGGTCTAAAAGCACGACAACAAGAAAGGCCCACACCTTTAATTTAGATTTTTTTTTAGAGGTTTAACCTTCTTCAACAAAATTTTCACCTTCACATTTTTTAAATCTTTATCTTACTTTCAATTGCTGGTTGAACCTTCACTTTCACCTTTACTTTTTACACTTTTAACCTCCATTTCGTTCTTCATTTCAAACAATTCACATTCAAGAATGGACATACATAATGAGACAAATTTTATAACTCCATAATTTACAAGGCTAGTTTTTGTATCACATACAAGTTTATTACAAAGTGCACCATGTAAACTTCTTTACAAAAAAAAAAAAAAACACTACCATTATACTTTATCAGGTACAACTCAGCTCACTCCCCTTTCATCTTCTTCTTCCCCACTAGATATGAGGTCTTCCTTGTAACAACCTCGACCTGTGATTAACTACTAATCTTTGATTAAGAAGGCCTAATAAGTAATTAAGATGAAATTCTGCATTAATTGCATGTGTTATATGTTATTTGCATTTCTATCTGTCGATCGTAGAAATATCTGTTTGTGTTTCTGTTCTGTTATATGAATTGAACACCTTATCGGCCACAAAATATGAAATTGACATGGTTTATGTGTTATTTAGCACTTTTAGAATTTTGTGGTAAGTTTGATTGAAATTCGATTCGGAACCAAATAATTAGAATTAAATAATTGTAATTGACTAGTCTTAAGCTGAGTTTAATTCAACTAAACTAAGTGGGGCCTATATAAGGCCATTGATTCTAGAACACACACACATTACAATACATTTTCTTCATCTTTTGTGAGCTCAAACCGTAAAGAGTGAAAGAAGAAGAGAGAATTGAGATCAAACAAGAAAATTGGAGGAATTAGCTTCGAGAGTTAAAGATTAAGTTACTTAGACTCCATTTGAGGCAATAAGGTAGGAAATTCAACCCTTAAGCTTGAAGTTTAAGTTATTCAATACATGAATTCAAGGGAATTAAGATGATTATAACATGAATTAAGCTAATAATGTATGTGTAGACACCCCATTTTTGACCGTCCCCAAGGCTTGGACGTCATCACTTGTGCACTCGATGATTGTGACTATTTGTGCTCATTTTAATGCCCGAAGTCCTCGGCGTAATGCCTTCTCTTTGAGCCTTCAAACCCCATCCATTTTGTGCCCTATTTTGGACCAAAACCTTCAAGCTTGCAACCCTTGGTGGCTGCCGGCCACCAATTGAGCCTGCCGGCCATCACTGGTGTGTCTTTTTTCAGATATTTTGTTGATAGTTGTTCCAGCTATTGGCACAATTGGTCTTATCTCCATACACATGTATGGATGGATTTTTCTTAGCCAAATACTTTTTTATTTATATATATGGGGTCTCCTCCCCCATTTTTGAGGGTTAGAAAATTTGGAACAAAAAATCTCTCTCTCTCTACATTTCTCTCTCTCTCTTGCAAATTTGTACACACTTGCCTAGTTACACTACACTTTTGCATACCCTTCCTTAACCAAAGTTGATCATCTTTGAGCTGAGGTTCCTTGGAGCCATCTTGGAGCTGTTGAAGGTGGTTTTGGCTTGAGTTATTGCCTAAAATTGTTATTTGCTTCAAGAGGTATAATACTTGTCTTTTAAGCTTGTTTTGCAATCTTGTTTTTCTATCTCTTTCCACTGTTTTTGGGCCATAAAAAACTCTATTTTTGTGGGCTGAAATTGGTGTTTTAGGCCATTTAAGGTTAGAGGGGGTATCTATCCCTTTTTTATTCCTTGTTTGTAAGGCTTTTTCACCTTTGTTTCCCACCTTCAAACCATCTTTTCTTGGGATTTTGAGCACTGAGTTTCAGAGTATTTCAGTGGGAAAAATCATGTTTTGAAGTCCAAAATTGGAGGGGTTAGCCTCCCCTCCTTGTGTCTAGTTTGCTAGCCTAATTAGCTCCATGTGTTAGCTTAATTTTCTAGCCTTTTATAGCTTAATTCCATCTTGTTTTAGGGTCTATTTTTCGTTGTTTATTGCATTTGAGTCTTCTTTTTCATGCCTCTAGTGTAATGGTCCTCACAAGCTTGGTGTTTTAGGCCTTTAGGCATCACTTGTTTGAGTTGATTGCATGTTTTAGTGCTTTTCTCACTTCATTTCAGTACTTATAATCTTTGCAATCTCCTTCAATTATTCATTCTTTATTTGCTTTGAGGGTTGTTTTAACCTTAGGATAGTTTAAGCTTGAGATTGAGGTTCATTGCTTAATGGTTTAATTCTCTTTTGGGGGTTCATTACTAACTGCATGACATTTCTCTCTTGCCTTAAACTACCCCTTGTTTGACACTTCCTTCCCTTTAGAAGGCTTCTCACCAATCGAGTTAATTTGTTAAAGAATGGAAAGGTAATTAAAATGGGTAAACAAGTTGAAACTAAAAGTGTACAAGATAAGAAATTGGTTTTGTTTTAATGTGTTCAATCGGACGTTAATTCAACACAAGGAAAATTGGGGCATTTCATACTCAAAGTGATGAAATGTGTCAACTTTCCAAGGTCTCCATTGCCCTTGATCATGCATGATGGGGTGATGTTCTTTTTGGTCTTATTTGTGTATTTATTAACTTGTACACCTTTGTTCCTTAGCCATCATGCAATGCAATTGCTTGATTGATGGTTTGAAGACCAAATGTATCACTCATTTGACACATTTTGATGATAATGAGAGATACACAATACAAACAACCTGTGAGAATACCCTCGCTTTGCCTTGTTTTCTCTCTGTTGCAACAAGGAAAAGTGGATCATCACTGGCCGGCCGGCCACTATTACTGGCCGGCTGGCCATCAGTGTTGGACGGCAACCCTTCAGTGGTAACCGGCCGTCCACCGCTTCTGGCTATTCGGCCACCATTGAATTTTGGGCACTGTGCTTGTGAAGCATGGCAGAGTTCATCTGGAGAAGGAAATAGTGCAAAGGTTGTGCAAACAGAGGCTTTCGAGGGCAGATAACGAATGGTCTTCGGGTGGAAACCAAGCATGCATAGGCCTCCCTCGCTTCCCGGGACTAGTTAGCTGGTTAATTAGTTTAAATTAGCATTTAATTATGTGTTTGTTGTAATTTAATTAGTTGTAGCTAGTTAGTTTACTAATTTAATTAGTTTAGATTAATTAAATTAGTTTGTGTTGTAATATTTAATTAGTTTAGCCTAGTTAAGTCCCTAATTAATTAGCTTAGATAGTTAGTTAATTATTTATTCAAGTTTTGTAATAGGAAACCAAGCATGCATGGGCCTCCCTCGCTTCCCGGGACTAGTTAGCTGGTTAATTAGTTTAAATTAGCATTTAATTATGTGTTTGTTGTAAATTAATTAGTTGTAGCTAGTTAGTTTACTAATTTAATTAGTTTAGATTAATTAAATTAGTTTGTGTTGTAATATTTAATTAGTTTAGCCTAGTTAAGTCCCTAATTAATTAGCTTAGATAGTTAGTTAATTATTTATTCAAGTTTTGTAATAATTAGCTTAATTAGCTTAGCCTAGTTAGCTAGTTAGCTTAATTCATTTGGACTCTCCTTCGTGAGAGCGTAATTTAATAATGTGTATGTCTTTCCACCCCACGTCTTTCTCCCTTTTATTTAACTACTTTTTATGCTTAGATTAGAGACATATTTCAATTAGCATTCCTTATACTTGTATCCATTCATCTTGTATTGCATGCACCGAGGCTTGGCGCATCATTCAAATTGCATTGTCATTTCAATAATTCTTTGAATACGTGCTTAGACCACATGTTATTAAATTGATGCATACGCCATATTAATAGCCGAGCCTAGTAATTGCATATTGCATGCATTGCATTAGACATTTAACATAGTTAGGAATCATGCATATTTTTCTAACTCAAATTTTCTTAGCTTGGAGTACTAGGTGAGCTTTTAGCGCTTTAGCATACTTGCATGAGTGTGAGTGATTGCCATATCCAGCATGCTTGCCACGAGGTTAAATGCTTACTTGCTAAACTGCTTGAGTGCGTGTGGATGAAGGCTTGTTGCTTGAATTGAAATAATTCAATAAATGTAAGTTTAAGCACACTTTGTTGAGTGGCAAATTCGTAAACTTTAAGCCCACTTGAGGTGGAAAGATCAAACCCTTTTCGAAAAACAAACATGAGATTGAATTGTTCCAATTTAAGGAAACTAGTCTATACTTGTGTGTTTGCGCAACACATAGTAATGCTAGCCTAATAACCGGAACAAGAGCACATAATGTTGATAAAAATCATATCATGATTAGTAGAGGCCGATATTTGATCGGGTGAGTGGGGGTGCTCAATTCATGACCTTTCCTCTCGTACCTAAGTTCCCGAGCCGAGGCAACTTTGGTGATGAAGGACACGTGGCCTTTGGCACGAGTCATGGGTTTCCTAAATTTTCCCAAAATAAAATATTTAGGTGGCGACTCTGTATCTGGCAAAGCAGTCCATTTTTGGCAATTTGATTCAAAATTGATTTTCAAAAAAGATTTGCTGGATTTGGACTCTTTGGAGTTTATTAATTTCACATTGTACTTGTGAGATTAGATTTAGAACCGCGAGAGTCCGAACTGTAGAGCTTCTTTCGAGCTTTTGAAAAGGGGCGCGAAAAAGGCGAGCTATAGTATGAAAGAAGAACAAGTCATGCATGCATGCATAGTTCTATTAGTTTTAAAGTTGTTTTCCAGGAAATCTTACATGCATGTCATAGTTTTAACCTTGGAAATTCATCACAATTCACATGTTATTACCTCATTTGATTATGTTTTGGAAGGTTAAAACCCATATCATTACTTGCATGTCATGTTTTCAACATTTCAAGTTTAGTTTGGTTCAATTGGCAAAGCTTTTGGGCTTGATTTTGCGAAATGGTTTGCAATTCGTCATATACCACGAGTTTCTCAATGTTTCCTCACATTTTGTGCCCAAAAGGATGTGTTTTTGTTGGTTTGAATTTGAGTTTTGAAGCTTGAACATCAATCTAAAAATTCCAAAACCTGCATCACCGCTCGAGCCACAGATTATGTGCTCGAGTGACCACTCTTGGTTTTGCACTTTCGCTCAAGTGAACAAAAGTTGGCTTGAGGGTAAAATTCGTGCTCCTAGAAGTTTAGAAATTTTGCAGACCGCTCAAGTAACCAGAGTTGTGCTCGAGCGGAGACCCTACTCAGTCTCATGCTCGAGCGACTGTCGAGTGAAAACTTCACACAACCAGTACTTTTACAGACCTAGGGTCTCGCTTGAGCGTAGGAAGTGACGCTCGAGCGAGGTGCCATGTTCTTGAAATTTTTATTAAGTGTTTCATATTGCATTTTGGCATCCTCATTGTATCCTAGGCATCCCTAGGACCTAATTAAGGTACAATAATGAGGATAAGACTTAAAAAAATGCTAAGAACGGAACAAAATAAGTTAAGTGCTATTCGAGTGTGTGTTTCAATAAGTGTATCTGTTATATGTTTGTGTAGGTCACGCACCATGAGCGATTTGATCCATTTGTTCTACTAGTGAAGCTATCTGTGAGTAATAACTCTGTAAAGTTATGCTTGACTTTAATTATTTTCTGATAATGTGAAATGATCAGTTTTCTGAAATGCTATATTTCGTATGAATGAACGATTGTCTAAGTTTCCTTGAAATGTAATTGTGGAATCCTTAGCAGAGGCCCTCACCTAGGGGAAATAATACTGTGGCTTATGATCATGAGGCCCTCGTCCGGGGGAAATAATACCGTGGCAAAGGCCCTTGCCCGGGGGAAACAATTCTATGGCCTATGTATGTTATATGATACCCAGTACCGGAGCTTCCATTATGGAACTTGATATGCATGACCAATGTGATATGTTAATGCCAATAGATGTACCTCGCATGATTTGAACATGATTATAACTATGTTTCCGATTTGATAGGAGATTTGAAATCTAAATCTGTTATGGACATTATTCATTAAAATCTTTACTTTGTTATTATTCACTAGGCTCCCCCTCACTCTATTACTTACATATGTAGGTGACCAGGCGCGTGACCAGGCACAGTGATGATTGCTTGGAAGTCTGTTTTGTCAGTCAACCTTTGTGCCTCTTGAGGAGGTTCCGGAAAATAAGTCAAGTGGTTGATTTTTGTGAAACAAGTTATAAGTTTAAGACTTTTGTTTGTTTTTGTGAACAGTTCTTTAGTGTTATCTTTAATGGCTATGTAAGATGGATGTATACTTGATGTTATATATGGGTTTATGCATAAAGGTTTTAAATTTCCTGTCCCATGTATGTCTAAACAGCTCAATGGACTATGAATGTTTTATATGTACTTGGTTATGCTAGCCCCTGAATTTTATTAATTTGTTTAGAGGCCTTTGGTAATCCCAGGATCACTGGCCAGTTACGACGCTAAACCTATAGAGGTGGGTTTGGGTCGTGACACTCCTCCTCAATCCCCTCATCTAGCGGTGTGCATGCCATGTCTTCATCTCCTGGTCGCACATGGGCGAAGTTGATTTCGAGGAAGGTCACATTTGCTTTTTATTTGAACTTCATTCATCCGTTATCCCAGTACTCACCGAGTAAGTGCTTGAAATAGTCTGACTGTTGGAAAATCTGTATTATTTTTGCCTTAGTCTGCCCCTCCACTCGTTCAGTAGCAGCTAGGCTAGATGGCCCAGCCTCACCCATTTCCTCGCTGGCCAAGCTTGTGGCCACAACAGCATCTATTGCTATCAGAAATTCAGTTGACTACTTGAACTGTTCCACAGCCGCGCCATAGAGGTTAGGATAGGCCGCCCTCTCCGCTGCCAACATCCTGGCCAGCTCTTCCGCTTTGCTCCTCTCCTCACCCAGAGCTTTCTTCTCCACTACTAGAGCCCTCTCCAACTCTACCACTCATGCATCGACCTCCTCCTTCTCCTTTAGAGATGACTCATGCAGCTCTTCATTAATGTTGAGTGCTTCTTCCAATCCTTCCACGACGGTGTCTATTGGACATTATTTATTCTTTTTTGCTTTATTCTACTTCAAACTTCAACGACGCGAACCTACGGCGAGCAACTGCCAATTCAACCGTCGACTGACTAGGATCACTGGCCAGTTATGACGCTAAACCTATAGAGGCGGGTTTGGGTTGTGACACTCCTCCTCAATCCCCTCATCTAGCGGTGTGCATGCCATGTCTTCATCTCCTGGTCGCACATGGGCGAAGTTGATTTCGAGGAAGGTCACATTTGCTTTTTATTTGAACTTCATTCATCCGTTATCCCAGTACTCACCGAGTAAGTGCTTGAAATAGTCTGACTGTTGGAAAATCTGTATTATTTTTGCCTTAGTCTGCCCCTCCACTCGTTCAGTAGCAGCTAGGCTAGATGGCCCAGCCTCACCCATTTCCTCGCTGGCCAAGCTTGTGGCCACAACAGCATCTATTGCTATCAGAAATTCAGTTGACTACTTGAACTGTTCCACAGCCGCGCCATAGAGGTTAGGATAGGCCGCCCTCTCCGCTGCCAACATCCTGGCCAGCTCTTCCGCTTTGCTCCTCTCCTCACCTAGAGCTTTCTTCTCCACTACTAGAGCCCTCTCCAACTCTACCACTCATGCATCGACCTCCTCCTTCTCCTTTAGAGATGACTCATGCAGCTCTTCATTAATGTTGAGTGCTTCTTCCAATCCTTCCACGACGGTGTCTATTGGACATTATTTATTCTTTTTTGCTTTATTCTACTTCAAACTTCAACGACGCGAACCTACGGCGAGCAACTGCCAATTCAACCGTCGACTGACTTAGTTGGGTCCTGGCTTCTGTCAGCTTGGCAACAGCCTCAGTCCCCTCAGTCTTGATGCGCTCCGTAATATAGATTTGCACCACTGCCAACACCTCCATTTTCTTTGTATTTTGAGCATGCCTAAGGCCTTTGGCGCAGGCACTGCGTGCTGCCTTACGCCAACTTAAGACCTTCAGCTTGGCCCCTTACAACTCAGATTGGGCTTTTTCTAGCTGCATTTTGAGGGCCCATTTTTCTTCTACCTATAACTCTCTTCTCCAATAGAGCAGCCGCTAGGGTCAGACTCTCCATTTGGGTAGAACCAAAAGCTCTCATCAGCTCAGGCTCCCCAAACATAGACACATCTCTAATGGTTGTATCATCAACTGCCCTTAGCAAGCGATCGGTAGTGGCTCTCGCATCACTCAACACATTGGAGTGCTCGCTCATCTCAGACCAGGGCAAGCCAATCACTATGCTTAAGTGACGAGCGATAGTACTTACTGTTCCAAATGTCGACCTTGTTCCCACTGCAATGCTTTGACTTCTGCTTGGACAATCTATCTCCAACATTGCCTCTGCGCCGCCTCCCTCTCGCTTTGCCACTGTTGCCTTTATTCTAGCTAGGGCAGGTCACCCCTTCGCTCCACTCTCCTTTCATTAGACTCCCCCAAGTCCACCAACTTAGCCACTGGGGGATCAGCCTCATCTCCTCTAGCGGCCATTTGAGGCTCGGTCTCCCCCATCTTAACCCCTTTGACCAACTCCTCCACCTCCTCCCTGGACTTCTTCAGTTCGGGCCCTCATTTCCCGTCCTTGTCAAAGGCCCTCATTTTTTTCTTCAGTTACTTTATCTCTACCCTACTCTTTTCTTTCAAGGGGTCGACCGACGCCTTGAGGGGAATGCCAATCCTTAAGTCCCTTATTACCAAGGCCAGGGAGCGCGGATGGGCAGCCATCTGAGTATGCAGTTTTGGAGCTGGTCCCAAATCATTTTCCTTGTACTTTTCCACCGCCACTAATACTGGCCGATCTTCTGCTTCTTGGGCTTTTCTCCTCTTCTCCACCTCATCAAGATCAGGATTAGGATCCACTCCTTGGGTTCAAGCCTTGGCTTTATAACAAATAGCAAAGAAGACTTAATGAGATCATCCCATTTGAGTCCCTCCCTATCCCTCCACTGCTTCATCCTTCTTTCGGCAGTGACATCCAACTTTGACTCAATCGATTTGGTTGGGATCTTCCAAATCATCCACACTCCACTTCCACCATCCACGGACGCGTAAAATCACTTGGTTTGCCACCCATTCATCGATGAGGGCAGCCTCGCTACTATTCTTCTCCCAGGCATCGCCTACAAGGCCACCCATGTCTCCTGTCGACCTAACGCCTTATAAGAAGAGAAAAATTCATCCACTAACATCCCCTCCCCGTCGGTCGCCTGTAGCCAAGAGATCACGACCGCCACCAAGATTTTCCATGCATTTGGCACTAACTGCCCCAGTGCCACTTCCAATCGGTTTAGCACATCGATCACGACTTGATGCAGCGACAGTCTCAAACCCCTCCACAGCGCCTCTTCATATAACAAAAACTCCCCCAGTCTGGCATTTGATACCCTCTCTTCTACCCTTGGTAGCCTTAGTTTCACGAGCTCAGGAATCTGATACTTCATTCGGATCTCCTCCATATCCCTCGTCGTTAATGACGACTTGTCAACCTTGGTGTGCCAGTGGTTTGGAGCCACTTGACTAATCGGTTGGGCTGCTAAGATCATTGTTAGAGGAATAGGTTGAGGTGGTCTCTGTCCCCTCCACTCCACTATCCTTTCTACCTTGTATTTCTCCACCAGAGCAACCCCATCATCGTCCCCCAACGGGTCAGATGTTGTAGCTAGTGTTTTCTCTTGGGTCATCTCTCTTGCATTTCTGCAGATAGCTTCGGTGGCAAGGGCGAGGAAATTCGAAATGTGCTACAGTACGGAATCAAACGAAATAAAGAAGGCAAAGTTTGGAATGTGTTGATTTTTTGCATTAAGGTATATGAAGCGCACAAATGCAAAAGCCCACAGTTTGCCTGTCTTCCAAGGATCGTGGTTGAAGTTTGCTAGTTTGTAATTTCCCATAGTGTGGAGGGAATTAGGAAACCTAATGGATAAAATACCTAACTTTTTCAAATTCCCCATTTCCCCAACCCTTCGCCTCCACCAAACAGTTCAAAATCCTTATCCACGGCCCACATCATTCCACATGGATGGACGCAATCATTTCCCCAAACCTACTAACTCATTCCCTTCCCCCACATCTGTTTCATATCACGTCGTCATGTGTATTCCTCTTCCTTGAGCCCCATGCCTACTGGAACATTTCACCCTTCCCCCCCACCCTCGGCCGGTTGCTGTTGTCACTCGATCAGATACCTCGCTGGTCAAACACACTAGGCTTGGTTGTCTCGACGGTCGGATACCCTCGGCCGGCCACTCTGCTAGTCGGGCACCTTTGCTTAGATGTCTTGCCAATCTTACCTCCTCATGCACCAGTCCAATCGGTCGGCCCCCTCTTCTACGACTTGGGAGATTGCTTCCACCTTTATTATTCCCTTCGCTAGACTAAAGCTGTGCCAAAAAATGGGGGACTACTTATGGGCATGGCCCAGGAGGGCTTGTCTTGGGTTATCCAAATAGTCACTTGGCTGAAACCTAGCAGAACAGGCTCGACACCAAGCCTAGGCACCAGCTAGACAGGTGTCAGGTAGGGAGTTAGCCACGTGGCAGACAAAGATTTTAGAGAGTTATTGAGCCCACGCACCAAACATTAAATGAGACTATCAAAACATTAAATGCCACAAGACCTCTTGCTCCGGGACATGGAAAACCACCATGGCCGACGGCTTGTAGGTTGCAAGCTTTCAATCAACAGAATAGGATAAATGGACAAGGAAACGATTAATAAGCAATATAAGGAAGTTTCTAAAAGACATTTTGGTAAGAAGAAACTCTCTCTCTCTCTCTCTCTCTCTCTCTCTTTAGATTATTATTCGATACCACCTAACTTGATCGTCGGAGGGTCCACGGGAAGGAAGCACCCCCATTTCGGAACCTTCCTACGGACATGTTGCAGGTGCGACTATGAAGACAAAAGACAAACGACCTGTGAAGCGCCTGGATTAGTCCGACCCACCCTATCCCGACAAAACAAAAGCACCCCCATTTCGAAACCTTCCTACAGACTTGTTGCAGGTGCGACTACGAAGACAAAAGACAAACGACCTGTGGAGCGCCTGGATCAGTCCGACCCACCCTATCCCGACAAAACAACATCATCGCATTTAGTAAATATTTCACAATTTCTCAATTAACAAAAATACAAACAAAAACTAATAATGAATACTACAAGAATAATGAGTTAGAGTTTAGATTATATATAATAAGGGTATACTAACTTAGGTTATAGGGATGATAGGATTAATTAATTGAGATTAATAATTCAGTATACTTATTAATATTATTATATTATTATATTATATATATATATATATAATAAATACCATATATGTTGAAGAAGTTGGTTTTGATTTAATTTGGTGCATAAGGTGCTTAAACTGACACCGAACCGAAAATCAAAATAAAATCAAATTTAAAAACTGCACAGACTACTTATTAAAAAAACAGACCAAATGCGGATGATTTAGTTCGATTTGGTGGATTTTTTATTTTTTTTATTTTTTTACATCCTTAATGACTTCCATCCACCCAAGAACTCACTGAAATTTGTCAATATCATGTTTAATTTAAATTATTATTTTTTTTATTCAAAGGCAGACCAAATGAATGAATGTGATGGAATTTACATGGGAACAGACTATTTTAGTAATTTTTTTACTTTTTAAGAAAAGATGTGTAGAAAAGTACAGAGAGTGATATAACAACTTATAATGACTTTTTAATTTTTTGCTAAAATTAAAAGTTGTCAAATGAGGTCGTCTACTCATTGACCAAGAATCTTGTCGACATCATATGACACGTAGGTGTCAATTGAAACTTTCAAGAAAATTTGGGCACATCAAATCTTTAGAGATTTTATAAATTGACTCCTTAGAATTATGGGGGAAAAAATTTTGAAATTTTATAAATTGAATTATTACAAATTCACAATAAACTAACCAACCATCATTACAGGTGTAAGCAATTTGATTCAGTCGGGATTGCCAAAAAAATAAAAATAAAAATTGACACAAAATCAAATTCATCAACCTGATTAGTTTGATTGAGATAGGAACAAGGGCAAAGTAAGAGGGGATGAGTTGTAATCTATGTGAAAGAAAATGCTACTTATATATAAATTTTGTCAGCCAACGGTAGAAATGCCTCGTAGCTCGACATTTTAAGGCTCGAATGGCCCGACTCTCTCTCTCTCTCTCTCTCTCTCTCTCTCTCTCTTTTTCTTTCTTTCTTTCTTTTTCTTCTCTATCTTTTCTCATCTGCCTTGGTCTTCTTCTTCTTCCTTTTGAACTGTGACGGTGATGGCGGCGCGAGTTTGCGACGGTGGGCTTTCTCTCTCTCTCTCTCTCTCTTATATATATATATATATCTGTATCCCTCTCTCTGATCCTCTCGCTCTCTCTCTCTCTAACCAGTTCTCATCACTCTTACCTCTCATCCCTTTCTCTAATCCTCTCTCTCTGGCCTGATCTTACCTCTTATCACTCTCATCTCTCTTTCTTCTTTTTCTTCCTAGACTGTTGGCCAGTCTACGATTTTCGATTGTGGCTGTGGGTTTGGTTTTGATTTCGGGATTTGATTTTGAATTTTGATTTTGATTTTGGGTTTGGTTTTGATTTTGGGGTTTAATTCTCTCTCTCTCTCCAACCAGTTCTCATCACTCTTACTTCTCATCCCTTTCTCTAATCCTCTCTCTTTGGCCTGATCTCACCTCTTATCACTCTCATCTCTCTTTCTTCTTTTTCTTCCTAGACTGTTGGCCAGTCTACGATTTTCGATTGTGGCTGTGGGTTTGGTTTTGATTTCGGGATTTGATTTTGAATTTTGATTTTGATTTTGGGTTTGGTTTTGATTTTGGGGTTTAATTTTGTTTATTTGTGGCTCTAATGACCATTTCCACATGAGACCCCAAGTGGGTACAACTCTGATGACCATTCTGATGGGTGATCTGCTCCAAATTCCATGAATTTTGAGGTTGCTTCTTGTTGTATAGTTGATAAGTGTGGAACAGAGGTTTTTGACATTTCTGGGTGTCTCTGTTTCAAGTTTTTCTCTGGGTTCTCATGGATTAGATAGATAATTTGTTTAATAGTAATTTTAGTTTCTAGGTTAGAAGAGGGTGAGATTGAAGATGAGGACAAACTGAATTTGATAATGGTAATGTAAAGTGCTGTAATTTGTAAATACTTCGGTCTTTGGTTGCAAAATTGTGTTGAACTTTTTTTTGCAATGATGCATTTTAGCATCTGAGTTTCCGGTGTATAAGAAGCTTCCATCATCGTTTACATCGGAGAGGAGTTAGATGTTCACTCGTTTGCATCGTGTTAGAGAGGTAGTCGGACGAGAGAGTAGAACGATTTCAGAATTTGGTTTGGGTCTGAGAGGAAGAAGAGGAAGGAAGAAGAGAGAGAAGAGAAAGGTAAAAAAAAAAGGTGTCAAAACGATGTTGTTTTGGTACCTCGAGCCATTCGAGCTAGCTCATTTTCGAGCTACGTAGCAGAGTTGTTTAAATAAATAATTTCTTTAAAATGACAAATTCCTATGCAAGTACATCATTCAAATTGCGGTGAAAAGCCACTGGCTGTGTCCTGTACCAAAGGATGTGCAAGGCCAAAGATTTTGATCATTTTCATTCTATGTATATTATCATATCTCTCGTGTTATGCACGGGTTAAAATAATATATTATTAAATAAAAATATGATAATTATATTTAATTTTTTTTTATATTTTGTAAAATAAAAGTTAAATGAAAGCTAGCCAATCGGGATTTTTTTAATTGTTTAAAATTAAGCAAATAAAAAAAATTAGTATGAGATATTGATGATAAGACTTCTTACTAAAAATCTCATTTTGCTTATATAAATAAGAGTATAAGATTCACTTTCTATAAGTGAAACAATCCACTTTTTTCTTCTTTTCTCGATGTGAGATTATAAAATAAAAGTTAACCACTGGAAATTTTCTTAATTGTTTAAAAGTTAACAATTATTTGGATGAAAAGTTTATTTTGAATCAAGCAATCTTAGCCGTTTAATCTTTAATTAGGCCAATCTTTAATTTATTTTGAATTAAATAAATAAAACAATATATTTTAATAAAACTGCTAAAATCGCAGCTAAACCAGTGAATCAGTCAAACCGAAATGGCTCACCCTATCAATTAAGTCAAAGGACCAGCCAACTTATACAAAAATTTATTAATTAAATATTTTAAATTTTATTTTAATTTTAAAATTTAAACTTTCTTGAACTGAAACATATACAACACTACAATATTAAATTGGAGCATAAGGTTTATATAGTGAAACAACTCATTTTTTCCTCATTTTCTTGATGTGGAATTGTAAAATAAAAGTTAACAGTTATTTGGACTGAAAGTTCATTTCTAATCAAACAATCTCAGTCGTTCAATTTTTAATAAGGTCAATCTTAGTTTATTTCAAACCAAAAAAATCTAAGCAATATATTTTGATAAAACAGCTGAAACTGTGGTTAAACTAGTGAATCAGTCAAATTGAAAACGATTCATCCTAATCGACTAAGTTAAAAGACCAACCAATTTACAACAAAATTAAGTAATTAAAACCTTTAAATTTTATTTTAAAATTTTAACCATTTTGAGCTGAAACATGCACAATACTATAATGTTGAATGAATACTATAATGTTGAATGAGAGTATAAGATTCACTTTATATAAGTGAAACAACCCACTTTTTATTTCTTTTCTTGATATGGGATTGTAATTATTTTTAAGTTAAATATTATGAGAGTTTCAAAATCTCATACAAAATTACTTTTAAAATCAAAGCGTCTATATGGGATTGTAAAATAAAAGTTAAATGGAAGCTAACTAATGGAGATTTTCTTAATTATTTAAAATTAAAAAAAACAAAAAAAATGGTATTGATTATAGGGCTTCTCACTAAAAATCTTCTTTTGCTTATATAAATGGGAGTATAAGATTCATTTTATATAAGTGAAACAATTCACTTTTTACTTATTTTCTCGATGTAGAATTGTAAAATAAAAGTTCAATGGAAGCTAACCATTGGGGATATTCTTAATTGTTTAAAATTAAGAAATTTTAATAAATTATATAAATTGGAGCATAAGATTCACTTTATGTAAATGGAACAACTCACTTTTCTCTCTCTCTTTTTTTTTTTCGATTTGGGATTGTAAAATAAACTGTAAATGGAAACTAGCCAATGAGAATTTTCTTAATTGTTTAAAATTAAGAAAAATCAATAATTTTAGAATGAGGGTTTGCAGCTTCTAGAAGGTTTCTCCCTTAAAACTCTCTTTATTAGATTAATTTTATATAAGTGAAACAATTCACTTTTTCTTTCTTTTTCCGATGTGGGATTGTAACACTTTATATAAGTGAAACAACTCACTTTTTTCTTTCTTTTCTCGATATGAGATTATAATTATTTTAAATTTAAATATTATGAGAGTTTCAAAAACTCATACAATATTAGTTTTAAATCAAAATTATGTGAGATTGTAAAACAAAAGTTAAATGGAAGTTAGCCAATAGGGATTTTCGTAATTGTTTAAAATTAAGAAAATAAAAAAAATGATATGAGAAGTTGATCATAGGACTTCTCACTAAAAATCTCTTTTTACTTATATAGATGGGAGTATAAGATTCACTTTATGTAAATGAAACAATTAACTTTTTCTTTCTTTTTTTGATGTGAGATTGTAAAAGAAAAAGTAAATGAAAGCTAGCCAACGAGAATTTTCTTAATTGTCTAAAATTAAGAGAAATTCAATAATTTTTGAATAAGGGTTCTGAGCTCTAAGAAGGCTTTTTCCTAAAAATCTCATTTTCCTTATATAATATATAGATAGATAGTGAAACAAACTTTACTTTTTCTTCTTCTCCCGATGTGGGATTATAAAATAAATCATAAACTAATTATAATTTTATTTTTATATGGTTAAATGAAAGTTGGCCAATGGAATTTTTTTTTAATTATTTAAAATTAATAAAATCAATATGAGAAATCGCGATTAAACCGGCGAATCAGTCAAATCCAAAATGATTTAGCCAAATCGATTAGCTCAAATGACCAACCAATTTATACAAAAATTAATTAATTAAAATTTTTAAATGTTATTTTGATTTTAAAATTTAAACTGTCTTGAATTGAAGTATACAGAATACTACACTATTAAGATTCACTTTATATAAGTAAAATAACTCACTTTTTTTTTTCTTCATTTTCTCGATGTGGGATTATAAAATGAAAATTAACAATTATTTGGATGGAAAGTTTATTTCTAACTAAGCAATCCTTAGTTTATTTTGAATCAAACAAATCTAATCAATATATTTTGATAAAATCGCTAAAATTGCAGTTAAACCAACAAATCAAAAATGATTTAGCCTAATCAATTAGGTCATAATTAATTAATTAATACTTTTAAAATTTAAATTATATTGAATTGAAACATGCACAACACTACAATATTAAATGGGATGAGAATACAAGATTCACTTTATATGAGTAAAATAACTTTTTTTTCTTTCTTTTTCCGATGTGGGATTATCAAATAAAAGCTAGCCAGTGGAGATTTTTTTAATTGTTCAAAATTAAGAAAATCAAGAGAATTTGTATGAGATATTAAAATTCTCACAAGGCTTTTCATTAAATGGGATGAGAGTATAAAATTCCCTTTATATGAGTAAAACAACTCATTTTTTTCCTTCTTTTCCCGATGTGGGATTATCAAATAAAAGCTAGCCAATGGAGATTTTCTTAATTATTTAAAATTAAGAAAATCAAGAAAATTAGTATGAGATATTAAAACTCTCACAAGGCTTCTCACTAAAAACACCATTTTTCCTTGTATAATATATAGATAATGAATTTTTTTTAGGCTGAAGCACTAATAAATCTCAAAATGTGATCTTATAAACTATTTAGTCTTCCTTTTTTTCTTATGAACCCAAATGTTCCATTAAAGTGGAAATTACATAAAAGGGTAATCACTTATATGTTTAGGTTTAATTTTTTAGGGATAAAAGTAGATTTCTCAAAATGTAAAATTACACATTTGGATAATTTGCACTATAGAAGTTTTGGATTTTCCCTCATTCTAGAACAAATCTCACAACAAAAACCTAACACTCTAATATAACACTCTAATAACGTAACACTTTAATGTAACATACTAAAAAACTCATTGGTGTACTTTTCCCAAATGTAATTGTAACGAGCCGGACATGCATTTGATTAATTAGTCATTTAATTTCCTTTTTATGTGCTAATTAATCATGTGATTTAATGTTTTACGTCAATTATTTGCTAAAGTGATTTAATTTTGACTTAGAATAGGTAATATAAGACTTCATAATTTCAATTTGACGTATATGGAATCGATATATATGCATGATATTTATATATGAGTGATTATTTTATGTTTAATTGCAAAAATTTCCATTTAATTTCCTTTTATGTGCTAATTAATCATGTGATTTAATGTTTTACGTCAATTATTTGCTAAAGTGATTTAATTTTGACTTAGAATATGTAATATAAGACTTCATAATTTCAATTTGACGTATATGGAATCGATATATATGCATGATATTTATATATGAGTGATTATTTTATGTTTAATTGCAAAAATTTCTATGTGTATGAGTTTCTGATTCAGTAATTTAAACATGACTGAATAATTGTAATTTAATGTTCATGAGCTTAATTTAAGTTTAATTGTGTAATTAGTGAACTTAATAAGGGTAGTATATGATTGGATTATTTATATTTTATTACTTTGGTTAATACATGACTAAAAATGTTTTAATTGGAGATTAAGAATCTAACTAGTTCCTAATTCTAATCATCCATGTTTAAGAAGAGAAGAGTTGAGTAGTAAGAGAGAGTGAGCGGGTTTTGTTGGAGAGTTTTAGAGAGAGAGAAGGTAGAGCTCTTGAGAGGAGAAAAGCTAGGGCATTGAAGAGAAAGGGCAATTCTTGTTGTATTTCATCAAATTGAAGATATAACAGGTTAGTTTGAGCTTACTTTTTGATAATCGATCACTAACTAACCAAGAATAAAAAGAATTTAAGTTCAATTTCTAGAATTTAGTAGCTAATTAAGAAGGTACAATTGGTATTCATGTAATATGAAGGAATGATGAAGTATGGTTAGAAATTCTCTCATGAATGTATTTAATTGTTGTGGAATTCTTGTTTTTGAGTTCAATCCTTACATGTTCATGAGTTTTGAAGTTAAGATCATGAAAATAAAGAGTTATGAAATTACATGTTTATGTTAACTTGAGAATTGGTGAAATTGAGTAGGAAGTCTACATGCATGGCATCAATTCATAAAAGACTTGTTCATATACTTGATTTCTTGCATATGGCTCTTGAGATTTGAAGAGAAATATCCATGAATTTTGAAGTTGAAACTCATAAAAAGCATGTTTATGATTTCTATATTTAACTCAAGAGTTTTGGCCATTTGGGATTTGTTTAAGGCTATGTTTTGATTCAAGGTTGTTTCTAAGAGGTTTTGGGTTGAAATGCTTGAATTTGAAGCTTGAATTTGAAGACATTAAGTCCCAAACTTAAATCAATTTTCGAATTGTTTTGAACCCAAAACCGCACGTACGGAATGGAGCCCCACACGTGCGGAACACTTTCCCCTGTTTCACTTTGAATTCTGCTTTAATTGCATGTACGGCTCGCACGTGCAGTGATGGTTCCGCACGTGTAGCCAAGGCCCCTGCACGTGCGATTTTCAAGATAGTGTACCGTTTTGATTTCTCTTCATTTTTATGATGCATGGGCCTTCATTCGCATGATGTAAATTGACATTCTACACTCATTTTCATACCATGAACAAGAAAGAATTTATGGAACAAATAGAAATGGTTTAATGAACACGTGACAAACGTTTGGAATAAGTTTAAGACTTGATTAATAAATCGAATGTGTTGTGCTTGTATATTTTTTTGTAGGTTGACCCGTTGAGGCGTATCATCTGACCAAACACTGTGAGTAATGTTATTGTAAAGATATGTTCATATGATTTATGTTTGAAATGTTATACGATGAATTATGATTTCTGAAATGTAATTTTGTTAATGTGAACGAATGTCCTATTTATCAATCTATTATGCCATCCAAAGAATGATCCCAAGTCATGGGGGGACAGCATGTTAATATGGGTCCATGACATATATGTGATTACGAGATCTGGTTAGCCACTTGACAAAGTGGTGATATGTTTAATCGGTATCTGAAACCGATTACTCCAGTCAGAAGATGATATGTTCTGTTCTGTTGAATGTACCATTATTATGTTCTGATATGAGAATGATTATGCTATGATTTGTTTTACGAACATGATATATTTGGAATTCGTTCACTAACCTCTTTACTTTAATGTTATTCATTGGGCTATAGCTCACTGTTTGTATCTATATGTGTAGGTTGAAGACATGAGGATCAAGCCTAGATGAATACTGTTAGACGAGCCACCGCTTGAAGCCTATTGAGTTTTTGGTGCCTCCGAGTTGAGGCTAGGTCTAGTAGATCGTTGTCTTGTTTTGATCACGATGTTGATAGTTTGGTATATGTGGATATGTATATAAATGATTTGTACAAGAAGTATGTATTGTACAGTGGGTAAATTAATGTTTATACATCTAAATTTGTGCATATAGTTACACAGCTCAATGGACTATTTGTTGTCTTTTTGTTATAAGCTTCTACTAGCCCCGATTGTTTTGTTTTGTGCAGGAACGCCTTTGGTAATCTCGGATTAGTGTTCGGTTACGACGCTAAACCTATAGGGGCGGGTTTCGGTCGTGACAGTAATAACGTAACACTCAAAAAAAACTCTTCAGTATACTTTTCCCAAACATAACGCTCTAATGTAACACACACAAAAAAAAAATTTCCATAGTGTACTTTTCACAAACGTAACACTCCAATCAACGTAATTCCAAACGTAATACTCTAATGTAACACACAAAAACACTAAAAAAACTCCTTATTGTACTTTTTCTAAACGTAATACTCATAGTTTGAAATTATACATTTGCCTAAAACTGACTACGGAATATTTATACTCCTTTTGAAATAGTTTGAAGAATCTCACATTTGTTTATAGTGTTACATTGTAGTGTTACGTTTAGGAAAAGTACAATAAGAAGTTTTTTTTTTTTGGTTACATTGAAGCGTTAAGTTTAGAAAAAGTACACCAATGAGTTTTTTTTTGTGTGTTACATTAAGGAATTTTTTTATAGTGTTATATTGAAATGTTACGTTCGGAAAAGTATACTAAGGAGTTTTTGTGTGTGTTACATTAGAGTGTTACACTAAAGAGTTTTTTTAGAGTATTATATTAAAGTGTTATATTTGGGAAAAGTACACTAAGAAATTTTTGTGTGTGCTACATTAGAGTGTTACACTAATGAGTTTTTGTGTGTGTTACATTAAAGTGATACACTAAAAGTTTTCTTGGAGTGTTATATTAGAGTGTTACATTTGGAAAAAATACACTAAAGAGTTTTTTGTGTGTTACATTAGAGTGTCATAATAAGGAATTTTTTTGTGTGTTACATTAGAGTGTTACACTAAGGAGTTTTTTTAGAGTGTTACATTTGAGAAAGTACAGTAAGGATTTTTTTTTATGTGTTACATCAGGGTATTACACTAAGATTTTTTTTATTTTTTTAGTATTACATTAGAATGTTACGTTTGAGTGTTATATTGGAGTATTACAGTTTGAAATTTGTAACGCCCTCAAAATATAACCATAAATATAACCCATAAGCGTATATAAAGGAGGCAACATACATCAGAGTAAACAGTTCTCTCATTACAGAAAGTTAATATTACATGAGAGTTTAACATAAATAAATGTCCTTTGAGCTTACACCTTTCCAAGTCTTAACTTGGTTACAACAAAACTGGGACTAGCCCCTTACAATTAAAGCCCTAGGCTATACAAAAATGTGAAACAAAACAAGATGCCCTCTTGCTTCCCAAATAACCCTCTGATGCTATTGCCTTGGTGAAGGCATGCTATTATTACCTGAAAATGTTTTTCCCAAATAGGGTGGGCCACAGCCCAGTAAAGATAATCTAACATAGTATATGGGATTTAACAAGGATATAAGTATAGTACGCATAAACAACGTCCAAGAAGTAACATTCATACCCTTGTACACATTCATGAATTTCCAATTCTACATTCCATTTCATTCTCTTCCATTTCATCTCAGTACATGAGCCAATTTTGTTACTTTTCACTAACCCAAATGAGATTACAACTCAATGGTCAACAAATTTCACACTCAATGCATAACACTTCCAAAGTGCCATTTTACGGATATTTCGTCCGCGGGATCGGCACCAATGTATAGATTTCGGGACTTTCACCCAAGACACTCCGGCCAACTTAATTATAATAGAGTCCATCTCATTTCTCCTCCCAAAACAAACATACATATGCAATGTATAAAAAAACACATAATTACACATGGAGTACATCCCATTTCTACTCCCAAATAAACATACATATACAATGCACTTACAACATGATCATATTCAATGATAATCAACCATGGGATAGTTTCAATTTACTTAACCCACATGCAATCTCTACAACAATCAAAGCTATACTCCACCGATAGCCCAATACAGATATTTCTAAATAGATATATATATATTCCAAGTTTCCAAAGATGAGACACATCATCAATTTCATTTCACCTTCCATTTCTATACTTGTCCAATTTCATGTTCACAACATCAATCTCATTTATTTATACAAAATAAATATAATATTCATTTTAGGACAAATTCCCCATTTTTCCCAAATCTGAATCGAGCACCAAAACCAACTATTTTGATATAACAAGATTTCATTTTCAAACCCCATAATCAATTGTTTCATTCCTACCAAAAACCCCTCTTTCACATTTTACCCAAACCCTAGGTTTGGGTTTCAAAATACTCCCAAACCCACCATTGTTACACATTAGACAAATAACTAAGTTAAAAACCATATTAAAGTGTAGAAAATCCCATCCTCAAAGAGAAAAGAAGAGCCAAGCAAGGGTGGAACCCCAAAAATGCTGAAATCCAACTTTAATCGGGTCAAAGAGAAGATCTTGAGGAGCTCTATCTTTTTATTGAAGGCTCAAGGGTGTAGAGATCAAAGGATCTAGGTCAAAATGTAGAGAGAAAGTGAGTTTTAGAGAGAGAGAGAGGCTCTCAACTTTAGGGTTTTGGGTGGAAAAAGATGAAAAAGTTATGTAAAAAGTCACTTTTACGATCTGATATATGCGCAGTTCGCTCGAGCGGAGAGTTTGACGCATGAGCGTCAGACACATAAATTTGTCCCACTCGAGTGCAAGAAAGGCTGCTTAAGCGCCAAGACACAACAACAAGACACTACCCGCTCGAGCGCAAGAAGACCTGCTCGAGCGTAGAATACACACTTTCAGTATTTCTTTACAGACTTCAGAAAGCCACTCAAGCGCAAGAAAGGCCACTCGAGAGCAGATCCGCTCGAGCATAAGAAACGCCGCTTGAGCGTGAAAAACACTTCCCCAGCATTTTTTGCATACGCACAAAGTATTGAATGTTTGCAAACCCTGCTCGAGCGCAAGAAGGCCCGCTCAAGCGGGAGACCAAAATTCTGGGCAACAAGGTTCTGGACTAACTAGCAACCAACCTATTCTAAACACGCCCAAGACATTCCAAAACTCAAATTCAAAGACTGAGAGGGGGAAAAGGCATAAATAACAGCATTAAACCACAAGACTCGAGTCCAGAACACCATAAAAGTCGGGTTAAAATGCAGGATCGTTATAACCTCTCCCTCTTAAAGAATTTCGTCCCCGAAATTTCAAATCAAGTTCAAAATCAACATTAGATCTTTCAAAACAAAGTTATTCTTACAAGTTAATCACCATGGTCCACTCCCCAGTCATCTATCCTCATTGACTCGATACACAAGTCCCATATTAATATGAAATTTATGATTTCCCAAAACATTCACAATGCTTGGCCAAAATTTGAATTTTCAAGGAATTTACATGGCATACAAAATGCTTCCAAAAATGATATAGCACCCATTGATATTCCACATTATCAAGACATATACAATGCTTATATAGAATCCGTGTTTTCAAAATACCCATAACATATACAATGTTCTCATAATGTAAAACATATACAATGTTTATATACTTTTCATCAACAACAATTAAAATCTCAATACAAAGTTATACATTAGCAAACAAGTCTGGATATTTCTCTCGGACTTCCAATTCACGTTCCCAAGTCACTTCCTTAACTCCGTGATGTTTCCACAAAACTTTAACCAAGGGAATCGTCTTGCCTCGCAAGACTTGGCCCCGTCTATCCAAGACCCTCACCGGTCTCTCCTCATACGAGACATCCATGTCTACCTCTAAGTCGGTCCAATCCAACACATGTGATGGATCTGTCTCATACTTCCGAAGCATACTAATATGAAACACGTTATGAACTCTGAAAAGTTGTGGTGGCAACGCCAAATGATAAGCAACCTCCCCACTTCGCTCAAGGACCTCAAAGGGGCTAATCAACTGAGGGGATAACTTCCCACTCTTCCCAAATCTCATAAGACCCCGCCTAGGTGATATCTTTAAAAAGACATGATCATCCACTTCAAAGGACAAAGGTCTCCTCCTACGATCAGAATAACTCTTCTGGCGACTTTGGGCTGTAACCAACCTCTTACGGATAAGTGTCACCTTCTCCGTCGTTTCCCGAACTAACTCTAGACCCAGCAAAGGTGCATCACCCACCTCGACCCAACACACTGGAGATCTACATGGTCGGCCATACAAGGCCTCAAATGGTGCCATGCCGATACTCGACTGGAAACTGTTGTTATAGGCAAACTCCACTAAGGGCAGGTGCCTCTCCCACGAACCCTTGAAGTCGAGGACACAACCTCGAAGCATATCCTCAAGGATCTAAATAGCACACTCGGACTGTCAGTCAGTCTAAGGATGGTAAGCAGCGCTATAGGTCAATCTAGTGCCCAAGGCACTCTACAAGCTCTGCCACAAGCGAGCCGTGAAACACGGATCTCTATTTGAAGTAATCGTCATAGGGACCCCGTGCAATTTCACTATGTCCCTAATATACAAGTTGGCAAGATAGTCTACCGAATCACTTACGTGCATAAGAATAAAATACGCCGACTTGGTCAACCGGTCAACTACCACCTGTAGACACCCCATTTTTGACCGTCCTTAAGACTTGGACGTCATCGTTTGAACACTCGATGATCATCCATGCTCGTGTTTGTTTTGAGTTCTCGGGGATCTCGGTCGCGCATCTTGTCTCAAGATCTCTCAACTTGTTTGTTTTGTGCTTGGTTGTGGACCAAGAACTTGTGTTTTTGCTTCTGAGGGAAGAGGGTGGCTTGTTGTCTATTCCCTCAACCCATCGGCCAAGGCATGAAGCCATCGGCCTTGTTTTCTTACCATCAGCCAAAAGTGTTGGCCGATTGGCACCTTTTTTGGTCAGTCGACACTTATGTTGGTCGATCGGCCATATTTTCTAGCTGAGCCCTATTCATCTGCTTTATACAGATATTTTATGCCAGTTGTCATAGCTGGCATGCACAATTCACATCCTCCATACACATGTATGGAGGGTTTTTATTCAATTGCTTAGCTTGCTCAACAAGCTTAGGAATTGAACTTCTATAAAGAGGGAGCTCCTCCTCCCTTTCCAGTGGTTCAGAAAAATTAGGGTTAGAGTGATAGATATAGTTTTGTATCTATTTTCCCTTGATTCTTCATTTTGTGCTTCAAAAGTGTCATTTTGTCTTACTATTGTACACAAACACACACTAGAACACCATCCTCTTGGAGCTGAGGTCCCTTGAGGTTGATTTTAGTGTTCTTGGGCTGGTTTTGATCAGAGAAGGCTGCTAGAGCATTGTTCTTGAAGGTGGTCTTCAAGGGTGAGTTCCTTGCTTTTAAACCCCCATTCTTGTTTTAGCTTTTAGAACTACTTGCTTATTGTTTTAAGCTTAACTCATAATTGATAAAAGTTTTATTTTTATATGCTTTAAATCTTTGGTTAAGGTCACTTTTTGGTTAGGGGTCATCTCCTCCCTCCAAGGCCTTGTTAGGCCGTGTTTTAGGCCATCCCTTTTGGCCCTTGTTCTTGGCTTTGCATGACCTTTCTACCACTGAAATCCAGAGGATTTTTAGTGGTGGAAAGGTAGTTTTGAGGTCTTAAATAGGAGAGGGTCATCCCCTCTCCTTATTGTCTTGTATGCTTGCATAAGTGGCTTATATTGGTAGCATGTTGGCTTAGCGTGTTTTAGCTTCATTTCAGTATGTATTAGGCTTTGTTTTTCCATGATACAACACTATTTTTGCTTGGTTTTGTCACTGCATGCATGCCTAATACACTCGTAGTGTAAATCACACAAACTAGTCTTATATGCTTCATGATTGAGCTTGTCTTTCTAGCTTAGTTGACTCCATTTCAGTGGATTTTTGGTGTTGTTTTAGCATGCCATGACTTTGTTTTGGGTGGGTTTAGTTGGCTCTTACATGCTTCATGTACTTGTCTTGCAATCCTCTCATTTGCCTTAACATGCATCATGCCTTAACATGTCATTGTAGCATGCTTTTGGCTTAACTTCAAGAAGCTTTTGCCATGTTTTAGCATGCTCTAGCTCTAATTTAGGTTGTTTTAGTCATGCATGACTTGCTTTGTATAGCCATGGTTCAATCTAGCTTGTTAGCTTTGAATGTTGTGTCGTCTAGCATGCATTACTTGGCTCATTTCAATGATTTGGCGTCATTTGTTATGTTATTTCAGTCCATGTTTCATGCTCATACACTTGCACTTATCACTCCCTTAATGCTTTAAAGAGTTGATGCCGTATGCCTCATGAATGGACAATTGTGTATGCCTTCATGCTTAGGTCTTTGGGATGCCATCTAAGTGGGTTTTTGGGCTTATTTTGATATGCCATAACTCTGTTTTTCATTGGACAATTCATGCCATGTCTGGTTTTGATAGGTGTAGTGTAACACCCCTTTGTAGCCTTGCATGCCTCATGCCTTTTGGAGTTGTATTCTAGCTTGTGTTGGCTAGTTTCGAGCATGTTTTTTGTCTTGTCTTGACCTGCCTTGTGACTGTTTTGAGTGCCCCTGGCCCTTTGGGGCTTGCCTTGCATGGCCATGTTTTGAGTCCCTTGGCTAGCCTTAAGCTTTGGGCTTTCTTGTATGCTTTGCTTGCTTTGTTTGGTTCGTTTGACACCTTTACATGCATGATTTCAGAGCTTATAATGTTTGTCACATGTCCATATTTTTCCCCTTTTAAGTGCTCTTGAAAGTTGCCCTCCTATGCCTAGGTATCGGACCATTTACATGTGCATGTTTGTTTTGCATTTTCATGCTTCCAATTCATAACTTTGGCCACTGATTTTTGGCATGGCTGAGGTCTGTCCATCTTTAGTTTAAGTCCATTTACCATGTTGTTCAAAGTTGCTACTTTACATCATGCTTACATGCTTGTTGCATGCATGTCACATTGCATGTTGTCACATGCTTGCTAATTGACATGTTGTTGCATGCTCATCCATCTTGCCTTGCATGTTGTCGCATGCTTGTTACATATTTAGTTCCATTGCATGTATGTTGTTGCATGCTTAGGTTGCATAGCATTGTGTGTGCATTGCCTTGCCTCTTGATCACACATGACAGAGGTTAAGGTCCCTTGTGTGTTTTGTGCATTTCATTTCATATTGAATTGCACACTTGACTTTTTTGGCCATCATGCATTGAAATGCACGATTGATGGTCCGAGGGTCGGGAACTACACTCCTTTGAGTCTTAAACATGATAAGGGGTGTAGTTGCAAACATTGTCTTGTAAATGCATTGCCATACTCTGTTTGTCCTCTGCTGCAGCAAAAGGAGCAATCTACAGGAATAGATGGCCGATCGGCTACCTTTAGTGCCGGTCGGCTACAAGTGTTTGGCCGATGGCTTCATATTTGGTCGATGACCTGTTTATCTTAGCCGATGACCATGATTTTTGGCCGATGGCCTCCCACAGTGCCCATGGGGTGAATTTGAAGTGTGTTGGGAATTTTCATACTTTGCAGAGGTACAGAGCGGTGCAAACAGAGGCAACATGAGGCATGGCAACAGATTTCCGAGCGAAGCCGACCGAGCATGCATTTGTCCTTCTCCCCGAGGCCTCTTTACTATTTTTCGTAGCTTAATTAATTTGTTAATTATTTAAGTATTGTAATAATTAGTTGTAGCTAGTTATTCATTATCTCATATGCCATCTTAGAATAACCGTGCCTATTTCTAATTACATTTTGCATGTGTTGCATTAGCCATCTTAAACATAGCTAGGATCACGCACGATTACTAACTAGCTATTGTTTTGGCTCGGAGTACTATGTGAGTGTTTATGCTTTAGCATCTTGCATGTGTGTGAGTGTTAACATGACAGCATGCTTGCCATGAGGCTAATTGCTTATGTGATATAACTGCCTGAATGCCTGTGGGTGAATGTTAGATTACTTGAATTGGAACGATTCATTGAAATCCGTGTTTTAGCCTACTTGCGAGTAGCAAACTTCAAAACCATTTCCAAACAAACGGATATGTGATGCTTTGTTCCAAATTACGCGATCTAGTCTATACTTGTGTGTTGTACGCATCACATAGTAATTCTAGCTAATTAACCAGAATCAGAACGCATGTGTTTTCAAAAACAAGATATCATGCTTAGTACAGGCCCATCTTTGATCGGGCGAGCGGGGGTGCTCATTACATGACCTTCCCTCTCGTACCCAAGTTCCCGAGCCGAGGCAACTTTGGTAATGACGGACACGTGGCCTTAGGCACGAGTCAAGGTTTTCTAAATCCCTCCAAAATAAAATATTGAGGTGGCGACTCTGTATCTAGCAAAGCAGTCCATGTTTTGGACTTCTTTCTTAAAAATCAGTTTTTCAAAACGATTTGCCAGATTTGGACTCTTTGGTGATTTATCGGTCTTGCATTGCACTTTGTGTGATTAGATTCAGAACCATGACATTGAGTCTAAACTGTAGCAGCTAGAGAACAAAACGAGATTTTCTCGGGAGTTCTCCGGGCGGTTTACTGTTTCTGGCGACTCTGCTGCGGAAGTTAGAGAACTTGACTCGAACTCATGATATCTTGTTTTGATTACACTTACGTGTCTCTTTGCATTGCATGTGCATTGGTGCGCCTAGGACACCGTGTTTGCCATATGCTATTCCTGAGTAGTTTGCCGGAGGCATGTTTTGAGGAGCGTGCCATAAGGCTGACCAGTTGCGGGCTCTGCCACGACGGGAACACAAACCTCAGTTTTCCCCAAGGCACCCTTTTTGACCATTCAACCTAGTGCATATTCGGAATCGATAGTGACTATTCAAAGCTAGGACAGGTTGGTTACCCGATTGTAGGTTGTTTGAAACCGCTACGTGCATAGTGAAACCCTAGCGCCTGACAAAATTGGTCAGGGAAACCCTATCCCAACATAGGGGTGTTTTGGCTCATACTTACTTGATACGTGCTATCAGAGTGTGTCTCTACAGGGTTGTGTGTATCAGTTTGCAAATCTGGGTATCAGGCCTGAGGGCATCAGTATTTTGAGGGATTCAGTTTTACCTGAGGGTATCAGTTTACAGGCAGAATTTTAGGCAGAATTCAGTAAAGAGCACATGCATTCAGCTATGCTCGTATATGTTCCAGTGAAGTCAGGCTGAGATGTTGTCTGTTTTCTTCTTTTGCTAGGGTGGTCTTGGAACCGTAGCTTTAGAAGGCTCCAATATCCCCCGAGAACACCAGATTTGTGTTGATAGACTTTGTCAGGTCCGAGTTTCAGTTCAAGAGCAGCCGGTATTTTCCTTCGCTGAGGCAAGGCAGAGAAAGGCCAGTCAAGGCTCACTGGTTCATCTGATCCGTTAGTCGCCAATCACATCACCTCTGTTCAGTTCAGCAGACTCGTGACGATGTAAAATTCAGAAGAAATTGTGGTCATGACAACAGCATTAAACCAAGGAATCACCATGCAGGGTGAGACCGATGTTGAAATGCAATGCCCACCCAGGTCACCTACCGCACATCCAATCTGGGAACCCCAATTATTCCAAACCTGTGAGCCTACCACTTTTGAGCTGATGGGAATGATCGGCGATCTTCAGAGGTCTGTGGCTGATCTAGCCTTTGGAATGTCGGTCCCGCCATCGATCATAGCACATGCCTGGAACTTCATGCCAGAAGAGCCCCCGCTATTGGGGCTAATTGTAATTGAACTCAGTTAACCTGAAGCCATCCCAAGTTCCGGCAATGACATGTCGACAACAATAGGGCTTCGCACTGATGTAGCAACCCAAACCTTCGACCAAGCTAAGGCGAGTGGTAAGAACAAGTTGGGGGCATACACTGATCCCTATGAACAACTCCTGCAAGCTGTTGAGGCTTTGAAAGCCGGGGGACTGAACAAACAGCAAGTGCTCGCAGTTATTGTAAAAACTGTGGATGACACTTTCGTCACTCAGAATGAAGGCAGTTCAAGCCAAGGGGAAAATCGGGAGAAAGACCGTCGTGCCAGAGCTGTTCCTTTCAACCCTAATTCTGTATCCGGGAAAGATCAGAAAACCAAATTAGCGCCTGCTGACCCCTTTGCTAGTTGGTCCAGCAAAAAGTCCACAAACCTCGAAGTATCTACCCCGACGTCGCAGGGTTTTCCATGCCCTCTACATGCCTTTGTCCAAGGCTCTTCAAATCTTTGCCGAACAAGGGCATCTCAAACCCCTCGAGCCTAGGCCTCTCCCTAGTCGTCTTCCATCTGGTCATGACGCTACCCAGTACTGTGCGTACCATCAACAAACCGATCATAGCACCAACAATTGTTTCCATCTTCGCAATGAAGTACAGGACTTGTTTGACAATGGGGTCGTCCTCCCACCAAGCTCAGCAAAGTCTATTGTCACTGGATCAGTGAACCTGGAGGATAATGTGATGTGATCAGGGGATGAACCACCTGCGGGCGGCACTCAGTTTACTTCAGATGTGGCGTATGGCACGCACTATTTTGAGCATTTGCGAATGCTAGTTTTTGTACTTTTTAACTTGGGTATTCAGTCAGTTTTGTTGTCTTGTATATAGTCAGTTTTTTTGTACTATGTCAATTGGATCTGTCTTGTTGTATCGAGTCAGTCCTGTTGTATAGGAGTCGAGTGATTTCAGGGGCGTTACCTCGGATATCACTATTTTGTTTTGTGCTTGTCTTTTCACTTTCTTTTGAGTCTGTTTCTGTCGTGGAGCCAGTTACACCAGAAGATCTGAATGAAACAACTGTGGTTTTCATGCTTTTGTGCTTGTTTCTGCTTTGAGCCTGTTGTGCCAGCAAACTTGAATGAAATGGCAGTGCATTTCACCTGCTCTTCTGTGCCTTCAAATCATTGCATTGACCTAAGTTTTTCAAAACTTTTTGAACACTGTGGTGAAAACAAAGAGGAAGGAATTCCTCGGGTTTTGCAAAATTTGATCAATTGAGAGAAAGAGAGGCATGCTAAGCCCTTAATGAATGAGATCATGCTTGTTAATGTGAATACTGAGAAGGATCCTGGCTTGATCTAGACTGGTTCTACATTGTCTTCAGCGTGAGCGATTAGTCGCTTTCTTAAAAGATTTGAAAAAATGTTTTGCGCGATCCTGCGAAGACCTGTGTAGAATCGCTCTTGAGATTATGCAGCATTGAATCGCTCTCAGCCTCGAGACTCATCCCCTTTTGCTTTCAAACCTTGACTTGGATTTAGAATCTTCAATGGTCAACCATCAAATGAGGCCCGTCAGGCCAGATTTGAAGGAATCCTTGGACTAGGGGCAAGAAAAGTCAGATCAAGAAGGTCAAACGTCGTCAAAAGAAAGCTTGCAAAGCTGGATGAGAAGCACCCCCCAAACTAGGGGCAAAAGATGTCAGATAATGCGCTCGAAGAGTCAAAGATGAAGATCGGCAAGAACGCCAAATCCCAGAAGGGAGAAAAGAAGAAACTATTGTTGAAGGACAACCGAGTTCTTATCCACAACACTAGGGGCAAATTTAGCCCCCATCGGATGGACTTCTATAGCATCAACAAACAGCAGCCATTCTTCTGGATTCAGATGGCTTCGAGATCCAACAACCATTTGGCATGGACAAAGCTACACTTTTACCCTTGAGAGGCTCGCTGGGCCGAAAACCCGGAAGGGCGACCCAGGCAAAAGTTAGAGCAAATGAAAAAAGAAAAGAAAAAGAAAAAAAGGAAAATGAAGAAAATGCGAAAAATGAAAAGAAAAGAAAAGATGAAAAAATAAGAAAAGAATTGAAAAGAAAAGAAAAACATAGCTCGCAAGGTTGAAAACCTAGAAAGGACGGCCTTGGCAAAAGTTAGAGCGCAAAAGGAGAGGTTAATACCCGAGTGTACCTTAAACCCCGAACTACATAAGGCTTGATTCCCATCTTTGGGATACGTAGGCAACTTCATTTTGAAGTCCAGCCATAAACACCTCCAAATCGATTGTGTCCATGTAATGGTTCTAACCATCTTTGTCTTCTTTGTATCCAATAATTCGGTTATGGTCACCGCTTTGAGAACTGGTTATAGTGTGCTGCGGTACTATTCAAACAAGGGGCAACTTTCCGTTGCCATACAGTGTGCTGCGGTGCAATTCAAACAAGGGGCAATTTTCCATTGTCATATAGTGCTGTTCAGACAAGGGGCAATTTTCCATTGCTTCCGATTCCAGGTTGTACATCTCAAGAGTAGGTTTTGTGCTCATTGAGGAGTGGCCATTTGCAAAAATAGTTTTTTGAGAATTTTTACTGAGGTTGACTAATTCTCTTGAAAATTATTCCATTTTTCCAAAACTAGGCCATATCTTGGACCCAAAAAGGAAAATTTTCAGTGCTCACAATCTAATTTGCATGATTTAAAATCAAAAAATTGAACAAACATGTTAATCTAACTCTCATATTGGTCAAAATTGTTTTAGTAGAAAGCGAAAACAAAAAATGGTCAAAATGATGAACCAGGGGAACAGTTGAGTCAGGTGTTTTGTCTTTTCCCCATTGCCAACATACTTGCCAGAAAAGGCACTCTACTTGCCAGAAAAGGCATCGTATTCGCCAGAAAGGGAAAAACTGAAGCTAACAACAAAGGGTTGAAAGCTCTCAACATCCTCTAAGCAACGAGGTATCAAGCCAAGTGCGAAGCACGAACTGGATTGGAACAAGATATTCCAATCCCTCGTCTGGACACATCTGATCATGTCCAAACTCCCCAATAGAGCATCGTCAGCCGATGTTAGCTGCAGATTGGCTACACTCCCAGTTATAGCGTGACCCCTCTGTGAGGGGAGTTCATTGTTGTGAGCAGAAGAAGAAGAATTTAGCGGAATGCTAGTGACAAGAGCCCGCAACTTTCTGTTTATCTATCAACCACCCAGGGGAGGGATAAAAAAGAAAAGAGATTGAAGAATAGAAAGATGTGCATGGAGAGAAAAGTGAGAAAATGGCTTTTTCAGGAAAAAAAAATAAAATAGAGCCTGAGGGCCGAGTGATGTGAGAATCACAAATGAGAAAATGGTGGAAAACAATACCCAGAGAAACAGGCTCCCTGTGTGCGTCTGAGTGTCGTGCCTTTTTGTTTTGTCTCGATTCTTGTTTTGAGTCATTTCGAGTGTTTCTCGATGTGTTTAGGTTGTTTACCTTTTGTTTTCCTTTGTTGAGTTGTGGTGCGCTGTGTTCAGTCGTAGGCTCAATACCCGATCAAGAACTCTTTTCTCAATTTCAAATTGTTTTGTGCTCAAGAGTGCTGTGCCATTTTCCACATTTGTGCAAAACAGGATTTGTTCTTTCATAAAACTGTAGGGTTCAACCCAAGTCATGTGAGAACAGTAAAAACCAGGACCTATCTGAAACTGTATAGGTTCCAGGCTGCAAAGCAAAAGAAAAGAGAGAAAATTTGGAGCATTTGATTTTGTTTCAACTTCTACAAGTTTCGTCACTACATCCAGTATGTTCAGAATGAGCTGTGCGTTTAGAGTAAGCAGTGTGTTGTATGAGCCGTGTGCAAAATAAACTGAGTACAGTGTTATGAGCTGTGTGTTCAGAGTGAGCAGTACCCCGTGTGAGCTATGCGCCAAATAAACCAAGTACTGTGTTATGAGCTATGCGTTCAGAATGAGCAATGTGCTGTACGAGCTGTGTGTTCAAAGTTAATCAAATACTGTGTTGACTATTTCAGTATCAAAATCACAATTAGAAGTGCTCTCCCGAAGTACCAATCCCTGCCAGAGGCATCTTGGTTGTGTTTGCAATGAGTTCCTAGGAGATCAATTGTGATGGTGGAAACTAGAGTTTGAATGGTTGTTGCCTAGAACATAAAGGTTTGGAATTTCTGAGACTAAAGTCTGGTTTGAATACTCAGGGGTATATCCCCGGCTTGAAATCTGTATGGAAGCCCCATAGGTCAAGGTAGCGGGTATGCATCTCGATTATGGATACTGATCCAACCTGGTCTGTCACCCCGTTGAAGAATAGGGAAAGTTGTGAGTATGATGAGGAAGAAAAGCGGCATCCGTGGTTTCCCCAGCAGATGTCGCTCCTTGTCAGCATTTCAGCACCTTTGTACTGTGAGTTGAAGATAAGTGTTCGAGGAACACGAGGGGGGATCCCCGTCAGAGTAGGGCGGTTTATTTGTGATGGTGGAAACTAGAGTTTGAATGGTTGTTGCCTAGAACACAAAGGTTTGGAATTTCTGAGACTAAAGTCTGGTTTGAATACTCAGGGGTATATCCCTGGCTTGAAATCTGTATGGAAGCCCCATAGGTCAAGGTAGGGGTATGCATCTCGATTATGGATACTGATCCAACCTAGTCTGTCACCCCGTTGAAAAATTGGGAAAGTTGTGAGTATGATGAGGAAGAAAAGCGGCATCTGTGGTTTCCCCAGCAGATGTCGCTCCTTGTTAGCATTTCAGCACCTTTGTACTGTGAGTTGAAGATAAGTGTTCGAGGAACACGAGGGGGGATCCCCGTCAGAGTAGGGCGGTTTATTGCCACTCACCCCGTGTGGTGCTTGTTGAAGCGCCACTTTGTTTGCTTGTTGCATTCCTTAAACATCATGCATTGTGTTGCATTTTTACCTATCTAGTTTCTTTCCCGTTCTTGCATGGTATTGTATGTATTGTTTATTTAGGGACGTTCCTCTCGCATTTGGCATGTGTTTGGACCTATCTTTCTCCTCTCGCGTTTGACACGCATTTGGATGACTGCGCTTTCTTGCACAGTCCTTTCCTCTCTTGCGTGTGATACGCTGAGAGGTTTTGTTCTTTCCGAAACACGGGGATATGTCCCTATGTTTCTCCTTCTTTCCAAAACACGGGGATGTCTCCCTATGTTTCTCCTTTTCTGGTTTAGAGCATTTGGAATACGTTCTAATGCCCGTACCATTTCGAAACATGGGAATATGTCCCTATGTTTCCTTCTTTTTCCGAAACAGTGGGGATATGTCCCTATGTTTCTCCCTGTCCCCATTCCTTACACGTTTTTAGTGTGTTTGGAATTTATCTCAGGTTGCGTTTTGAACACACCTAGGCGGGTTGTTTTAGACCTCCTCTCGCAATTTCAGCGTGGTTTGAGTGTCCCCATTCCTTACACGTTTTCAGCGTGTTTGGAATTTATCTCAGGTTGCGTCGTATGCGCACCTGGGCGGGTTGTTTTGGACCTCCTCTCATGATTTCAGCGTTGTTTGAGTGTCCCCGTTCTTCACACGATTTCAGCGTGTTTGGAATTTATCTCAGGTTGTGCTTTGAGCACACCTGAGTGGGTTGTTTTGGACCTCCTCTCACGATTTCAGCGTGGTTTGAGTGTCCCCATTCCTTACACGTTTTTAGCGTGTTTGGAATTTATCTCAGTTTGTGTTTTGAACACACCTGGGCGGGTTGTTTTGGACCTCCTCTCACAATTTCAGCGTGGTTTGAGTGTCCCCATTCCTCACATGATTTCAGCGTGCTTGGAATCTATCTCAGGTTGCGTTTTGAACACACCTGGGCAGGTTGTTTTGGACCTCCTCTCACGATTTTAGCGTAGTTTGAGTGTCCCCATTCCTCACACGATTTCAGCGTGTTTGGAATTTATCTCAGATTGCGTTTTGAACATACCTGGGCAGGTTGTTTTGGACCTCCTCTTGCGATTTCAGCGTGGTTTGAGTGTCCCCATTCTTCACACGATTTCAGCGTGTTTGGAATTTATCTCAGGTTGCGTTTTGAACACACCTGGGCTGGTTGTTTTGGACCTCCTCTCACGACTTCAGCGTGGTTTGAGTGTCCCCATTCCTTACACGTTTTCAGTGTGTTTGGAATTTATCTCAGGTTGTGTTTTGAACACACCTGGGCGGGTTGTTTTGGACCTCTTCTCATGATTTCAGCGTGGTTTGAGTGTCCATTTCCTCACACGATTTTAGCGTGTTTGGAATTTGACTCAGGTTGCGTTGCATACGCGCCTGATTGTTCGTTTTTCCTCCTCTCATGATTCCAGCATGGTTGGAGTATGTCACCCTTTTTGTATCTACTATATTATCATTTCATCGCACTGTTTTGTGCACTTTACCTGTATTTTGCATTGCATTCACGCTATTTTGCACATCGCGCTATTTTGCGCACCTCATATGCACCTGTTAGTGCATTGCATTTTACATCATTCGCGCTATTTTGCGCATCGCACTGTTTTGTGCACCTTACTTGGATTTTGCATGCATTGCATTTCATTCGCACTATTTTGCACATCGCGCTATCTTGCGCACCTCATCTGCACCTGTTAGTGCATTGCATTTCATTCGCGCTATTTTGTGCATCACGCTATCTTGTGCATCGCGCTGTCTTGCGCACCTCATTTGCATCTGTTAGTGCATTGCATTTTATTCGCGCTATTTTGCGCATCGCGCTATCTTACGCACCTCATCTGCACCTGTTAGTGCATTGCATTTCATTCGCGCTATTTTGTGCATCGTGCTATCTTGCGCACCACATTTGCACCTGTTAGTGCATTGCATTTCATTCGCGCTATTTTGCCCATCGCGCTATCTTGCGCACCTCATCTGCACCTGTTAGTGCATTGCATTTCATTCGCGCTATTTTGCGCATCGCACTATCTTGCGCACCTCATCTTCATCTGTTAGTGCATTACATTTCATTCGCGCTATTTTACGCATCGTGCTATCTTGCACACCTCATCTGCACCTGTTAGTGCATTACATTTCATTCGCGCTATTTTGCGCATCGCGCTATCTTGCGCACCTCATCTGCACCCGTTAGTGCATTTCTCGCGCTATTTTGCGCACCTTACCTGTACTTGTTAGTGCTTTACATTGTTAGGAACACTTCATTTGCATTGTCGTGCATGTCATATACCTTGTGTTGTCTCGCACATCATTTTCATTGTCATGCATGTCATATACCTTGCGTTGTCTCGCACGTCATTTGCATTGTCATGCATTTCATTACATGCGTTGTCTCGTACGTCATTCGCATTGTCATCCATTTCATTACATGTGTTGTCGCGCACGTCATTCGCATTGTCATGCATTTCATTACATGCGTTGTCTCACACTTCATTTGCATTATCATGCATTTTCCTTACCTTACGTTGTCTCGCATGCTTCATTTGCATTGTCATGCATTTCATTACATGCATTGTCTCGCATGTTTCATTCGCATTGTCATGCATTTCATAACTTGCATTGTCTTGCTTGTTATTTGCAATGTTTTGCATCCCCTATAACTTGCATTGTCTTGCTCGTTATTTGCATTGTTTTGCATCCCCTCTAACTTGTGCATTATCTTGCACTTCCCCTCTAACTTGTGCATTGTTTTGCACCCCCACTAACTTCTGCATTGTCTTGCACTTCCCCTCTAACTTGTGCATTGTCTTGCACTTCTTCTCTAACTTACGCATTGTCTTGCACTTCCCCTCTAACTTGTGCATTGTCTTGCAGCCCCACTAACTTGTGCATTGTCTTGCACTTCCCCTCTAACTTGTGCATTGTCTTGCACCCACTAACTTGTGCATTGTCTTGCACTTCCCCTCTAACTTGTGCATTGTCTTGCACCCACTAACTTGCGTTGTTTCGCACCCATCTATCTTGCGTTGTTTCGCACCCCATCTAACCTGCGTGGTTTCGCACTTCTCTAACTTGCGTTGTGTTGTACACCATCTAACTTGCGTTGTTTCGCACTTCTCTTACTTACATTGTTATGTACATCTTTAACTTGCGTTTTCTCGCACGTTACTTGCATTGTCATGTACCCCATTCACCTGCGTTGTCACGCACTTTTCACTTGCATTGCTATGCATGTTTCTAACGATATTGTACCTGTTAAGTTTCTTTCTTTTGCAGGCACGATATTGTATGTACGGTTCATTTGAAGCTGGCGCGACCAGACGAACCGGACGGTATTGTATATTCTCCGCGTGAGGCGTAGCGAGAATTGTATATTTCCCTTACATCCTTTTTGCATGTAATGTAGTTTGATTTTTATTTGTTTGCTTAAAACTGTTGCATGTTATGCTTCGTTACAGCTCCCTTTGGATGATCATAAGTTATGTTCAGTACCGTGCATGTCACTTGCATTTTGCCCCCACCCGCGGGCACATATCTTGCTATCTTGTATGCTTGTAAGTCTTCGGCCTTGTCAAAAATGGGTCATCTCTGGGCTTTGACATTCACTCCCGTCATTTTTATGACTTTCGAGTTCTGTCAAAGAGGGGCAACTGTAGACACCCCATTTTTGACCGTCCTTAAGACTTGGACGTCACCAGTTGAGCACTTGGTGATATTGCATAATGTGCTTGTTCAGAAGTTTCAGAGTCGCGGCCGTGAGCCCTGCCTCCGGGCTTCTGAACCCTTTTCTGTGCCTTGTCCCGGTTTGCGAACCAGACTCGGTTTTCTCTGTTTCTTTTCCTGAGGGGAGGGAGAGGTCCTGTATGGTAGTGAAGTGGATTTAGTGCGGTGACCTCGGGTCAAATTGTCCAAATGGTGTGTGTTCGAAACTTGGGAGCCTCAATGAGAAAATTATGAGTTAAATTTTTTAAAACATTTAACCACTTTTTGAGTCGGCAATCTACCGTCTCAAAAAATTAAAATTTTTTGCGTCGGCAGATTGCCGACTCAAGCATTTATGAATCTAAATGGCCTTGGGTCCCAGTCCCTCTCATCTTCCACAAGCAATATTGGGCCATAGTCAGAAAGAGTTCTAGGTAGCCCCCACTGCTTAAATGAGAACTTCTCCAACCACCTATGATCAATTAAAAATCTATCAATCCTACTCCACCTTTCCCCATCCAAAGCATTGCACCATGTGAATGTTGTTTGGTTAACAGTAAATGTTGCTGAAAATTCTAGAATGTTGTTAAAAATTTTGTTGGAATGTTGCTAAAAATGTTGTAGTCAGTAGTCTGCAATGAATCAAAATAGGAGCTTGAAGAGTATGAATCTCATTGTATTTCAAAGAAAATTGGCATATCTTTATGCCATTCATTTATATTAACTCCTAGCATGAGCATAATTCCAATATCTTTGGTTCTCAGAGCAGCAGTTTGCTCCAGTCAACCTATTAGTAAGATTTTTCATATTTACAGGAAATAATGCTAAATTTCTTATTAAATACAAATAATATTGACCTCAAATTTATAAATTAAAAAAAAATAGTTGTGTTGA
>NW_021024508.1:1045281-1060964 GCF_004153795.1 Camellia sinensis | reverse complement strand
CTTCCAATTCATAACTTTGGCCACTGATTTTGGGCATGGTTGAGGTCTGTCCATCTTTAGTTTAAGTCCATTTACCATGTTGTTCAAAGTTGTTACTTTACATCATGCTTACATGCTTGTTGCATGCTCATCCATCTTGTATGTTGTCGCATGCTTGTTACATATTTAGTACATTATATGTTGTTGCATATTAGTTCCATTGCATGCTTGCTTGCATGCTTAGTTTGCATAGCATTGTGTGTGCATTGCCTTGCCTCTTGATCACACATGATAGAGGTTATGGTCCCTTGTGTGTTTTGTGCATTTCATTTCATATTGAATTGCACACTTGACTTTTTTGGCCATCATGCATTGAAATGCGCGATTGATGGTCTGAGGGTCGGGAACTACACTCCTTTGAGTCTTAAACATGACAAGGGGTGTAGTTGCAAACATTGTCTTGTAAATGCATTGCCATACTCTGTTTGTCCTCTGCTGCAGCAAAAGGAGCAATCTACAGGAATAGATGGCCGATCGGGTATCTTCAATGCCAGTCAGCTACAAGTGTTTGGCCGATGGCTTCATATTTGGTCGATGACCTGTTTATCTTAGCCGATGACCATGATTTTTGGCCGATGGCCTCCCACAGTGCCCATGGGGTGAATCAGAAGAGTGTTGGGAATTTTCACACTTTGCAGAGGTACAGAGCAGTGCAAACAGAGGCAACATGAGGCATGGCAACGGATTTCCGAGTGAAGCCGACCGAGCATGCTTTTGTCCCTCTCCCCGAGGCCTCTTTACTGTTTTTCGTAGCTTAATTAATTTGTTAATTATTTAAGTGTTGTAATAATTAGTTGTAGCTAGTTATTCATTCGATTGTGTAATAATTAATTAGCTTGTTAGTTAGTTAATTAGATGGTTTGTATTATTCTTTCGGTCTCTCTCTCGAGAGAGCCAATTGGGGTAATAAGCGTGCATGTGCGTGATGCATGTCTTCAAACCCCCATTTCTTTCTCCCTTTTACTTAACCGCTTACTGTAGACGTGCCTGCGTGGGCCTCGCTACAGTTCGGACTCGATTTGTGTCACGGTTCTTAATCTGGACCAAAGAGTCAAAATCCGGCAAATCATTTTGCGAAACAGATTTTTGAAAAGAAGTGCCAAACATGGACTGCTTTGCCAGATACAGAGTCGCCACCTAAATATTTTTTAAGGGGGAATTTAGGAAACCCTGACTCGGTGCCAAAGGCCACACGTCCGTCATCGCCAAAGTTGCCTAGGCTCGGGGAAGGTCAGCTATGAGCACCCCCTCTCGCCCGATCCGAAGATCGGCCTCTACTAACCGTGATATCCGTTTTTGAAAACGTTATGTGTTCTTATCCCGATTATTAGCCTATAATTACTATGTTATGCGCACACAGCGCAAAAGTATAGACTAGATTGCCTAATTTGGGAATAAGCATTGCATATCCGTTTGTTTTGAAAAAAAAATGTTTTGGAATTTGCTACTCGCAAGTAGGCTAAAACATGGATTTTAATGAGCTATTCCAACTCGGGCAACCCAACCTTCACCCACAGGCATTCAAGTAGTTATATCACATAAGCAGCTAGCCTCATGGTAATCATGCAATTATGGTAACACTCACACGCATGCGGCATGCCAAAGCATAAAAGCTCACCTAGTACTCCAAACCAAAACAGAAACCAGTTAGTAATCACATGCATGATCCTAGTTCATATTTGAAATGGCTAATGCAACACATGCAAAGATGCAATCCAAACAGGCTCGGCTATCCTAAACATGGCATGTGAAATGCTGCAACTAACAAATACTCAACTTGGAATTGAAATACGAGTGCAGTTAGGATGATGTACCGAGCCTGGTGCATGTAAGACAAATGTATGGATGCACGCATGCTAAGCATAAGGTATGCTAATTTAAATATGCCCTAGTCTGCCATCATAAGTGGGTAAATAAAAGGGAAGAAAGACGTGGGGTTGGAAGACATACACACACTCACGCACACTTATTACACAATTGCCCTCACTCGGAGGGTCCGAAAGAATAATACAGTCTGAATGAATAATACTAAACTAATTATTACAGGACTTCAAATTTAGTTAATCAAATTATATGCAAAAAGGGAAAGGCCGCAGCCCTGCCTCGGAATGCGCGAATGATGCATGTTTAAGCCCGTCTCGCCCGGAAACCCGTACCATGCCACTGCTGCCTCTGTTAATGCTGCCCTACTCCTCAGAAAAAATGCCAAAGTCTTGGGATATGTTCTCTGCACACTGTAGAACACCATCGGCTAAGAGAAATAACCACCGGCCATGGGAAATTTCCATCGGCTGCTTTCAAGTCTATCGGCCACCAATCCACGGCCGGTCGGCATTCTACAGTGCTGGTCGGCAAAAACTTCCTGCAAAAGCTGGTTTTTGACAGCAACAAGGACAGACAGTGTATGGCATGGAATTTCAAGCAAATGTATGCGTGGGCACACTCCCTATCATGTATTGAACTCAGGGGAGCATGGTCCTTGATCCTTGGGCCATCAATTGCGCATGATAGCCTAAGGGACCAAACTTGCCATTCGATGCAAAATGCATGCAACACACAAATGAGGACCAAGACCCTCATGTCAAAGTCAAGGGCCTCGGTGACCAAGGGTTGAGATGTGTTTCATTACTTGTAGTATGAACACCTCTCACCCTCACACTAGGTTTGACACCCCAAACCAAGCAATGCAATGCATGTTGTGCAAACATGGCTCAAAAATGCAACAAGAAACTAAGATGCAAAACATGTCAAATGTGATGTAATGCAAACTATCATGCAAACAACATGGTAATGCCACTAGCATGCAACACTACAAGCAATACTACAATGCACACTAGATAGGCAAGTATGTAAAGAGGTGGGCATGCAACAATGCACAAACCATAAGGATACCACAACATGCAATGTCATGAGCATACTACAAGATGCAAATATATGATCCATGGACTTACACTAAGATGGAGGACCCTCAGCCACACCCCAAAACAGTGGCCAAAAGTGATGGAATGATGGGCAAATACACATGCAAACTTGCATACCAAAGAGCATAAGGCTAAGGCATAAAAGAAGCCTTCTACCACAACTATCATAACCACACATGGTATGAATGAAACAACCAAAAAAACAGAGTTTTAATGCATTAAAACACGCCCCAAAACCCTCATGAATGGCAACCCAAGTGACTTAAACATACAAGCATGCACAATGCCCATTTCAAGGCACAAAACTACAACACCTCAAGGCATAAAAGGATGATAAATGCTGTCATACAAGCATGATATAGGGACTGAAATAGCATAAGAAGTGACTCCAAATCATTTAAACAACCTAACCAAAGCATGCTAATGACTCATTCGCTCAAGGCCAAAATTCTAGAATGCAAAGGAGCTATGTAAAACACGACAAACATGACAAAAACAGTGGCCAACAGACCTAAAGCATGACAAATCATGACCAAAAACTTCAATAAGCTAAGCCAAATCATGAAGATATACTAGGCTAAACACATGGCACATTTCTAGGCAAGATAAGGAATTACAAAGCAAGTACAAGATGCATGCTAAGGGCTACAAATTCGACCAAAGACAGAGATATAACATGACTAATAGGCACCCAAAAACCTCTAAGATGGGACCAAAAACAACCAAGCATGCATGTTGCCCTTTTAAGCCAAAATAAAGGTAAAAGAAGGACAAAGGGGAGGGGGTGTCCCTCCCCTACACAAGACTTCAAAATCACTCCATCACCACTAAAATCCATTGGATTTCAGTGGTGAGAAGACCAACACAACAAAGTAAACAAAGCTTAAAGAAAAGGGCACCAAAATAGGCCAAAAGAGGCCTGAGGGGAGGAGTTCGACCCCCAATGCCAAAACGCCCTTAATGAAAGATGTTAAGCACGAAAATACAAGACTTTTTCATGTTATACACAAAGCTTAAATCAGCATGCAAGACAGGTAGAAAAATAGTGCAAGATTGGGGAAACTAAAGCAAATGTCTCACCCTTGAAGAAAACTTGAAGAACAGATGATCCAGCCACTCTCTACTGATCAAAATCAGTCCAAAACCTCAACAAACAACCCTCAATGCCTCTCAATCTCGGAGCAAGGTGTGGTAGTGTGTGTGTTAGTGCAAAACTAAGGTAAAAATGCACTTTTGGGCCACAAAACACACACAAGGGAGGAGAGAGAGGGAAATATAGAGAGAGAGTGTGTATGTATATATGTAAGCTCTGGTTTTTCTTTTCAAAATCACCCACACTAGAAGAAGGAGGAGAGCTCTCCTCTTATAGAAGTTCCCCCTTGCAAAGCTTATCAAACAAGCTTGCTTAGAGGGAAATCCCTCCATACACGTGCATGGAGGGGAACATAGTGGGTGCCAGCTATCACAGCTGGCACAAAATATCTACTAAAAGTAGATGAACAGTGATCGGCCGTTCAAAAATGCCATTTTGGCAAAATAAATTGCCGACCAGCAACAAAGAGTGCCGACCGGTAATATACATTGTCGATGGCATAAAATCACTGGCCGGTGGCCTCAAACCATGGCCGGTGATGTGTGGGGATGCCTCACAAGGCATTCCTTGCCCCTCCAAGGCAAAACACAAGTGTTTGGTGCAAAACTAGGCACAACACAGTCGAGTCGAGAGGTCCTGAGGCAAGGCGCGCAACCGAGACCTCCGGGAACTCAAGACGAACACAAACAAGGGTAATCACCAAGTGTTCCAATGGTGACGTCCAAGTCTTGAGGACGGTCAAAAATGGGGTGTCTACATTCTTGCTCAAACTGTTGCATATTATGCTTCGTTACAGCTCCCTTTGGATGATCATAAGTTATGCTCAGTACCGTGCATGTCACTTCCATTTTGCCCCCACCCGCGGGCACATATCTTGCTATCTTGTATGCTTGTAAGTCTTCGGCCTTGTCAAAAATGGGTCATCTCTGGGCTTTGACATTCACTCCCGTCATTTTTATGACTTTCGAGTTCTGTCAAAGAGTGGCAACTGTAGACACCCCATTTTTGACCGTCCTCAAGACTTGGACGTCATTGTTTGAACACTCAATGATCATCCATGCTCGTGTTCGTTTTGAGTTCTCGGGGTCTCGGTCGCGCACCTTGTGTCAAGATCTCTCAACTTGTCTATTTTGTGCTTGGTTATGGACCAAGCACTTGTGTTTTTGGTTCTGAGGGAAGAGGGTGGCTTGTTGGCCATTTCCTCAACCCATCGGCCAAGGCATGAAGCCATCGGCCTTGTTTTCTTACCATCGGCCAAAAGTGTTGGCCGATCGGCACCTTTTTTGGTCGGTCGGCACTTATGTTGGTCGATCGACCATATTTTCTGGCCGAGCCCTGTTCATCTGCTTTATGCAGATATTTTATGCCAGCTGTCATAGCTGGCATGCACAATTCACATCCTCCATACATGTGCATGTATGGAGGGGTTTGATTCAATTGCTTAGCTTGCTTAACAAGCTTAGGAATTGAACTTCTATAAAGAGGGAGCTCCTCCACCCTTTCCAGAGGTTCAGAAAAATTAGGGTTAGAATGATAGATATAGTTTTGTATATATTTTTCCTTGATTCTTCATTTTGTGCTTCAAAAGTGTCATTTTGTCTTACTATTGTACACAAACACACACTAGACCACCATCCTCTTGGAACTGAGGTCCCTTGAGGTTGATTTTAGTGTTCTTGGGCTGGTTTTGATCAGAGAAGGCTGCTGGAGCATTGTTCTTGAAGGTGGTCTTCAAGGGTGTGTTCCTTGCTTTTAAACCCCCATTTTGTTTTAGCTTTTAGACCTACTTTCTTATTGTTTTAAGCTCAAACCATAACTGATAAAATTTCTATTTTTACATGCTTTAAAGCTTTGGTTAGGGTCACTTTTTGGTTAGGGGTCATCTCCTCCTTCCAACGCCTTGTTAGGCCGTGTTTTAGGCCATCCCTTTTGGCCCTTGTTCTTGGTTTTGCATGACCTTTCTACCACTGAAATCCAAAGGATTTTCAATGGTGGAAAAGTAGTTTTGAGGTCTTAAATAGGAGAGGCTCATCCCCTCTCCTTGTTGTCTTGTATGCTTGCATAAGTGGCTTATATTGGTAGCATGTTGGCTTAGCTTGTTTTAGCTTCATTTCAGTATGTATTGGGTTTTGTTTTGCCATGATACAACACTTTTTTTGCTTGGTTTTGTCACTCCATTCATGCCTAATACACTCGTAGTGTAAATCACACAAACTAGTCTTATATGCTTCGTGTTTGAGCATGTCTTTCTAGCTTAGGTTGACTCCATTTCAGTGGAATTTTTGTGTTGTTTTAGCATGCCATGACTCTGTTTTGGGTGGGTTTAGTTGGCTCTTACATGCTTCATGTACTTGTCTTCCAATCCTCTCATTTCCCTTAACATGCATCATGCCTTAACATGTCATTCTAGCATGCTTTTTGCTTAACTTCAAGAAGCTTTTGTCCATGTTTTAGCATGCTCCAGCTCTGATTTAGGTTGTTTTAGTCATGCATGACTTGTTTTGTATAGCCATGGTTCAATCTAGCTTGTTAGCTTTGAATATTGAGTCCACTAGCATGCATTACTTAGCTCATTTCAATGATTTGGCATAATTTGTTACGTTATTTCAGTCCATGTTTCATGCTCATACACTTGCACTTATCACTCCCTTAATGTTTTAAAGAGTTAATGCTTTATGCCTCATGAATGGACCATTGCGTATGCCTCCATGCTTACGTCTTTGGGATGCCATCTAAGTGGATTTTTGGGCTTATTTTTATATGCCATAACTCTGTTTTTCATTGGACAATTCATGCCATGTTTGGTTTTGATAAGTGTAGTGTAACACCCCTTTGTAGCCTTGCATGCCTCATGCCTTTTGGAGTTGTATTCTAGCTTGTGTTGGCTAGTTTCGAGCTTGTTTTTGGTCTTGTCTTGACCTTCCTTGGGACTGTTTTGAGTGCCCTTGGCCCTTTGGGGCTTGCCTTGCATGGCCATGGTTTGAGTCCCTTGGCTAGCCTTAAGCTTTGGACTTTCTTGTATGCTTTGCTTGCTTTGTTTAGTTGGTTTGACACCTTTCCATGCATGATTTCAGAGCTTATAATGTTTGTCACATGTCCATATTTGTCCCCTTTTAAGTGCTCTTGAAAGTTGCCCTCCTATGCCTAGGTATCGGACCATTTACATGTGCAAGTTTGTTTTGCATTTTCATGTTTCCAATTCATAACTTTGGCCATTGATTTTTGGCATGGCTGAGGTTTGTCCATCTTTAGTTTAAGTCCATTTACCATGTTGTTCAAAGTTGCTACTTTACATCATGCTTACATGCTTGTTGCATGCATGTCACATTGCATGTTGTCACATGCTTGCTAATTGACATGTTGTTGCATGCTCATCCATCTTGCCTTGCATGTTGTCGCATGCTTGTTACATATTTAGTTCCATTGCATGTATGTTGTTGCATGCTTAGGTTGCATAGCATTGTGTGTGCATTGCCTTGCCTCTTGATCACACATGATAGAGGTTATGGTCCCTTGTGTGTTTTGTGCATTTCATTTCATATTGAATTGCACACTTGACTTTTTTGGCCATCATGCATTGAAATGCGCGATTGATGGTCTGAGGGTCGGGAACTACACTCCTTTGAGTCTTAAGCATGATAAGGGGTGTAGTTGCAAACATTGTCTTGTAAATGCATTGCCATACTCTGTTTGTCCTCTGCTGCAGCAAAAGGAGCAATCTACAGGAATAGATGGCCGATCGGGTATCTTCAATGCCGGTCAGCTACAAGTGTTTGGCCGATGGCTTCATATTTGGTCGATGACCTGTTTATCTTAGCCGATGACCATGATTTTTGGCCGATGGCCTCCCACAGTGCCCATGGGGTGAATCAGAAGAGTGTTGGGAATTTTCACACTTTGCAGAGGTACAGAGCAGTGCAAACAGAGGCAACATGAGGCATGGCAACGGATTTCCGAGTGAAGCCGACCGAGCATGCTTTTGTCCCTCTCCCCGAGGCCTCTTTACTGTTTTTCGTAGCTTAATTAATTCGTTAATTATTTAAGTGTTGTAATAATTAGTTGTAGCTAGTTATTCATTCGATTGTGTAATAATTAATTAGCTTGTTAGTTAGTTAATTAGATGGTTTGTATTATTCTTTCGGTCTCTCTCGAGAGAGAGCCAATTGGGGTAATAAGCGTGCATGTGTGTGATGCATGTCTTCCAACCCCCATTTCTTTCTCCCTTTTACTTAACCGCTTACTGTAGACGCACCCGCGTGGGCCTCGCTACAGTTCGGACTCGATTTGTGTCACGGTTCTTAATCTGAACCAAAGAGTCCAAATCCGGCAAATCGTTTTGCGAAACAGATTTTTGAAAAGAAGTGCCAAACATGGATTGCTTTGCCAGATACAGAGTCGCCACCTAAATATTTTTTAAGGGGGAATTTAGGAAACCCTGACTCGGTGCCAAAGGCCACGCGTCCGTCATCGCCAAAGTTGCCTCGGCTCGGGAGCTAGGGTACGATCGGGGAAGGTCAGCTATGAGCACCCCCTCTCGCCCGATCCGAAGATTGGCCTCTACTAACCGTGATATCCGTTTTTGAAAACGTTATGTGTTCTTATCCCGATTATTAGCCTATAATTACTATGTTATGCGCACACAGCACAAAAGTATAGACTAGATTGCCTAATTTGGGAATAAGCATTGCATATCCGTTTGTTTTGAAAAAAATGTTTTGGAATTTGCTACTCGCAAGTAGGCTAAAACATGGATTTCAATGAGCTATTCCAACTCAGGCAACCCAACCTTCACCCGCAGGCATTCAAGCAGTTATATCACATAAGCAGCTAGCCTCATGGTAATCATGCAATTATGGCCACACTCACATGCATGCGGCATGCCAAAGCATAAAAGCTCACCTAGTACTCCAAGCCAAAACAGAAACCAGTTAGTAATCACATGCATGATCCTAGTTCATATTTGAAATGGCTAATGCAACACATGCAAAGATGCAATCCAAACAGGCTCGGCTATCCTAAACATGGCATGTGAAATGCTGCAACTAACAAATACTCAACTTGGAATTGAAATACGAGTGCAGTTAGCATGATGTACCGAGCCTGGTGCATGTAAGACAAATGTATGGATGCACGCATGCTAAGCATAAGGTATGCTAATTTAAATATGCCCTAGTCTGCCATCATAAGCGGGTAAATAAAAGGGAAGAAAGACGTGGGGTTGGAAGACATACACACACTCACACACACTTATTACACAATTGCCCTCACTCGGAGGGTCCAAAAGAATAATACAGTCCGAATGAATAATACTAAACTAATTATTACAGGACTTCAAATTTAGTTAATCAAATTAAATGCAAAACGGGAAAGGCCGCAGCCCTGCCTCGGAATGCACGAATGATGCATGTTCGAGCCCGTCTCGCCCGGAAACCCGTACCATGCCACTGCTGCCCTACTCCTCAGAAAAAATGCCAAAGTCTTGGGATATGTTCTCTGCACACTGTAGAACACCATCGGCTAAGAGAAATAACCACCGGCCATGGGAAATTTCCATCGGCTGCTTTCAAGTCTATCGGCCACCAATCCACGGCCGGTTGGCATTCTACAGTGCTGGTCGGCAAAAACTTCCTGCAGAAGCTGGTTTTTGACAGCAACAAGGACAGATAGTGTATGGCATGGAATTTCAAGCAAATGTATGCGTGGGCACACTCCCTATCATGTATTGAACTCAGGGGAGCATGGTCCTTGATCCTTGGGCCATCAATTGCGCATGATAGCCTAAGGGACCAAACTTGCCATTCGATGCAAAATGCATGCAACACACAAATGAGGACCAAGACCCTCATGTCAAAGTCAAGGGCCTCGGTGACCAAGGGTTGAGATGTGTTTCATTACTTGTAGTATGAACACCTCTCACCCTCACACTAGGTTTGACACCCCAAACCAAGCAATGCAATGCATGTTGTGCAAACATGGCTCAAAAATGCAACAAGAAACTAAGATGCAAAACATGTCAAATGTGATACAATGCAAACTGTCATGCAAACAACATGGTAATGCCACTAGCATGCAACACTACAAGCAATACTACAATGCACACTAGATAGGTAAGTATGTAAAGAGGTGGGCATGCAACAATGCACAAACCATAAGGATACCACAACATGCAATGTCATGAGCATACTACAAGATGCAAATATATGATCCATGGACTTACACTAAGATGGAGGACCCTCAGCCATACCTCAAAACAGTGGCCAAAAGTGATGGAATGATGGGCAAATACTCATGCAAACTTGCATACCAAAGAGCATAAGGCTAAGGCATAGAAGAAGCCTTCTACCACAACTATCATAACCACACATGGTATGAATGAAACAACCAAAAAAAAAAAAAAAAAAAAAAAAAACAGAGTTTTAATGCATTAAAACACGCTCCAAAACCCTCATGAATGGAAACCCAAGTGACTTAAACATACAAGCATGCACAATGCCCATTTCAAGGCACAAAACTACAACACCTCAAGGCATAAAAGGATGATAAATGCTGTCATACAAGCATGATATAAGGACTGAAATAACATAAGAAATGACTCCAAATCATTTAAACAACCTAACCAAAGCATGCTAATGACTCATTCGCTCAAGGCCAAAATTCTAGAATGCAAAGGAGCTATGTAAAACACGACAAACATGACAAAAACAGTGGCCAACAGACCTAAAGCATGACAAATCATGACCAAAAGTTTCAATAAGCTAAGCCAAATCATGAAGATATACTAGGCTAAACACATGGCACATTTCTAGGCAAGATAAGGAATTACAAAGCAAGTACAAGATGCATGCTAAGGGCTACAAATCCGACCAAAGACAGAGTTATAACATGACTAATAGGCACCCAAAAACCTCTGAGATGGGACCAAAAACAACCAAGCATGCATGTTGCCCTTTTAAGCCAAAACAAAGGTAAAAGAAGGACAAAGGGGAGAGGGGTGTCCCTCCCCTACACAAGACTTCAAAATCACTCCATCACCACTAAAAATCCACTGGATGTCAGTGGTGAGAAGACCAACACAAAAAAGTAAACAAAGCTTAAAGAAAAGGGCACCAAAATAGGCCAAAAGAGGCCTGAGGGGAGGAGTTCGACCCCCAATGCCAAAACGCCCTTAATGAAAGATGTTAAGCACGAAAATACAAGACTTTTTCATGTTATACACAAAGCTTAAATCAACATGCAAGACAGGTAGAAAAATAGTGCAAGATTGGGGAAACTAAAGCAAATGTCTCACCCTTGAAGAAAACTTGAAGAACAGATAATCCAGCCACTCTCTATTGATCAAAATCAGTCCAAAACCTCAACAAACAACCCTCAATGCCTCTCAATCTAGGAGCAAGGTGTGGTAGTGTGTGCGTTAGTGCAAAACTAAGGTAAAAATGCACTTTTGGGCCACAAAACACACACAAGGGAGGAGAGAGAGGGAAATATAGAGAGAGAGTGTGTATGTATATGTGTAAGCTCTGGTTTTTCTTTTCAAAATCACCCACCCTAGAAGAAGGAGGAGAGCTCTCCTCTTATAGAAGTTCCCCCTTGCAAAGCTTAGCAAACAGGCTTGCTTAGAGGGAAATCCCTCCGTACACGTGCATTGAGGGGAACAGAGTGGGTGCCAGCTATCACAGCTGGCACAAAATATCTACTAAAAGTAGATGAACAGTGATCAGCCGTTCAAAAATGCCATTTTGGCAAAATAAATTGCCGACCGGCAACAAAGAGTGCCGACCGGTAATATAAATTGTCGATGGCATAAAATCACTGGCCGGTGGCCTCAAGCCATGGCCGGTGATGTGTGGGGATGCCTCACAAGGCATTCCCTGCCCCTCCAAGGCAAAACACAAGTGTTTGGTGCAAAACCAGGTACAACACAGTCGAGTCGAGAGGTCCTGAGGCAAGGCGCGCAACCGAGACCTCCGGGAACTCAAGACGAACACAAACAAGGGTAATCACCAAGTGTTCCAATGGTGACGTCCAAGTCTTGAGGACGGTCAAAAATGGGGTGTCTACACTCACGATAGCTAGTTTTAAGGCATATTTCATTTAGTATACCTTATGCTCGCATGTTTGCATCCATTCATCTATATTGCATGCACCAGACTCGGCGCATCATACTAACTGCATTGTATTTCAATTCCTACTTGAATACATGTATTGAATTGTCACATCTCATATGTCATCTTAGAATAGTCGAGCCTATTTCTTGTTACATTTTGCATGTGTTGCATTAGCCATCTTAAACATAGCTAGGATCACGCACAATTACTAACTAGCTATTGTTTTGGCTCGGAGTACTAGGTAAGGGTTTATGCTTTAACATCTTGCATGTGTGTGACTGTTAACATGACAGCATGCTTTCCATGAGGCTAATTGCTTATGTGATATAACTTCCTGAATGCCTGTAGGTGAAGGTTGGATTACTTGAATTGGAACGATTCATTGAAATCCGTGTTTTAGCCTACTTGCGAGTAGCAAACTTCAAAACCATTTGCAAACAAACGGATATGCGATGCTTTGTTCCAAATTAGGCGATCTAGTCTATACTTGTGTGTTGTGTGCATCACACAGTAATTCTAGCTAATTAACCGGAATAAGAACGCATGTGTTTTCAAAAACAAGATATCATGCTTAGTACAGGCCGATCTTTGATCGGGCAAGCGGGGGTGCTCATTGCATGACCTTCCCCTCTCATACCCAAGTTCCCAAGCCGAGACAACTTTGGTGATGACGGACACATGGCCTTAGGCACAAGTTAGGGTTTCCTAAATCTCCCCAAAATAAAGTATTTAGGTGGCGACTCTGTATCTGGAAAAGCAGTCCATGTTTGGCACTTCTTTCTTAAAAATCAGTTTTCCAAAACAATTTGCCAGATTTGGACTCTTTGGTGATTTATCGGTCTTGTATCGCACTTTGCGAGATTAGATTCAGAACCACGACATTGAGTCCGAACTGTAGCAGCTAGAGAACAAAATGAGATTTTCTCGGGAGTTCTCCGGGTGGTCTACACCACCCAAATGGCTTCACTACCCCGTTGAGTCCTCGAAAGGCCCATAACAAAATCAATCTTGATATGCTCCCACTTCCACTCGGTTATAAGCAAGGGTTGCAACAAACCCTCTGGCCTCTGGTGCTCGGCCTTCACTTGCTGACAAGTAAGGCATTTCGACACAAACACAGCTACATCTTTCTTTATACCTCTCCACCAAAACTGACGACTCTGGTCGTGATACATCTTTGTGCCTCCTGGATGCACCGCAAGGCGCGAATGGTGAAACTCTCATAGTACTTCCTCTCAGCAAGACTCTGGCACAAACAAACGGTCACGGTACCTCACACTCAGGTCAGGGTACATATTCAAACCCTTCTCTACTTTCCCTCTAGAAATCTTTTCTCGGAGGGATTCTACCTCAAGGTCACCCTTCTGCACTTCTAACATGCAGTTCACAAGCGTAGGTTGTGTGACTGCTGAAAACAAAGCCGCAGACTCAATGGACTCACTTAGGTGTAGGTCAAACTCCCCAAGAGCACCCAACATTTCCCATTCCCAAATGGCGATACAAGCCACATTACTAACAGATTTCCTACTCAAGGCATTGGCCACAACATTGGCCTTCCTCGAATGATAATGCAACTCAAAATCATAATCCTCTATGAACTCCATCCACTTCCTCTGCCTCAGATTTAAGTCTTTCTGAGTAAACAAATACTTCAGACTCTTGTGATCAGAAAATATTTCGAATTTCTCACCATACAAATAATGCCTCCAAATCTTTAAGGCAAAGATCACCGCCGCTAACTCTAAGTCGTGAGTAGGGTAATTTCTCTCATGTGTTTTCAACTGCCACAAGCCATAGGCTACTACTTTCCCCTCTTGCATCAATACACAGCCCAAACCTTCCCGTGAAGCATCACAATAAACTAAATAGCCCAAACCCCTCTCCGGAATAATCAAGACTGGAGCAGTGGTAAGCCTAACCTTAAGCTCTTTGAACGACTTCTCACAAGTCTCATTCCATACAAATTTAACTCCTTTTCTCGTCAGTTTACTCAAAGGTGAGGCTAGTCTAGAGAAGTCCTTCACAAACCGGCGGTAATACCAGGCCAACCCCAAGAAACTACGGATCTTAAAAACATTCTTAGGCTGTGCCCAAGCTTGCACTGCCTCTATCTTGGATGAATCTACAGTCACCCCTTCCCTGGATACCACATGGCCTAAGAATTTTACCTCTCTTAGCTAGAATTCACACTTCCCAAACTTAGCATACAACTTATGAACTCTAAGCAACTTAAGCACTACCTGTAAGTGTTCCTCGTGCTCTTCCTCAGAAGATGAGTAAATCAAAATGTCATCCACAAAAAACGACCACAAAATGGTCTAAGAACTCTCGGAAGATTCAGTTCATCAAATCCATAAATACGGCTAGGGCATTGGTTAGCCCACAGGCATCACTAGAAACTCATAATGGCCATACCGTGTACGGAATGTCGTCTTTGAGATATCCTCCTCCCTTACCCTCAACTGATGGTAGCCCGACCTCAAGTCTATCTTAGAGAAACAACAAGATCCTTTCAACTGATCAAACAGTTCATCTATGCAAGGCATTGGGTACTTATTCTTAACAGTAACCCGATTCAATTTTCTATAATCAATACAAAGTCATAACGCTCCATCTTTCTTTTTAGCAAAGAGAGTCGGTGCACCCCAAGGTGAAGTATGAGGGCAGATAAAACCCTTATCTAACAATTCCTGGGGTTGAATCTTTAACTCACTCAACTTAGCGGGTGCAAATCGGTACGGTGCCATAGAAATCAGTGTCATGCCAGGCACTAAATCAATGGAGAACTCTATCTCTCGGTGAGGTGGTAAACTAGTAAGGTCCTTAAGAAAAACATCGGGGTATTCAAATACTACCCTTGGCAACTCAACCCGGCCATCATCACACTCACTACTCTGAAAGCTAGCAAGAAGACAACGAAGTTCATTCCGTCCTCATGGATCATACACCGGTGATAAGACTCTATCCACCTGTCCCCCAAGAAATAAAAATAATCATTGCTCAAGGTACATATAGTAACCCTCTGACGGTAGCAATCTATAACAGCCCGGTATGATGATAACCAATCCATGCGCAAGATAACATCAAAACTAGTCATATCAAGCAAAACAAATGCAAATGGAAGTCAATGACCGGCGACCAGAATAACTTCACCACCAATTGGTGACACCACACAAATGGGAGATGCTAACTGAGCCAACTCTAACCCCAAAACCGATACAAATGTAGACGAAATAAATGAATGGGATGCACCCGTATCAATCAACACGCCAGTAACTGAATTGCAAAACAAAAAGGTACCTCTAACGACAGATGGAGCCGGTACAAGATCTGGCACGGTAACAGCATACAGACGCCCTGTAGGCCTTTGATCCACTTGCTCACCCCTTGGAGCATTGTAGACGCGCCCCGAGGGCGTTATGCTGTGCTACAGTTCGGACTCAAATGTCACGGTTCTTAATCTGATCTCACAATGTGCAATGTGAGATTGATAAATCACCAAAGAGTCCAAATCCAGCAAATCAT
>NW_021024508.1:1024646-1043745 GCF_004153795.1 Camellia sinensis | reverse complement strand
CTTAGAAAACATGATTTTGCCACTCTCAAGTGGGCTTAAAACTCGCATTTCAATGAATTGTTCCAATTCAAGTAATCCAACCTTCACCCACAGGCATTCAGGCAGTTATATCACACAAGCAAATAGCCTCAAGGCAAGCATGCTATCATGGCAACACTTACACTCATGCGGTATGTTTAAAGCATAAATGCTTACTGAGTATTCCGAGCCAAAACAAAAACTAGTTAGTAATCAATGCATGATCCTAGTTCATGTTAAGATGGCTAATGCAACACATACAAAATGCAACTAGAAGTAGGCTCGACTATTCTAAAATGTCATGTGAAATGCAACAATTGATACATGTATTCAACTTGGTATTGAAATACAATGCGGTTTGTATGATGCGCCGAGCCCGGTGCATGCAAGACAGATGAATGATGCAAACATGCATAGCATAAGGATGCTAATTGAAAATGACCCTAAACTAACCATCAAAAGCAGGTAAGTAAAAGGGAGAAAGACGTGGGGTTGGAAGACATTCACACACTCACGCACACTTATTACAACATCCACCCTTTCCGACGGAGGGTCCGAAAGAATAATACAAATCGACTAATTAACTAACTAACTAGCTAATTAATTATTACACAACACTTAACTAATTAAACAAATTAATTAAGCTACTAAAGTGGTAAAGAGGCCTCGGAAAGAGAGACAAATGCATGCATGCTCGGCTCCGCTCACAAATCTATCGCCATGCTCATGCTGCCTCTGTTTACTGCTCTACACCTCTGAAAACTGCTCAAGTCTCAAGGATGCTTCTGAATCACCTTCTAGGTGCTTTGAGAGGCCATCGGCCAAGTGGAAAGGCCATCGGCCAAGGGGAACTAGTCATCGACCAATAATGGAGCCCTAGGCCATAAATTGGTAGCCGGCCGGCACTGAAGATGGCCGACTGGCCATCTCTCCCTGCAGAATGTTGTTTGCTGTAGTAGAGGACAAACAGAGCATGGCAATGCATTTTCAAGGAAATGTGTGCACAAACACCCTCCTTATCACGTCATGAACTCAAGGGAGTATGGTTCTCGACCCTCGGACCATCAATCACGCATTTCAATGCATGATGGCCAAAGGAGCCAAGTGTGCAAATCAATGTGAAATGAATGCGACAAAAAAAAAACATATGAATGCCTAGAACTCTATCATGCTTGATCAAGAGCGTCAGCAACCGAGGATTGAGGCACGTTTCGTCACTTCAAGTACGAATGTTCCTCGTTCCTCGTATTTGGTTTGACACCCCAAACCAAACACAATGCAATGCATGCAACCATGTACAATGCGACATAGAAATGCAAGGCAATGTAACATGAGCATGGAAAATGCAATGCAATGCAACCTAGTCAAGCATGTGACAAAATGCAAACTAGCAAGCATGCAAAATGCAACCTAAACGTACAAACATGCAATGTAATAGGCATGCGACAACAATACCAACAACAAGGATGCGACAACATGCAATGCGATAAGCATGCAACGACACACAAACCGCATGATCCACGGACTTACATTGAAAATGGATAGGCCTCAGCCACACCAAAAACAGTGGCCAAAATGATGAAGTGATAGAATGAAATGCACAATGAGCATGCATGGCTGTCCCAATTTGAGTTAAGGCATAAGGTCACAACACCCAAACATGAGCGTGGGGTGACAATCATGGTAGTATGGTGACACCATAAGCTCTGAAATTATGTTAAGAGTGATGCCAAATCAAACACATAACACAAGCAAGGCATGCTAATGGACTTTAAGTTCAAAGCTAGCTAAGGTACTTGAACCATGGCCATATCAACCAAGCCCCACAGGACCAAGGTGACCCAAAACAGTCCCAAGGCAGTCCAAAACAAGGCTAGAACAAGCATGGGATGAGGCCAAAACATGCTAGAAAGGTGAGCACAAAACAAGACGCATACAAGGCCAAAAGGGGCAATTGCACTACACCTATTACAACCAAACATGGCATGACTTAGGCCAATAAAATCAGAGTTATGGCATGTTAGAATAAGCCCCAAAACCCACTTAGATGGCATCCCAAAGTCCTAAGTATGATGGCATGCACAATGACCTATTCTTAAGGCATGAAACACAAATCATCCAAAGCATGGAATAGGTGATAAATGCAAGTGTGTGACCATGAAACATGGATTGAAATTATATTTCACATGATGCCAAATCATGAAAATACTTCAAGTAACACGTGCTAATGAACTCAAGGCACAAAGCTTACAAGCTAGAATGAACCAAGGCTATGCAAAACAATGCATGCATGACCAAGACAACAACGAACCGAGTTTAATCATGGTAAAACATGAGGGAAAGCTCCTTGGAGTTGACCCAAAACATGCAAGAATAGTGGCCCAAACACAAGATGCATGTTATGCAAACATGCAAGATTACTCTATAAGTATGTGAAGCATGCAAGATGCCGTCAAACCAACATGGAATAGAGTTAAGGTAGGTCCTAAAAGCCACTAAAAAGTACTGAAATAGAACCAAGACATGCTAAGTAAACATGCTACTCTTATAAGCCAACAACACAAGCATATGAGACATACGGAGAGAGGGGTGTCCCCCTCCTATACAAGACTCCAAAACCACTTCTCCACCACTGAAAATCGTCTGGATGTCAGTGGTGGGAAGGTCAAAATAAGATGATCCCAAACCTAAAAAGTAAAGGCACAAAACAAGGCCAAACAAGGCCTAAGAGGGGGTAGACAACCCCCAACCAAAAAGTGACCTTAAGAAACCATAACAAGCATACAAAATCAGAACTTTTTGTAGTTTAGAGTCGAGCTTGAAACAATATAGAAGTATGTGTAAAAGCTTAAGCAAGAATGGGGTATCTAAAGTTTAGAATCTCACCTTTGAAGAACAACTTCAAGAACACATGACCAGCAACTCTCTCTGATCAAAACCAGCTCAAGAACCTTAAAACCAACCCCCTAGTACCTCAGCACACATGGATGGTGTAACTCTAGGTGTTCTAGTGCAAAAGTATGGACAAAATGCACTTTAGAACACAAATGCACACACAAATGTAGAGAGAGAGAGAGATATAGAGATAGATAGATATATAACTTCTCCTCAGATTTTTTCTAACCGTTGAGAAGGGAGGAGGAGCTCCCTTCTTATAGGAATCCAATTCCAAGGTTTCTTGAAGAAGCTAACACAAGGTGCAAATCCCTCCATACACGTGTATGGAGGAAATGAAATGTGCATGCCAGCTGTGACAGCTGGCATAAAATATCTGCCAAAAGTAGATGGAAAGGGGTTGGCCGGAAAATATGGCCGATTGACCAACAAAGGTGGCCGGTCGACCAAAAACAATGTCGATCGGCCAGCACCTTTGGCCGATGGCAAGAAAAAGAGGCCGATGGCTTCATGCCTTGGCCGATGGGTTGAGGAAATGGCCAACAAGCCACCCTCTTCCCTTAAAAGCAAAAACACAAGTGCTTGGTCCACAACCAAGCACAAAACAGTCAAGTTGAGAGATCTTGAGGCAAGGCGCATGGCCGAGACCTTCGGAAACTCAAAACGAACACGAGCATAGATGATCATCGAGTGTTCAAACGATGACGTCCAAGTCTTGAGGATGGTCAAAAATGGGGTGTCTACAAGCATAAGCCTGTTACACAGATTGAGCCGAAGAGGCTCCCTGATTGGCCCTCGAGGCTTGTGCTGACTGTGCTGGCTGGTGACTCTGTGTGTGCCTCGAACCAGATGCACCAGGTGTGCCACCCAATTATGGGCAAAATCTCTTCAAGTGCCCAGCCTGACCACACTGATAGCAAGTGGGCGGCTGCCCTTCACCCTGACTCTGGCCCAAGAATGAGTCGAAGATGAAGCTGTTCGCTGCCCTTCTCCTCTTTGCGAGCAACCTAGAGATTTGTGGCCCAGCTGACCACACTTGAAACAAGTCACATCTCCCTGACCACCTCTCCCAGAACTCAAACTCGGCACTGGAAAGGTAGACCTCGAATGCACTCCTTGGGACTGCTGAGTGTTAGAACCCCTCTGCCTCTTACCGTTCCCCTTACTATCATGACTCCTCCTAGAGCCCCTCTTTCTCTCCTCCTCAACCTGAATAATGGTCTCGAGATGGACTGTAGCCTCGACAAGGTGCCTATAGTCCCTAATCATGGATCCAACCACTCTAAACATGAGTTTGGTCCTTAACTTCTTCTCAAACTCTAGGCATCGGTGCTCCTCAGTCGCCACTAACTTTGGTGCAAACCTCGACAAACTGGTGAAGATGGCTTCAAACTTGGCGACTGGTGTATTCAACTGCTTGAGCCGACAAAACTGATCCCTCAACTTCTCCCTAACTATGGGAGGTTAAAACTTCTCCTGGAAAACGTCAATAAAAGCCTCCCAGGTTCCTCCAATGCGTCCCCGTGTATACTTCCACCACTGACCCAAGTCTCCCTTTAACTGGAAGGACGCCAAGGTCACCCTCAAACCTCCGTCTTTGATGTCAAGCATCTCAACATCTTCGTCATTTGCTTTAGCCACTCGTCAACCTTCAGTGGCTCCTTGGGATCACCTAAAAACTTGTCCAGATTCAACCGGAAGAACTCTCTTTTCAAGAAAGATGGCCCTGTTTCAGCTACTTGAGCTTGGACTTGATTCTCAGCCCTGAGAATGTCCATGGATTCCCTCAATACTACAGCCATTTCACGGGCTAAGGCACCCATGGCCTGTTGACCTACTGGCTCGGCCACGTTGGCCTGATCAACACCCTCCTCTTGTGCCGGAATTTCCTCTGGTATAGGTATCTGTCGCCTACCACGCCTACCACCACCACGTCCACCACCACCACGTCCACGTTTTGACATCCTAATAGAGGTAACAAAAGAAATTATCACATTCACAAATGTACTGATGCTACTTCACTTGCGTCCTAATACGGTGGACAGCAGTAAATCACTCCACATAAACACGTAATCATGTAAACATCTACGAATTTCATTTCTGGATAATGACCGTCCTGCGGCGTTGCTAGAGTTCCAGTTAGAAACAGCAGTGATCAAGTGCCTTTCCAACAGGACTCTCAGGAGCCCGTGGACTTGATCAGCATCCTAGAAACTAAATCCCATATCCATATAATCACATAATCATGTTATCATATAAGCACACATCGTCTATATTTTAAGTCTCTAACATGTGAGACAAACCCATTGTGGTACTAACCACTTCCCATGTACCCAAAGTATTCGAACCCGGTACGCTCTGATACCAAGTTGTAACGCCCTCAAAATATAACCATAAATATAACCCATAAGCGTATATAAAGGAGGCAACATACATCAGAGTAAACAGTTCTCTCATTCTACAAAGTTAACATTACAAGAGAGTTTAACATAAATAAATGTCCTTCGGGCTTACACCTTTCCAAGTCTTAACTTGGTTACAACAAAAGTGGGACTAGCCCCTTACAATTAAAGCCCTAGGCTATACAAAATGTGAAACAAACGAGAAGCCCTCTTGCTTCCCAAATAACCCTCCGATGTTATTGCCTTACTAGAGGCATGCCATCATTACCTGAAAATGTTTTTCCCAAATAGAATGAGCCATAACCCAGGAAAGATAATCTAACACGGTATATAGGATTTAACAAAGATATAAGTATAGTATGCATAAACAACATCCGGGAAATAACATTCATACCCTTGCACACATTCATGAATTTCCAATTCTACATTCCATTTCATTCTCTTCCATTTCATCTCAGTACATGAGCCAATTTCGTTACTTTTCACTAACCCAAATGAGATTACAACTCAATGGTTCAACAAATTTCACACTCAATGCATAACACTTCCAAAGTGCCATTTTATGGATATTTCATCCGCGGGATTGGCACCCATGTATAGATTTCGGGACTTTCACCCAAGACACTCCAACCAACTTAATTATAATGGAGTCCATCTACTTTCTCCTTCCAAAACAAACGTACATATGCAATGTATAAAAAAACACATAATTACACATGGAGTACATCCCCTTTCCACTTCCAAATAAAAACACATATACAATGTACTTACAACATAATCACATTCAATGATAATCAACCATGGGATAGTTTCAATTTACCTAATCCACATGTAATCTCTACAACAATCAAAGCTATCCTCCATTGATAGCCCAATACAGATATTTCTAAACAGATATATACATTCCAAGTTTCCAAAGATGAGACACATCATCAATTTCATGTTCACAACATCAATCTCATTTATTTATACAAAATAAATATAATATTCATTTTAGGGAAACTTTTCCTTTTTTTCGAAATCTCCACCAAGCACCAAAACCAACTATTTTGATACAACAAGATTTCATTTTCAAACCCCATAATCAATTGTTTCATTTCTACCAAAAACCCCTCTTTCACATTTTACCCGAACCCTAGGTTTGTGTTTCAAAATACTCCCAAACCCACCTGTAGCTCGCCTTTTTCGCGCCCCTCTTTCAGAAGGTTTGAAAAGAAGGCCCTACAGTTCGGACTCATGTGGTTCTGAATCTAATCTCACAAGTGCAATGTAAAATTGATAAACATCAAAGAGTCCAAATCAGGTAAATCATTTTGGAAAATCGATTTTAGAATAAAAAATGCCAAAATTCATCCTCGGGTGCAAATCGTGCTCAGTTTCCACCCAAAGAACATCGTCTGTTTGCCCCCAGATGCTTCTATTTGCACAACCCTTGCACCATTTCCTTCTCCAGATCAACTTTGCCATGCCTCACAAGCACACTGCTCAAAATTCATTGGTGGCCGGCAAGCTAGAAGTGGTGGGCGGCCAACCACCATTGATGGGTTGTCGTCCAACGGTGATGGCTAGTCGGCCAGTAACAGTGGCCGGCCAAACACTAGTGATGCACAATCCCATACTGCAACAGAGAGCAAACAGGGCCAAAAGAGGGTATTCTCACAGGTTGTATGTACTGTGTACCTCTCCTTATCATCAAAACAAGCTCAAAGGAGTGATACATTTGGCCCTCAAACCATCAATCAAGCAATTTCCATGCATGATGGCTAAGGGACCAATTTGTACAAGTTCAATAAATGAAAAACAAGACTCAAATGCCATCACCCTATCATGCATGATCAAGGGCAACGGAGACCTAGGAAAGTGGCACATTTCATCACTTTTGAGTATGAAATGTCCCATTTTCCTTGTGTTCAAATTAATGTCTGATTTGAACACATGCAATGTAACACAAAGAAATGCTTATCTTGCCACTTTTACTTGCCAATTTTGTTTACACATTTTAGTTACCAAATCATTCTTTAGCCAATTTGTCCATTGGTGAGTGGCCTCCAGGATGAAAGAAGTGTCAACCAAGGGATAATGTAAGGCAAAAGAGAGATCATGTCGTTGATAATGAACCCTCGAAGAGGATTAAACCATTAAGCATAACCTCAATCTCAAACTTAAAGGATCCCAAGCTTGAAACAACCCTCAAAAGCAAATGAAAGAGTGAAGCAAAAAGGGAGGTCGCAAAGATTATAGTGCTAAAATGGAGTGAAAAACAATACCAAAAGATGTTATCAACTCAAACAAGAGGTGTGTAAGACCCTGAAACACCAACTTGTGAAGACTATTACACTACAACCATGCAAAACAAGACTCAAATGAACTAACTAGCCCCAAACAGAGCTAAAGCAAGTTATTTTAGAGGCTAAAACATGCTGGACTTGAGCTAAGTTAAGCTAGAAAAACATGCTAACATATAAAGCTAACTAAGCATGCAAACAAGACATAAGGAGGGAAGGCTAACCCTTCCAAATTTGGACTCCAAAATGAGTTTTTTTGCCATTGAAAAACCTCTGAAATTCAGTGGTTAAAAGGCCAAAAAAAATTGGTTTGAAAGTGGTGAACAAAGGTACAAAAGCTTTACAAACAAAGGAGTAAGTAGGGTACACCACCCCTTAACTGAAAATGGCCTCAAACCACCACCTTTATGCCACAAAAATAGAGTTTTTACAATTCAAAACCAGCCCAAAAATAGTAGAAGAAGATGGCAAAACAAGTATGTGAAACAAGCTAAAAAAGCAAATGTTATACCTCTTGAAGCCAAGGCATAAATTAGGCAACAAAGCAAGCCTCAACCACCTTCTAAAGCTCAAAGAGGGTCTCAATTAATCTCAGCCCAAAGAGAAGCAACTTTGGTCAAGGGAGTGTATGCAAAAGTATAGGATTTGTGAGCAAATGTATACAAAATTGCAAAAGAGAGAGAGAGAGAGAGAGAGAAATCTAGAGAGAGAAATTTACAGAGAGAGACTCCCAAAACTTTTTCTAACCTTGAAAACAATAGAGAAGGTCCTCTATATATAGCAATATATGAGCTTCAGTTCGAAATATCTATATAGGGACAGGTGGAGCAATCTAAAAACATCTAGCAATAGTTGGCATGAAAATATCTGATTTTTTGCACCAATGGCCTGTCGGCCATCACTGGTAGATGGAAAAATAAACTGGTGGACGCCCTCTAAAAGTAGGTCAATCAACTCAAAAAGAGGTCAAAATTTTCACCAATGGCCAGTAGGCCACTATTTGTGGCCGGCCACAAAAATCTGCTTTTTGGCCCGATTTCAAACAGGCATAACTCCCTCATCCGGACTCCTTTGCAGGTCATTCTTGAGTCTAAATTGAAGCCCCGAAAGTCTAATTTCTAATGGAGGCAGCCTCATATCTATATTCGAAGTGTGAAAATGGATATGCCTATTTTAGTGAAGGCTACTCAGTTTTATCCTAACTGGATTCATGCCTAACTTCTCCCAAACTAGTTTTCTTCTCTCCTCTCCTATTTTCTTCAACTCCAAACCTATAAATATGATGTTTGGAAATATTTTTTAAAGAGTTCACCTCTCTTCCATTTATTTCCACTTTGTCCTTGCTCGGTTTACCGAAAAGCGCAACATTTAACGAAATGCGAGCTTCGGAACATCATAGAAACATTTTCAAAAATATTTTGAAAGAGAGGATTTCAAGGTCTAAAATAATTTTGGTCAAAAATGGGGTGTAAGGTTGGGATTTGGAAGCTCTCCTTGCTGAAGAAATTGAACAGTTTCATTGCACAACTTTAATCACCGAGTGATCAACCTGAGGCACCCAAGTCTTAAGGGCGGTCAAAAATAAGGTGTCTACAGTTGCCCCTCTTTGACAAAGCTCAAAGTCATGAAATGACGTGAGTGAATGTCAAAGCTCGAAGACGACCCATTTTGACAAGGCCGTAAGACTTGGGCAAACAAAAAAAATGCAAATGCAGTTGGTTGAACCCGAGGGTTGCCTACGTATCCCTTTGCAAGGAAACAAGCCAGCGTAGTTCAGGAGCAGGATGTAAAACAATATGCACAATGCGACTTTGAAAGTTGGACTTACACGCTACGCGAAGCCGACTATTTTGAAATCTTATGATCATGAGAGATGATGCAATAAGCAATAACAGACGCAATAAGCAACATAATGGCCCTGTTTGGTAGAGTTGTGGGAAAGTGCTTATAGCTTATGCCTTAACTGCTTATACCTTATAACTATGAACATAATATGATTTCTGACTTATAAATTAAGCATCTCCTGCCCCAGTCAAAGAATAAGCTGATTTCTGACTTACAAAAAGCTATAAGCTGCATTGTTAAGCTAAACCAAACACATCAAAATAGCTTAAATTAAGCTGAAAGCTGAAATAAGCTGCTTTTAAGCTGCACCAAACAGGCACAATAACATATGAATGAGCAGCTTCAAGCTTTCATGCAAAAAAGCTGTAAAACAAAACTCCAACCACGCCAAAACACAGGACGAGGAAAGAAAACCCCGCCCAGGGTAAACTAAGAAACTCTACTCATGCTGAAATTGCGAGAAGAGAAGAAAAACCGCTCGGGTTCGTGGTTCATGCGTCCCAAGTTAAAACACGTCCAGGCTCGCGTGTCATGCATCCTAAGATACTCTGATCACGCTGAAACCATGAGAAGAGGTCCGAAGAAAAATCCTAAACACACTGAAATCATGTGAGGAAAGGTCCTAAGAAAGCCCTCAGGGGCGCGTTCCACGCGTCTTGAGATAAATTCCAAACACGCTGAAATCATGAGAAAAGGTCCTACGAAAAACCATCAGGGGTGCGTTCCACGCATCTTAAGATAAATTGCAAACACACTGACATCATGTGAGGAAAAGAACACTCAAACTGCGCTAAAATCGTCAGAATAGGTCCTAAGAAAAACTACTCCGGGGCACGTTCCACGCGTCCTGAGATAAATTCCAAACACACTGAAATCGTGTGAGGAAAATAACACTCAAAGCACGCTGAAATCGTGAGAAGAGGTCCTAAGAAAACTACTCAAGGGCGCATTCCAGGTGTCCTGAGATAAATTCCAAACATGCTGAGATCGTGTGAGGAAAGGAACACTAAAACCACGCTGAAATCGTGAGAAGAGGTCCTACCAAAAACCCTCAGGGGCGCGTTCCACGCATCCTGAGATAAATTCCAAACACGCTGACATCGTGTAAGAAAAGGAACACTCAAACCACGTTGAAATCGTAAGAAAAGGTCCAGAGAAAAGTCCTGGGGGACAACGATCGTAAACGCTGCTCAGTGAAAAAGGATAACTGATACAAGATAACCAATGTAGTGCATGATGTTTAGAAAATGAAATAAACAAATAAAGCGGTGCTTTAGAAAGCACCTCATAGGGTGAGTGACGATAAACCGCTCTACTCTGATGGGAATCTCCCTTTTGTGTTCATAGAACTTTTATCTTCAACTCATAGTTCAAAGGTCTTGAAATGCTGACACGAGGTAGCATCTACACGTAGACGTGATGGATGCCGCTGATCATATTCGCAGCTTTCCCTATTCTCCAACGGGGTGACAGACTAGGTTGGTTCAGTATCCAGAATTGAGGCGCATGCATGCTATCTTAATTTATGGGGTTGCAATACAGATTTCAAGCCGAGGATACACCCCTAGGTATTTAAACTAGGCTTTAGTCTCAGAAATTCCAAACCTTTGTGTTATAGGCATTGCCATTCGAACTCTAGTTTCCACCATCGCAGTTGGTCTCCTAGGAACTCATTGCAAAACACAGCCAAGATGCCCTTGGCAGGGAAATGGTGCTCAGGGAGAGCATTTCTGATCGCCATTCTGGCATGAAGCAAGCTTGAGCTTGTGCTTGAGGTAGAGGTACACTCATACTTTGAAGCATTGACAAGGCCCGAGGAGGTACATCCAGAATGCAATCTCGGAATTTTCTGAAGTTGAAACAAACTCAGATGCTCTGATTTTCCTTCTTTTCTATTTCTTTGCAGTTCGAAACCTACGTAGCTTCAGATAGGTCCTTGTTCTATTGTTCTCACATGACCTGGGCTGAACCCTGCTGTTTATGAAAGAAAGAATCCTGTTTTGTACAAATGTAGAGAATGGCACAACACTCTAAGCACAAAATGATTTATTTTTGAAATTGAAATTGAGAAATGAGTTCCTAAACGGGTATTGAGCCTACGACTGACTACCGTACACCACGACTCAACAAAGAGAAAATTAAGGTAAAACAACTTAAACACATCTATTGACACTCGAAACGACTCAAAACAAGAATCGAGACAAACAAAAACAACAAATACATCACTCGAATGTGTTCCAATGGCGAGGGACCTCTCAGTTCACGAGAAGCCTGTTTCTCCGAGTATTGTTTCCCACCCTTTCTTATTTTTGATTCTCACATCACTATGGCACTCAATCTCTATTTCTTTAACAAGTCCTTTCCTCACTTTTCGTCACAGCTCACATCTCTCTATTCTTTAATCTCTCTTGTTTTTTATCCCTCCCTTGCATAGTTGATGGATAAGCAGGAAGTCGTGGGCTCTTGCCTCTGGCATAATGCTAAATTCTCTTTCTTTCGCTTACAACTGGTGAACTTCTCCCACAGAGGGGTTATGGCGTGACTGGATGTGCAACAGATCTGCAACTAACATCGGTTGACGATGCCCTTGGCCAGTTTAGATGTGATCAGACCTGTCCAGATGAGGGAGTGGAATATCCTGCTCCATTCTAGTTCGTGCTTCGCACTTGGCTTGATACCTCACTGTTTGGAGGATGAGAAAGCACTTGGCCCCCTGCTGCTAACTTCAGTTGTGCCCTTTCTAGCCAGTACATTGATAATGGGAAAAAGACAGAATCCCTGACTTGACTATGCCCCTAGTTCATTATTTTGACCATTTTTTGTTTTTGGCTTTTTGCTAAAACAATTTTGACCAACATGAGTGTTTGATTAACGTGCTTGTTCGATTTTCTGATTTGAAATCACGTAAGTCAAGTTGTGAGCACTGAAAATTTTCTTTTTTTGGGTCCAAGATATGGTCTAGTTTTGGAAAAATAGAATAATTTTCGAGAAAATTAGTCAACTTCATTAAAAAAAATTCTCAAAACTATTTTTGCATATGGCCACTGCCCGACCAACGAGAAATTTACTCTTGAGATGCACAACCTCAGATCTGAACTGGAATTATCTTGCAGCTAAATCTTCTAACGGAATAGGACAACCAAATTTGAACGAAGACGAGACAATTTGCACATGGATAAGATAGCCATGTTTGAAGAACGATAAGCCAATCAACATGGATGAGACCAGCAGGTTGAAAATGGTTAGGGCTGAACTTCAGGATAAAGTTGCTTACGTATCCCAAAGATGGGAATCAGGCCATACGTAGTTCCGGGGTTGAGGTTCACTCGGGTGCTGACACTCTCCTTTTGTGCTTTAACTTTTGCCAAAGCCGCCCTTCCGGGTTTTCAACCTTGCGAGCTATTTTTTTTTTCATTTTTCTTTGTATTTCTTTTTTCTTTTCTTTTCTTTTTCTTTGTTTCCATTTTTTTCATTTTTGTTCTTTTTTCTTTTTTGTTCTTTTCTTTTCTTTCCTTTTCCTTTTCTTTTTCTTTTTCTTTTTCTTTTTTTTTCCCCTCTAACTTTTGCCTGGGTCGCCCTTCCGGGTTTTCGGCCCCGCAAGCCTCTCAAGGATAGAAAAGTTTAACTTGTCCATATTGATCGGTTTTGAGATCTCGAAGCCATCTGAATCCAAGAGAAAGGTTGTTATTCGCTGATGATGTAGGAGTCCATCCGATCAGGTCTGAATTTGCCCCTAGCGTTATGGATAGGAACTCAATTGTCATTTCAGCAATAAATTTTTTGCTTTCAAATTCTGGGATTAGGCTTTCTTGCCAGTCTTCATTGGTTTGAGAGATGACCCAATTTTGAATCTTTGAGCATATCTAACCTTTTTGCCTCTAGTTCAAGGACTATTTCTTATCCAACCATGCAAGCTTCCTTTGATGACATCTGACCTTATTGTCCCTAGTTTAAGGGCTGCTTCCGATCCGGCCATACAAGCCTCATGTTTTGGTTGATCGTTGAACAATCTGAAACAAAGTTCAAGGTTTGAAAACAAGGGGGTCAAGTCTCAACACCGAGAGTGATCCTATGCTGTACAATCTCAAGATCAATTCCAAGCATGTCTTCGTAAGACCACACAAAACATTTTTTGAAATCTTTTAAGAAAACAACTAGTCGCTCGCATTGAAGACAATGAAGAACCAATCTAGATCAAGCCATGATCCTTCTCAATACTCACATTAACAAGCATGATCTCATTCATTAAGGGCTTAGCATGCCTCTCTTTCTCTCAATTGATCAAATTTTTTGCAAATCCCGAGGAATTCCTTCCTCTTTGTTTTCACCACAGTGTTTGAAAAAAAAGTTTAAAAAAAAAAACTTAGGTTAATGCAATGATTTCAATTAAGAAAACAACTAGTCACTCGCATTGAAGACAATGCAGAACCAATCTAGATCAAGCCATGATCCTTCTCAATACTCAAATTAACAAGCATGATCTCATTCATTAAGGGCTTAGCATGCCTCTCTTTCTCTCAATTGATCAAATTTTTGCATATCCCGAGGAATTCCTTCCTCTTTGTTTTCACCACAGTGTTTGAAAAGTTTTGAAAAACTTAGGTCAATGCAATGACACAGAGGTACAGAAAAAAAGTAGGTGAAAATGTACAGTCATTTCATTCAGAACTTCTGGCTCAACTAGCTCCACGATAGAAACAGACTTAAAAGAAAGAACGAAAAGACAAACAAAACAAACAGGGAAGTGATGTCCAAGTTAACACCCCCTAAATCACCAACCTTCGACATAACAAGACTAACACGACTAACTCAATACAACACAACAAGACTGACCCAATACCCAAGTCTGAAAGTAAAATAAATAGCATTCGCAAATTGCTCAAAACAGTGCATGCCATCCGCCATATCTGGGACAAAATTAGCGCCATCGGCAGGTGGTTCATCCCCGATCACATAGTCACATTATCTCCCAAGTTCATTGATCTAGTACCGATAGACTTTGCAAGACCTGGTGTGACGATGACCTCGTTGTCAATCAGATCCTGAACTTCATGGCGAAGACGATAACAACCGTTAGTGTCATGACCGGTTTGTTGATGGAAGGCACAGTACTTGGCAGCATTATGCATAGCTGGAAGGGGATCTGGGAGGGGCTGAGGCTCAAGGGGTTTGAGATGGCCTTGTCCTATAAGGATTTGGAGAGCTTTGGACAAGGTCATGTAGAGGGGATTGAAGGTGCGGTTACCAGTTTTGACAGGCTTGATAGAGGGCTTGACAGGTGTTAACTAGGTTTGATGATCTCTTATGGGTGTAGGCTTGGAGCTGAAAAGGGCGTTTCTAGTACGGCATCCCTTTTTTCGACTTGCCCCTTGATTCAAAATACTCTCATCCTGAGTGGCAAAATTGTCATCCACAATCTTTGCAACAACTTGGAGCACTTGCTATTTGTTTAGCCCTTCGGCTTTCAAAGCCTCAACAGCCCACTGAAGATGTTCATAGAGACCAATGCCTGCCCCTACCTTGTTCTTGCCATTTGCCTCCACTTTGCTAAGGGATTGGCCTTCTTCCAATGCAGCACGTCCCAAGATTAGGGAGCCTTTTGACATGAGATTCCTGGTATGTGATGTGGTCGATGATGGAGCCAATATCCCAAAGGCTAGATCTGTCATAATTCTTTGAAGATCTTCAATCATGCTCATTAGCTCAGAAGTATTGGGTTCGTGGGTTCGAGATAATTGGGATGCAAGTGTAACCATCATACACAAGTCCATGCTTTCTAGAATGAACACCTTAGGCTTAGGTAAATGGGTAGGGGTGATGGATATGCTGGGGTTGTAGGTTGATGGTAGTGTATGGACTAGATTGAGATGTGGAGGTAATAGGTTAGGGGTGGGCTGAAGTCCTTTTGGTGGAGCCATGATCTCTTCGTCAATAAGATCCTGAATCTTATGATGGAGGCGATGCAACAGTTTGTATCATGACCATGTTGTTGATGATAGACACAGTATTTAGCTGGGTCATATCTTGGTGGAAGAGGATTTGGAAGGGGTTAGGGTTCTAGGAGTTCTAGGTACCCTTTTTCTCGCAGCATTTTCAAAGCTTGAGAGAGACTCATGTAAAGAGGATGGAAATTTCGGGCTTGAGGTCGAGTTGAAGTGGTTGGAGAGCAATGAAAAATAAGAGAGATTCAAGAGAGGAGCAGCTACTTGCAGTTTATCCATAAGGAGCAGCTACTTGCAGTTTCGGGCCAAATACTTAGGAAAAGGAGCAGTTACTCGCAGTTTATCCATAAGTCATACCTAGGGAGCAATGAAAAATAAGAGAGATTAAAGACAAGAGAGGTATACGGCGAGAGAAAAGTAAAGAAAGGGGTTTTAAGAGAAAAACAGAGAATGAGAGTTGAGTGATGTAAGAATCATAAATTAGAAGGGTGGAAAATAATACCTTGAAAAGTAGCGAAGTCCCTGCCCGTTGGGTGGCCTCTCCTAGGTGGAAGGCATCTAAACCCATCAAGGTTTCGGCCAGTACCAAACCCATGCAACTCTTACCCTCTTTCAACGTTGAGCTACTTCAATCAACCAGATGCTACTCTATCGAAACTAGGGGCAATGAGGAATTGTGCAAGAAGGCATAAATAGAGAGCATGTTATTGGCGACCTCATGTAGACGTCCCCGAACGCCCCGGGGAGGAACGAGTCCCCCGTTCCGTTCGATATTGGGCTTACTACAGTTCAGGACTCTAAAATTGTCACGATTCTAAGTCTGAACCAAAGAGTCGAAATCCGGCAAATCGTTTTTGAGAAACAGATTTTTTTGAAAAGAAGTGCCAAACATGGATTGCTTTGCCAGATACAGAGTCGCCACCTAAATATTTTTAAAAATGGGAGAATTTAGGAAACCCTGACTCGGTGCCAAAGGCCACGTGTCCTTCATCACCAAAGTTGCCTCAGCTCGGGAACTTGGGTACGATCGGGGAAAGTCAGCTATGAGCACCCCTTCTCGCCCGGTCCAAAGACCGGCCTCTACTAACCGTGATATCTTGTTTTGAAAGCATTATGTGTTCTTATTCCATTTATTAGCCTAGAATTACTATGTTATGCGCACAGCACACAAGTATAGACCGCAAAACATTACTAGCATGGCAAGCATGCAATGCTAGGCATGCAAGATGCAAATGCAATGCAAACATAAACGGTTTAGGCAATGGGATCATCATATTACAACACCTCATAAAGCAACCATGCAACAAACATGAGACAAACATGCAATGGTGGCCTTAAATGGTAAACGGGCAGACCTCAATCCACCTCAAAACAGTGGCCAAAAGTGCCCAAAATGATGGACAAACACTCATGCCAACATGCAAGCCAATGGACCTAAGGCTAAGGCACAAAAGGGGGCACTTTACTTCCACCAATATGACGACTCATGGCATGGATTAGACAAGTAAAAAACAGAATTTTAGCATGCAAAAATGGACTCCAAAACCCACTAATATGGCAGCTCAAGTGGCTCCAATGAGATGCATGCACCAAAGCTCATTTCTAGGCATAAAAGGGCACATCCTCAAAGCATGAAAGAGGTCACATATGCAAGCATACAAACATGATTTATGGACTGAAATATGATCCTAAATGATGCCAAATCATGAGGATGGTCTATGTTACACATGCTAGAGGCCAATATACTCAAGGCTTACAAGCCAAAACACAAAGAGAGGATACCAAAGTGGCAAGCATGACTGAAATAGATGGCCAACAGACCTTAAACATGGTAAATTAATGCCAATACCTTCATGAAATTAGGCTAACGCATGCAAGAATCATGACTTAAACACAAGATGCATTTCTAGGCCAAATAGAGGAATGTAAATGAAGTATGTTAAGCATGCAAAAGGGCACAAATCCGACCCAAAACAGAGATAACATGTGACCCAGAGACACCAAAAAAACTCTGAAATAGGGCCAAAATCCATCAAGCATGCATGTTGCCCTTTAAGCCAAAAGGCAAGGAAATGAGGCAATGAAGGGAGAGGGGTGTCCCTCCCCTATACAAGAATTCAAACCACCCTCCTCACCACTGAAAATCCACTGGTTTTGAGTGGTGAGAAGACCAAGACACTCAAGCAAACAAAGCTTCACAAAGGAAGCACCAAAAAGGCCAAATAAGGCCTAAGAGGGTGAGTTTGAATCAAACCACAAAACACCCTCAATGAAAGTTCTTAAGCATGAAAATAGAAGATTTTTTTATGTTATGCACAAAGCTTAAATCAGCAAGCAAGATAGGTAAAAAACTAGTGCAAATTTGGAGAAACTAAAGCAAAGTGATTACCCTTGAAGAACCTTTGAAGAACAGTTGATCCAGCCCTCTTCTTTTGATCAAAATCAGTCCAAAAGCTCAAGAATCAACCCTCAAAGTGACTCACTCTCGGAGCAAGGTGTAATGGTGTGTGTATTAGTGCAAAAGTAAGGCAAAAATGCACTTTTGGGTTACCAAACACACACTAAGGGAGGAGAGAGAGGGAAATATAGAGAGAGATGATATATCTATGTATAAGCTCTGGTTTTCCCTTCAAACTTGCCAACCTAGAACAAGGACAAGACCTCTCCTCTTATACAAGTCCCCTTTGCAAAGCTTATCAAACAAGCTTGCTTAGGGGGAAATCCCTCCATACACGTGTATGGAGGGGAACAGAGTGGGTGCCAACTATCACAGCTGGCACAAAATATCTACAAAAAGTAGATGCACAGTAGTCGGCTGCTCAAAATTGCCATTTTGACAAAATAGAGTGCCGACCGGCAACAAAGAATGCCGACCGGCAATATACATTGCCGATGGCAACAAAACACCAGCCGGTGGCCTCTGGCCATGGCCGGTGGTGTGTGGGGATGCCTCACAAGGCATTCCCTGCCCCTCCAAGGCGAAACACAAGTGTTTGGTGCAAAACCAGACACTAAACAGTCGAGTCGCGAGATCTTGAGGTAAGGCGCGCAAGCCGAGACCTCCGGGAACTCAAGACGAACACAAACATGGATGATCACCGGGCGTTCAAACGGTGACGTCCAAGCCTTAAGGACGGTCAAAAATGGGGTGTCTACAGTTGCCCCTCTTTGACAGAACTCGAGAATCATAACAATGACGGGAGTGAATGTCAAAGCCCAGAGACAACCCATTTTTGACAAGGTCGAAGACTTAGACAAACATGCAAGACAAACAAGGTATGCGCCCGAAGGTAGGGGCAAAATGCAAGACAATGCACAGAACCAAACATAACTTATGATCATGCGAAGAAAGCTGTAATGAAGCATACATACGACAATTTTAAGCTAGCATACACCAAACTACATTACTATGCAGAAGGGATGTAAGAGAATTATGCAATTCTCGATACGTCTCACTCGGAGGATACAATACCTGTGCGGCTCGTCTGGTTGCACCAACCTCAAATGAACCGTACATACAATATCGTGCCTGCAAAGAAAACAAACTTAACAGGTACAATATTGTTAGCAACATGCATAATAGTGTACTCGAAATGCGTGACAATGCAAAGCAAGTGGGGAGCATAACAATGCTGTGAAAGGCACAGACATGTAAGTGGAGCATGCGGTCTACGCAGGCAACGAAATTGATCATAAGCATGCGGTCTACACA